>SPJY01008174.1:128481-178755 GCA_005191435.1 Raddia distichophylla | reverse complement strand
ACCTTCTCCAGTGCACGGTGCTCTCCATTCTTGCAAGCGAACAGCACCGCACCATATCCTTCCATCCCCGCCACCGAGCCATCTCCAAATCGGACTGATCCATGTGATGCCAAGTCCAAATCGGAGAAGGCAGAGCGCGTGCGGGTCATATGGTTCGTCGCACCAGTGTTGACAACCCATTTGAGGTGATCCAGCCACTCCTTGTTTCCAATTTAGGTATACACCTCCTCCTTCTCCAGCACCGTCCCCTGTTTCGGTAGAGTTTGATCAGTCGTTGCCTTGGCCATCAGCAGCGTGGTCTCCTCCTCCTGTGCCACATGAGCTTGCTCCTTCTTCTTTGGGGCTCTACAATCCCTGGCCCAGTGGCCATACTTCCCGCAATTGCGGCACTGATCCTTCGATCTGTCCCGGCCATTGCCTCGGCCAGAACCCCCATGACGGCCTCCTCTACCTCTACCGCCTCGACGTCCACCGCCATTGTTGCCACCACCATGGCCTGAGCCTCCTTCGCCTTCGCGAGCCTTCAACCGAGCCTGCCATTCCTCCTCCGTGAGGAGCAAACGGCCGCCGGAATCAACACGCCCGCCTCCATCAGCCTTGGCACAGAGTCCGTACCTCTGTTCCACCGCGCGAAGGCGCCCAGTGACCTCCTCGATGGACAGCGTGCTCAGGTCGAGCAGCGTCTCAATCGAGATGGCCACTTGCGACAGGTGATCCGGCACCACCTGCAGCATCTTCTTGACGATATCTTCATCCGCCACCTTGTCGCCGAGGGTGCGCAGATTGTTGCCGAGGCCGGTGATGCGCTCCGCGAACTCGTCCACGGTTTCGCCGTCCTTGAAATGGATCGCGCCCAGCTCACGCCGCAGCTTCTGCGCGTTGGCCTCACGCACCCTCTCAACACCGACGTGCTTGATCTTGATCGCCTCCCAAGCCTCCTTGGCGCTGTCCTTCACCGCCAGAGACGACAGCATCTCCGCTGGCACCGCCCGCAAGATTGCGGCCAGCGCCAGTCGATCGTCCCGCTCGTCGCCGCCGCCAGTGTCGATCGTGTCCCACAGCCCTTGAGCCTGGAGGTTTACCCGCATCACCAACGCCCAATCAGTGTAATTGGTGCGCGTGAGCGTGGGGTAAACCAGCGAGCTCGACGCCTCCTTGATGACTCTCTGCACAACCATCTGACCGCCGTCGTGACGGTTCTACCACCGAGATGGTGACCGCCCGCGCCTCCCGCGCGTCGGCGGCGTCACCGACCTTTCGCTACGACGACTTGATTGTGCCGCCTCCACCGGAACCGACGCCGTCACCGGAGCAGAAGCCATCACTAGAGCAGATCACGAACAGGGCTCTGATACCAATTGTTGGGTTTTTGGCTCTCAAATCACTCAGGTACACACTAAATCCTCTCCTCTCGTCTCATTGTAGTGTGCTGATCATCAGCCAAAGCACTGAGATCAAGCACTTGAACACAGCAGAAACACACAGAAAACAGAGGCAATTTTGGTGCTGTAACTGACAGCTTTTCTTGACTCTATTGCTTGGTATATAAATGACTCTAACGACCCACTAAGCCACTCACGTCATGTGCCATCCCACATAACATAGCATTGTGTGCCACTCACTCCACTACAGCTACAAACCCGCTCTGGACTGGACTGGGCAGACCTCGAGCTCTAACTAACTCCCTGACTGAAAAACAAACCGACTGCAGCTAATACAAAGAAAAACAGCAAAACGAAAAGATACAATTCAGTGCACAAGAATTAAATTCAACAGTGCTGAATTGAAAGCAAGCAACAAGAAAGAGATCTTGACAGTGCCACACAAGGGAATCGAGGGGTCCTCTTATAGTTATTGGAGAAACCTTAATCTCCTAGAACAAATTAAATACAAAATATCTCAAGAGGATAAGCGGACATATTAGTCTCCACATCTGCCTACATGATATTTTTCTCAAATAGAATGAGAACAGTCTTCTCACATCTATCTATTTCTTATACAAAGCGCAAGCACCTGCACGCCCTGTCGACGCGCGTCCCTCGCGCTCTGGTTCTTCCACGTCGCCTTCCTACCTCCGCCCGTCGGATCACGCAGCTCTTTCTCGCCGCCGCCGTCCGCGTGGCGGGCCCTCAGTCCGCTCCGCGGTGCACCCCTCACGTGGGGGTTGCTTCTGCAGATAGGCCCTCGCTGTTTGATTGTTTGGCTTTCCGGTTCTGCCACCTAGGCTTCCAGCTCCTTCTGTTCCTGTGCTCCCACCTTCTTTGCTTCTTCTCCTCTGTTTGCCACCTGCGCCTCCTCCCTGCTTCAGCGCCAGCCCTCTCCGTCCACACGGGTCCTAGGGTTCGTTCCTCTCCCCGCCCCTCATCGTTCCCCCTTTTTCTCTCTTTTCGTCCTCGCCGCCTCCTTGCTTTTCGCACCTGTGTGTTCGCCGCAGCGCCGCCGTTGCCGCCGTACGATTCGTTCCTCTCACCGCCACCAATCGTCCTCTTCCTGTTGGCGTCGCCTCTTCCCTTTTCGCGGGATAAATTAAGTCATTTCTTTTACTGCACGTCGATTTCTTCCATACCGTTCCGACCTTCCTGTCCCCTCCTTACCGCTGGATTTAGTTCCTTCTATTTTTAGTTTGTGCCTGTGTTCTGTTTTATCCAGATTTCAGGATTTCTTTCCGCACGGCAACGTTCTTTGTTTTATCCAGATTTCAGGATTGCTTCCGCAGGGCAGCGTTCCTTCGTTAGTGCTTCCGATTTTTTCCCCCGTGCTTTGGTTGATCGTAGTGCACCAATTGCCCATTCTTTTTCCTGTTATTATTAGTTCATTCCTTTTGTTGTTAGTTCATTCCTGTTGTTATTATTATCCCCTCCACATAATTAGGCCTTTGGTTCTTCTTCCGGTAGATATTTCTAACCGTCTAATTCTGTTGTCTCGCAATGATTTTAGCCCCGATCTATTTAAAGGGCCTCGCTTCCTTTTTCTCTGACCTAGCGGCGGATGAATGTACCATGCACCGCGCTGCTCTTGCGCCACAATAATTGTTATTGGTTTCGTCGTTACTCCTTTCTTATAATTGTTATTGGTTTAATCGTTACTCCTTTTTTGCCTTTGTCCACAGAATATTTCTTCTTCCTTCCAGCCTTCTTCCTTCCTTGCCTCCGTGCAGATTTTTCTTTGGGGGTGCTCCCTTTCCCGTGTCTTTTTGCTTGCTTCGACCATCTCTGCTTTTCCTTTGCCTTCCCTTCTGTTTGGGTTTGATTTCTGCAGCTGCCATACCTTCTCTTTTGAGTTTGTCCCTGTGTTATAGTCTATCCGGATTTCAGAATTGATTTCGCAACGTGCCTGCGTTATTGTTTTTTCCCATGCGTTCTCGCTTTCTTCCACGTCGTTTGCTGAGTTCTCTTGCTTACGCTCTCCCTCCGTTTGCTGCTTGCTGCAGTTTTCGTCCTCCGTCGTTTTCTCCCTGTTTTTGTCGGTTCTTTTCTCCGCCTACTTCTCTTCCCCCGCTTTATTCCAAACCATTCCTTCTCTGATCCTGCACCGGTTCCATCTTATCTCAGCCAGCTTTACGAACTTTACATGGATGCCTCTTCTTCTGGAACTGCTAAATATATACAGTCTTGCGTCCGTTGGTGTGATCCGCGCACCGTCTCGGGTTGGTTTCCGTGCATCCCTGCAGCATTTCGTTTAGTTCTTTACCCTCTCCAATATTGACTTTCTTTTCGTTCTTCCCTGTTGTTTGCTCTCCGTTCCATTGTACCAAACTTGGTACAACCCTCTGTAATTGCTTGCAGGTTCTCCTGTTGCTACTTCGGTTTCACGTACTGTGGCTAAAAAAAATAGAACTAGGAGGCGGTCTGCTCTTGCTGCTGCTGCTGCCAACAAGAAGGGTTAGACAGCCTTGCCTATGCTTTCATCACATTGCTTACTTCCGGTTGGATGTATGCAGGGCTGCTCGATGATATGCGTTTCTTACACATGTTTATGTTGTAGTGAGGCCTGCGAGTTCTTTACCTGCCCTTTCTTCTGTCGCCCACCCATCGTTTCTGCCCAATGTGCCTGTCGTTCCACAACAGAATAGAGCTAAAAGAAGGTCTGCTCTTGCTACTGCTGCTGCCAACAAGAAAGGTTAGACGACCTTACATGTACTTTCATCACATTGGTCAGTTCCGCTTGGATCCATGCAGGACTACTCGGTTGTGTGCGTTTCTTACAGATGTTTATGCTACAGCCAAACCTGCCACCTCTTTCCATGCCGTTTCTTCTGCTGACCAGCCATCGTTCCTGCCCAATTTACCCGTCGTTCTGCAGTGTTCACCACACAGCGTTGCTCCTCCCATCCAAGGTGCGTCGCTGTTCCCAGCTTCTGTTTATGTTCCGCGCATAACGTCTTCTATTTATGTTTAGTAATGTGGTCCTTTTTTCTTCGCTAGCTTCTATTAATGCCACTGTGCTTACTTCCAATGGACCTCTCTTCGGCTGCAGTGCTACTAATCCAATCGATGTTGTCGTACCGCAAGGTAAACGGTCACCTACTTTTTTGTTACTTTTTCACAGGTTCTTTGTCTACGGTGTGATGATATACTCTGTTATTTCTAATCAACCCATTTTCTCTTCTTGCGCTACAAGTTAGGCGTACCATGCTTTCTTCGTTTTTTGCCCCTAACATGTCCGCTCCGCCCTCATGGCCTTCCTTTACGTATTCTACATGCACACATCGTTATCTTGCACCACTAACACCATGCATGTTTCGTCGACTTCTTTGCCATGCTGCGTTTGCTTCATTTCGTCCTCACCACATCATCCGCTTTACATCATCGGCAATAATGTTGTTGCTTTTTTCAGCATTGCCGCCATCTGCTTCAACGGTTCTACCATCTGTTGGCCAATGCTCTGCTCAATCTTCTGCTGCGCCGGCTGTACCATACCCCTCTCTTCAGCGGAGTATGCCAAAGAAAAGGAAGCGTTCTTCTAGACCTGTCGAAAAAAAGAAAGGTCCGTGTTATGCAATATTCATCCATCCCGTTGTGTTGTTTCATGCTCACATATGGCTGTGTTACTTTTTTGTCTGAAGCCTGCTTACCCAATCGTCCACCTTATGTTCCTGCTACACAGCAGGTCCCATCAAACCATCCCTTTCAAAACGCATCCTTTACCCATGGTATGCTGCTTTCCTTTTACTCTGTCTGTCTTACCTATACCCATCGACGTATATATTTATATATAATTCTTTTTTTTCCCATAGCTGGTTCCCTGCTTGCTTCGTCTATTTCTCTGGGTCAGTCATATCATAAGGAATATATTGATTTCCTTAAAGGTGCCTGTTCTTCCATTTATTCTTGTTTGTGTTACGTATGCCTTTCTTAGTTATGCAATTTTTCTTCCTGCCTGCTAACATCATGTCTTCCTTCCACATTCTGTTTATTTTGCGTTTTGCAGCTACTTATCCTTACCAATCCTATTATGGGCCTCCTCAGTGTGTTTGCCGCCACTGCGGAGCCATTTTCTGGTTTCAGGAAAGAGTAGCGAAGAAAAGAACGCCCATGCATGCTGATGCAATCTACAACCTTTGTTGTGAAGCAGGCGCAGTCTATGTCCCTGCACGCAGACCTTTCCCTCCCCCCCTCGCGCGGCTGCTCACCTTCGGTGGTGACCGCGCAGCCAAGCGTTTCATGCTCAGCTCTAGATCGTATAATTCTGTATTCTCTTTCACATCTCTTGGAGTTGATATTGACAGGTCCATCAATATTGGTCGTGGCCCCTGTGTGTTCCGAATAAATGGAGTTGTTCATCACCGAATTGGTTCACTTATTCCTTCAAATGGCCGCCGCCCTGAGTTCGCTCAGCTCTACATTTATGATACTGCGAATGAGATCAACAATCGAACAGCAATCTTTTCTTCCGAAGGTTCCATGCATGAACAACTTGACCAACAGGTAATCAAAGAACTTATGGACATGCTTGATCAGTGCAATCCTATAGTACAACAATTTCGTTTTGCGCGTGATCGCTTATTTTCTGATGAGTGTCCAGAGATATCTATAGCTCTTATTGGGCCAACGAAAGTAGGAACTAACCAGTACTGTTTACCGCAGTCCTCAGAACTGGCTGCTTTAATTGTTGGTGATATAGGACCTGAGACCTGCCATTTCGATGTAGTCGTGCAACCACATGGAGGCCCTTTTCAACATATTTCACCTGTCCATCCTACTCTCATGGCTCTGCAGTATCCACTTCTTTTTCCTTATGGTGATGTAGGATACCATTTAGGCCTCAAGTTAAGACGTCCTGGACAGCAGCAGTCCCGTAGAAAACAGAGCATGACCATGTTGCAGTATTATCGATTTGATGCACACTATCGTCCTGGTCACACTAATCCCTTCACTAGCTGCGGCCGTCTTTCTGAACAGTATGCTGTAAATGCATACTCATGTGTGGAGGCAAATCGGCTATCATACCTATTTCATCACCAAGCTTCTCTAAGGTCAGAAACCTTCCAAGGAATAGCGGATGCTGTTGACAGAGGAGATCGCAGTGGTAGGCACGCAGGTGTAAAGGTCCTTTTGCCAGCTAGCTTCACAGGCAGCTACCGATACATGAGAGAAAACTACTACGATTCCATTTCTATATGCCGCACATATGGGCCACCGCAATTATTCATCACATTCACATGTAACCCTAAGTGGCGTGAAATAGCTGAAGCAATCAGCTGTGAGCAAGGTCAAGTGCCAGCTGATAGACCAGATATGGTTGTTCGTGTGTTCCACATGAAATTGCTCCAGTTGATTGATGACATAAAACATGGTACACCTTTTGGCCCATCGCGTGCAGGTCAGTTCATTATCGTTTGTTATGTGTTTCTTCTTTCTTTACCTTTTTACACGTTACATTCTTATCGCTGCATTTTTCTTTACCTTCATTCTCTTACCTATTATTTTATACCGCTGCAGAGGTGCACACAATCGAATTTCAGAAAAGAGGGTTACCACACTCACATAAAGCTGTTTGGCTCTGCGTTGAATCCAGTCTTACTGAACAAATCATTAATTCAATGATCTCAGCTGAAATCCCAGACATGTACGATGATCCACTAGGTTACTCACTTGTTGAAGAGTTTATGATTCATGGTCCATGTGGCGTTGATAATCCTTCTAGCCCATGCATGAAAAAAAGCAGATGCTCCAAAAGATATCCCAAGAAATTCCATGAAGTTACATCTCTTGACAAGCAAGGCTTCCCTCTGTATAGGCGTCGGAATAATGGAAGGTTTATTATGAAGAAAGGAATTCGCTTCGATAACAGATGGGTCGTTCCTTACAACATATATTTGCTCAAGAAGTATCAAGCGCATATTAATGTCGAATTCTGCAACAAGACACACCTTATCAAATACCTTTTCAAGTATATGAACAAAGGCCATGATTCTGCTGCAATGCTCATACGCAGACAGACACCGCAACCTACACAAACTAATGCTTCAGCGTCCTCCTCAAATTCTTCTACCCTCCATACTCCACCTGTTTCAGCTACAGACAATGAACCAACTGGTATTGATGAGATTGCTGAGTACACAAAGGCAAGATACCTGTCTGCATGTGAAGCCTATTGGAGAACCTTTGAGTACGACATTCATGGAAGGAATCCTGCTGTTGAAAGATTAGTTGTGCACATGCCACACATGAATTTTATTACGTACTATGAAGATCGCAACTTACAAAACATCCTTCAAGATCCAGAAGTACGTAAAACTATGCTTACAGAATGGTTTGTGTCCAATCAACGCTTCCCAGATGCGCGCACCCTGACATATTGTCAATTTCCTTCCCGCTGGACATGGAAATCTACGGAAAAAACATGGTGCAAAAGGAAGCGTGGTGTTAAGATTGGTAGATTAAGGCAGATTCATCCAAATGCTGGAGAAGCTTTCTACCTTAGAATGCTTCTTATGCTTGTGCGAGGCGCCACATGTTATGAAGATATCAGGACACATGAAGGCATTACTTACAGCACATATCGGCAGGCATGCAAAGCAAGGGGCTTAATTGGCGATGATGGTGAATGGACACATGTTTTTGATGAAGCTATCCTTTGGGCAACATCGAAGCAACTTCGAACATTGTTTATGACAATAGTCGTATATTGTGGTGTTGCAGATGCTCGAGTATTATATGATACATACTGGAAATACATGACTGATGATATTGCATACAACCTCCGCTCTGCAATTGCTGATATGACTTACGACATACCAGATAGTGTGCTTCAAAACCACTTGCTGCATCAGCTCTCTCATATGTTCTGCAACAATAATTTATCAATGGCATCATATGGATTGAATGAACCAGCAGACAGCTCTCATAACATGATTGGTACCACTCTGATTCAACAAGAGCTCTCATACGACAATGCTACTTTAACCATGCAAGCAGAAGCAACATACCATGCTTTAAATCCTGAGCAACGAATAATTTATGATACAGTGCTACACAGAATATCGCACGACGAGAGATGCATTATCTTTGTCTCAGGACATGGAGGAACAGGTAAGACCTTTCTTTGGAATGCTATTATCACCAAGTTAAGATCAGAGCATCATATAGTCTTAGCTGTTGCATCTTCCGGGGTAGCTTCTTTATTATTGCCAGGAGGCCGTACTGCACATTCTAGGTTTTATATACCCACCATTGATCTTCATGATAGAAGCACATGTTCGATTGGTAGAAACACACAGCTAGGTGATCTCATTACAAAGGCTACACTGATTGTTTGGGATGAAGCTCCAATGGCACATAGGAATTGCATCGAAGCATTGGATCGCACTCTTCGCGATCTCCTTTCTATGCACAGCCCTGCAAACTCTGACAAACCATTTGGAGGAAAACCTATCTTATTTGGTGGTGATTTCAGGCAACTCCTTCCAGTTATTCCAAATGGTAGCAGAGCTGATGCTATTGCTGCCTCGCTGGTCAAATCAACGCTATGGAAATATGTGGACACCATGCGTCTTACAATCAATATGCGTCTAGCAAACCCATCATTATCTAATACTGATAAACATGGCATAGATCTTTTTGCCCAATGGGTTCTCAGTGTTGGAGAAAACCGTTTACCACCATGTAATACATCATCTAGCCTGGACGGCACACCTATCAAAATACCATCGGATATTCTTTTAATGCCTACAGCAAAAAATTGTGAATGTATATGTGATGCAGTCTATGATAACTTTGAAGCATGTCATAATGATCCAGCATACCTTGCTCAACGTGCAATTGTCTGCCCAACTAATTTATTGGTTGATGATCTTAATACTATAATGCTAGCCAAAGTCAGTGCTATAGAAAAAACCTACCTCAGCTATGATACATTTGCAGACAATTACGAACAGCCTGCTGATGTGTACCTCCTCTATCCAGCTGAGTTCCTCAACACAATTACTGTTAGTAATTTTCCAGCACATTCTCTTTCTCTAAAGGTTGGTGTTCCTATCATGCTTATCAGAAACATTAATCAATCCGAGGGTCTTTGCAATGGAACAAGACTTATGGTAACAAGACTAGCTGATCATGTTCTGGAAGGTCAAATCATGACAGGTACTCATGCCGGTACTACTGTTTGCATCCCACGAATCGTCCTCAATACAAAGAGTCATAGATGGCCATTTACCTTAAGCCGTCGACAGTACCCAGTCAGGCTTTGTTATGCCATGACTATAAACAAATGTCAAGGGCAGACACTAACCAAGGTAGGTGTGTACCTAAAAACTCCAGTGTTCACACATGGCCAGCTGTATGTTGCAATTTCCAGAGTTACTTCTAGAGAAGGATTAAAAATATTAATCGAGGATGACGAACAGCAAGCTTGTTCTATCACAAAAAACGTGGTCTACGATGAAGTTCTACCTTTCATATAATATATTTCTATTGTAAGCCCATTGTTCTATTCATTCTCTACAAATCCTGCAAAACACCCTGCATCTATTTACACATTGTGTGCATTATGTTTGCTGTTGGTAGTTTCCGCCATGCTGTTGTATAAGCACAAGTGTTCTGTGCCATTCAGGCCTACATATCGCTCACCTACCTGCCGTGTTATCCCTCTACAAGGTATGCTCATATACGCATGCTTATTCATCATGTATGCTCTTTGTATACGACCAGTTTTAAAAACAGCTTATGGTTACTTCGTTTACAGCTTTCTCTCATAATTTGTATTACCGTTGTGCATTTATATATGCATTCTTACAAATCTACAAGCAAATTTTTATGTATACATTCTTACAAAATGCAGATTTTTGCTATGTTTATACTCCATCTTGTGCAAAGATGCATCTAACGCTCGCCAGCTCTCAACCTAACAATTCCTTTTAGGTAAGTATTCTAAACCATTCCTAATTTGTTTACTGACCTTCACAATCATAACAAAGAATAAGTTACCATATCGTTAATATATGAACTGGTTCAGCATGTACAATTGTTGTCCACCTGATACAATAGCTTCATGTAAACATGAGATGATGTCGTACTGCGCAAACAATGATCTGATCTGCTATTGATAACAGTTATTTTTTATTGTCTCATTATCCTTTTTCATTTATTATTACACTTATCAATTAATTTCCGGTACAATTATCCGTGATGATGATAAAACTGAACATAGAAACTACGGATGCTTCTTTTCCCTACCATCGACACTACCTCTCTCTCCCCCCTGCCAGATCCCACCTTTATAGTAGTATCAACATCTTCAGCCCACTTCAGCTACGTTTTCAATAACAAAGTCATTCTCGGGTAATCTTCTTTGCCAATTCATAGATCGCACCTTCTGTTTAGATTATGTCCTATACTAATACAATGACAAGCTTATGTTGATGGCGACCTTTTTCATGTCTTATTTTACCATGTTTAGTATAACAGGGTTTAGGATTTGCCTACAAGTTTTGGATCTTCATACCTCAACATATAAACTACGGATGCTTCTTTTCCCTACCATGGACGCTGCCTCTCTCTCTCCCCCTTGCCGGATCTTACCTTCATAGTTGTATGAACGTTTTGACCTGGCTTCAGCTGCATTTTCGACAACAAAGTCATTTCCAGGTAATTTTCTTTCCCAATTTATAGATCGCACCGTCTCTTTAGATTATGTCCTATATTAGTACAGTCACAAGCTTATGTTAATGGTGACCTTTTTCATGTCTTATTTTACCATATTTAGTATAACAGGCTTTACAGTTTGCCTACAAGTTTTGCATCTTCATAACTGAGCATGGAAACTACGGACACTTCTTTTCCCTACCGTGGACGCTACCTCTCTCTCTCCCCCTTGCCAAATCCTACTTTCATAGTCCTGTCAACGTCTTTACCTCTCTTCAACTGCATTTTCGATCACAAAATCATTTTCAGCTAATTTTCTATGCCAATTCATAAATCACGCCTTCCCTTTAAATTATGGCCTATACTAATGCAACGAAGAGCTTATATTAATGGTCACCTTTCTCATGTCTTATTTTACCATATTTAATATAATACGGTTTATAATTTGCCTAGAAGTTTTGGATCTTTGCCCTATACTAATATAACGAAAACCTTATGTTAATGGTGACCTTTCTCATGTCTTATTTTACCATATTTAATATAATAGAGTTTATTGTTGGCCTACAAGTTTTGAATCTTCGTCTACGTGTATCATATAAGAGCGCCTTCTTCCATGATGCCACAAGTACCAGCGTAACAGACATGAGGTCTATGCTACATTATGTACAAATCATCAAAACTATTTATTTGGTTTCATCTATTCTATCCTCGCAAAACATCTTCCCTCATCGACTTAGCATTTTCATATTAAAAAAAATTTATAGCCAGCATATTCGTACCCATCGTTATTTTCTTCATAGCTTGCTGATATATACTAACCACTTGAACAATTTATAGTTACATAAATGGATATCTTAATCATTTACACTTTTCCAACCTATGGTATAATACACAAACAAACTTGCAGCCTACACAAATGTGTGCTTCAAAACATTTAACAGCCTATATGTTAGTTTATAGCTTATATGTTAATTTCAAATTCAAGGCAACTACAAATGAACTTGGAATAATTTATCCTCATGCTTACAAGTTTATTAGATTATAGCAATGAACAACATATAATAACAGAAACTACTACCCAAAGTCTTTCACCAAAGACTTTTTTAAAGTCAAATTACGCCTTACAAAATGCAAAACAACAAGTATGTAAAAAGGCCTACGAAAGCAAGACATCAGACCACTAAATGACTTAATTTCCGTGAAGCAATCTAAACCGACTTAGCACCTTAATCAATCCAGCTAACTTATCTTTCCCCCATCAGGAAGCGACTTACTTTTCCTCAAGCAAGCTAAACCGAGTTGCCAATATACTCAATCCACTCAACTTACCTTTCCTCTCAGCTCAAATTTGCCCTAATGATTTTTTTCTCGCAAAAATATGCCTTAAGAATAGACCCAGGTAAATACTTTTGTATCAGGCATAGGCTGCCTTTATGTCTTCTTTCTACCTACGAGGAAAAGTATTGCAAAACTCAAATCAGCTTCTGCAGGAAAGCTAATTTTGTTTACTCTATATGGAATTTGCAGGGCAAATTACATTACCTGTAGGAAAAGCTGACGACGGTAACGCTGATCATACCGCAACAGCGCTAAAGGAAACAAAACAAGAGACTGGGCTTCATTCATCTCTACTCCCTGCCGTTATGCCTCTTCACCATTTCTTATCCAAGTCACATACCTTTCTCTCTCACTTACATCCCTTATGAAAATTTCTTCACACTGGAACACACCATATCCCTACTGTACACGTAACTAACCTACATATTACTCCGTTATACATGTATTTACAAATTCTCTCCATGGTGTTCACTATTGGCAGTTTCCACCATGCTGTCGTACAGGCGCAAGTGTTCTCTGCCATTGAATCCTAGATATCATTCTCCTGCCTACCATATTATCTTCGTACAAGGTACGTTCATATACACATGCTTATTGATCATACATGTCCTCGGTGTACAGCCACTTTTTAAAACAACTTACGGTTACTTCGTTTGCAGCTGTTTTTCATCGTTTGTGCTGTCTTCTTCAATACCCAGACTCAGCTAAAAAACATACGCCTACACACCAAGGCGCCTCTTCCCCAAGTTCTGTCACCGTTCTGTAAAACCTCAGATACTTTCTCTGTCTATGCTACCTGTATATAGCCTCTGTTCTACTTCACTGACACCACAATCACTGTATACCTGCTATACATATAACTCATGTGTATATTCCTCACCGCTGTTCAATTATTACCCCACTACAGTTTTTTATTACTCATACCATAAACCTTTTCACGTATTACACACCGTTTTTCTCGCACCAATCAATTTACCTCCTCGCGCGCTCTATAATCCAATGATACACACACACATAACAATGTTTACCTCCAATATTAGTTATTTCTTTCCACTTCCACCACGCCAGCCATCCATGCCCAATTTATCATACATGCATACATACATACATATATATGTGTACATATATCTTTAATACTATCCCTTCCTACCCTATTTTTCACTTACCTGTATTGTTCTTCTCATACATTTCCTAAACCTGCCATTCCATTTCCGTTTTTCTGCTCCACACAAAAAAAACACCGACAACATAAAAAGCATATTACTGTCTTCCCGTAAAAAAAAAAATTAAGCCTCATTGATACCTTCTTTTAGTTTAGTTTTTGTTCTGACTGTACCTTTTCTTATTTTTATACGCCATAGCTTTATTTTTTAGAAGTAAATTTTTTTTCGCTTCATAACATTTTTCACCAAAAAACTAAAATATATCTTTGTAATATTTTATTTACCCTTTCCATACCACTTTTAAAGCTGGTCAAATTTTACTAATAAAAACTAAACTAAAACCAAACAAGCTATGAAAAAGGACCCAAATCCATGCAGTCATTCCCAACCAATTCTTTCTATACCACAGCATCACTTAACCACTGCTCCACCTCCCAGTATTAAACACACAACACAACGTGGCAGCTATTTATTACAGACGACTATTCATTGTGTTCCGTCACCAACAAGTACAGGAGAACAAAGCCACATCGCTTCCTCCCCATACTCTTACTTTTCCCTTCCCGGCGTCAGGTACTTCGCAAAACCTTCCACTCTCCACTTTAGGGTTCCCTCTTTCTAATCCATCGTCTTCTACCAGATTACCCCTGCCCCTTTACACAGGTAAGCCTTCTTGCTCCACTCCGGACCTGCTCCCACATTTTGCCTAATTTTTTTCTTCTTCTTCCTGTTTTACATCGACTCAAAGCACTTTCCTTATATATTCCCTTCCGTATATCATGCTTCCTGCATACAGCTCGATCTTCCTCTCTCTTGCATTCTACACAAATACTTACCCTTATTTATTTATCCTCACCCAGCTTCCTCATTTCATTTTACCTTTCACACAAAATCTGCTTCTATTTCATTTTTACTCACCCATCGCTTTCTCACATATTAAACAGATGGACTATTCCTTGCTCAAACAAGTCACAGACAGAACACAAAATTGGTGTGTTCGTGTGAGGCTAACAAGATTCACCGAATACAGCGCTGACCCACACTCCAACACTGCCCAGGACCTCGACATGATTATGATTGACGAGGAGGTTACGCATCTATTCCATTTCAGCACACTACTATCGTTTTTTCCCCTCCGTTCTTGCCGACCATAATCTTCCCGCTTTCTTATTGCCTTTGCTCACATACTTTTTCCGCCGCACTACATTCGCAGGGTTCCATGATGGATACTCAGATCCCACGCACCCGTCGACCTGAGTATTCTAAGCAACTCAAAGAGGATCTGGTTTACTACGTGCAAGATTTCGAGGTCATGCCAGCTAGAAAAAACTACAAACCTGTTAATTCTTTGTTTAGGGCGAGATTTACTGCTTACACAAAGCTAACAACGATTGATCCCGCACCTAATGGCTTTCCGTTGTATGCGTATACCTTGGCTACGCCTTCGGATATACACAAAAGGGTCCAAAACCGCACACTCCTCTCAGGTCTCCCAAAATTCCATTTTCCAATACAAATCCACGTTTTTTTCCCCTGTTCTATATTACGTTCTGCATGCAATTTACCATCGATCCACTAACGTTAATAATTCTCACTACCCGCAAGCAGATATTATTGCCGTTGTCACAGCGATCCAACCCATGTCATCTGTAAAAGGCGGAAGCAAGCAGCTACGAAAAATCAGCCTCTTATACGAAAGGTATGCTGCAAATACATCAACTGCATTAATCAATTACAATATCCTTATCGTATTGCCATTGCCAGCATAAACCGACATGTCCCATTCTTTTTTTTTTTCCCAGCAAGCCTATGGATCTCACATTGTGGAATCGGGCTGCTATCCAATTTGATGTAGATGCCATTCAGGCTGTGCAACGCACAAAACCACCCGTTGTATTGTTTGTCGGAATGACAGTTGGCTGGTGGAATGGTAAACTCCCCCTTTTTCTCTTATATTCATACCTTATACTATTTATATACGCATTCACACTGTTCTATATTTGCTGCGATTTCCCAAAAGAAAAATAAAGCTACATCATACTGCTTTCCTCTTTGGCAGGATCTGTAAACTTAGAAAGTACTGCCGCATTCAGATACTATCTCAACCCCGCTTTCCCAGAAGCTACAGCTTTACAAGACAAGTTAGCCCTATACTTTCCTCTACCATACACTACATAACATATTACGCTATTTCCATGCGTCCAGTAAATAAACTGCTTTATTTGTGCGCCCCCTTTTACGTAGATATCCTGGCCCGCTGAATATCACTATGCCACAGAATACGCCAGTACTCCAGAGCGCTCCTACTCCTACAACCGTATCGGATTTATCTAATGTCAATCCGCACCACGTTATGGTTAGAATATTTTGTTTTCCTACCTTTGCCTTCGCATTTCCTACCATACTGCACGCTGCTTCCATTACTGACAATGCATCCATTTCCTTCTGTCGTTCCTCAAATAAACAACAAGAAACAAACCTACACCTTGCGTGTTGCTATGAAATCCCTAGCATCGGATGAAGCGTGGTGGTACTTGGCCTGCACCCGTTGCCGGAAGAAGGCTAATCCTACAGATGACCTCTACGAATGTCCTACTTGCCATGCAACAACAACTAACCCGCTGTAATCAATTATTACTTTCGTATATTCTCCCGTACTTTCCATGCATCCCATTTATACCTTCATCACTGTTTCCATACACTGCAGGTATCGAGTTTCCTTCCTCGCTGTGGATCCAGCCAACATCGATGATGACCACGCTCCTGTTATCGAATTCACTTTCTTTGCTCAGCTTGCTCAACAGCTCATTGGTTACCCCATAGCTGACCTTCTTCAGCCCGCTTCCAACGCCAACAGCTCCGTTCCAACACAAATTCTCATGCTATATGGTAAGCATTACGACCTCACTGCTACAATTCGAGAGGGCACCTTCCGCAAAAATCACATCGTTTGCCAGGTCAGATCTTTCATTCCTGTCTCCCAACCACCAATGCTGCCACCACCCACTACAGCTGATAACCAACTCAGCATCGAAACACCACCTCTTGACGATCCTGTCAAACATAAAAGAAAAAACATAGAGCAACCTAGCAAAACAGGGCTGATCGCTGCTGCTCCCTATGATGTTTTCACAAACACTACACCACATACTTCTCTGTGTGTCACACATGCTACGCAAGATTCACAGATACCTTCCACTCAGGACGCTGCACAAAAAGTTCTATCCACAACACCGGTCGCTCCAGCTACACCCGCACAGGTATATTTTCATACACATACAACTTTCCCTTCCATCCATTGGCAATTACCATACCACAAATGGCAACCTTACAACAGCACCTCACCACAACGCTGTTCACACACGTTTTCTTAACGCACAAATAAAAATTCATCATACAAACCACCTCATTTCGGTTCTCCAAAATCAAACCACATATGACACAATTAAATATGACAGGCAAATAAAACAATCACAACATCACAAACACCATCGTTCGCTGCTTCCACCGCCACTGCAACCGACACCCTTCAGACAACCATCAAACTCCACCCCGAGGTATGTTCACCATGCATGCTACTCTAATAACGACACCCTTTTTTCCCTTTTATATCCGTTCTTCATCCTTTTTCTCTTACAGCAGATAGAAACAGTAAACTCCTTAATTCCTTGCGACCAAAAGAAACGATCTGCGGGCGACCAGGAAATCAGGTTCGTTCCTATCCACCGTTCTTAAAAACAATCCACTGACAGTAAACAATCCCTCATTTAATCTAACTTTTCTGTCTCTTTCAAAGCGTTGATCCATCCCCACGTACAACAAGGTCCACGAAGCGAAAGTTATTTGCTGATGAATGACACCCAGATCGAAGAACGGACCTTCCAAATACCACTGATGCATCCAGCTGCTTCCCGTTACTACACCAAGTGTCTACCTACCGCATGTACCAGCCGTATGTAACGACGCTATAGGAACAAGCACATTGTTACGTGCTGCCTACTGCAGCGCCTGCTGCTATGCACCGCCCTAAGAACCCATCGAACCAACCATACTATTACCTATTTTGCTAACATGCTATGTATATGATAAATGCTGTGTACCAATGGTTGCATCTATCCACGTCTAATACAGCTATTTACAAACGTCCACGCTCATCAGTTTGACCACCGCGACCTTCTCGATTCATATGTAAATATATATAACATCTACCAAAAATATGGCAAAAAAAACTCCCACACACTAACCTAATTAGTAACAAAAAACTTATAGCCCAGTAACAATATTACTTTTCACAATCATACAATTTATCCACGTTAATACCAAATCAACCTTCATATATAAATGGCATCATAATATTACCTTTCGCACAAAAACAGCTCTCCTATGCTCCGCACCACAAACAGGTTGTCCTTACCATACGCTACCAGCTCATCTATCAATGTACGCATACACACTCACCTAAACACACCCATCAACCTCTTTCCCAACGATTTACACGCCCATGCCAAAAAAAAAAACGTGTACACAAAACACCTTATGTAAATGGTCCTTCCAAACATACACACACTCAAACCAGCCTGCGCCTCACGTTACTTCCTACCACCACGCCATTTATACTATAACATTCAAACCACATTGCATATATAAACATACATAGTCTCCTTTATAATAGTTCTATAACAGCACAACATATACATAACCGTACAGCGCACACACCCACATACATAGACAGTGCCTCATACACACTGCAACAACGCCCCCAAAAACACTAAACCACCTCATATCTACATAGATTATAACATGAACTGTTACTGCCTCAAAACACCCACATCATACACCCCTTGATTGATCACTCTCATAATCCATCCCGTTGTCCTCGCACAAACAACGCAGGCTGCACCCACAGTCAATTGGATCACACACTAAAGCACGAACATCATCTTCGTCTATATCCGCCCATGGATCTTCGTCCTCCACCCGATTGCCAACCACACAACAGCCATCACCAATCTTTTGCTCTTTCGTCATCGCATCCCGAGCATCAAGTGCAAGCCACTCCAAGCGTTGCGAAATTTCATCGATATCACGCGCAACCCAGTTAACAGCAGTAAACAAATCAGAATTCCCTCCATCAAAATGATGCTCCGCAACACTTCGAGCTTCCGCCGCAGCATCCTCAACCGAGTCAATCAGAGCTTCCAGTAGCTTCCGATAGTCAATTACTCCATTCGAAACCTGTGCGTCATATAGCATTGCGATTACACTAATTACCGTGGTTAACAACACAAAATAGCAGCTTCCCAATCCTTCCCCGCCGCACTGACCAGCCACACATTACAGACCTTATTCCGTCAAAAAAAAAACTCCTCATATCCAAAATAAAACACCGCATACTAACATATTCATCAATCATGCTATTAGCTCCGTCTACGCATTCCACTGAACACCATAAATATCCTCAAAATTGAATCACGCCAACAACTCAATAGACCAACCAAAACTAAGCAACCTTGCCTCACCTTTTGCTTCGCCGGCAGTCTCCGCGAAGCTCCGCCGCTCCGGTCGACCGCACCTGCAGATCCACCCAGCGCACCGCCGCCCGCGTGCGGTTCGCCAGCTGCTAAACCACCGCTACAAGATTCCACCTCTCTCCCGCTCATCACACCTCGCTATACCTAACAGCCACGCAGCCAGCCTCTCGAAACGACCAGACTCTCCAGTCCTCGCACCCTCACACAAGATTCACTGCTCCAAGCTCTAAATACACTCTCGGACCACACAGTACATACGCAACACACCAAAAAAAAAAAAAACCAAACCCTCAGCACATACCGTGCCTACCAGCTTTACAGCCACTTCCACACCACCAACCCCCACACGTACAACAGCCCAAACAGCTACAGTACCCTGCATCGGCCCATTCAGCCCAAATCACACCTTCTTTACGCACTTCCACCGCTCCGCTGCCTCCATTTACAGAGCCGTCCACGCACAGTTAAATTTTCGGTTTTACCTTAATCACCACGGCGCGCCAGGGCGCGCTTTCCGCCCTAGTATTAGTATATAGCAATGGTGTGCAAAGCAGAGGGAGGAATAGCGCCGAGCATGCTCCGACTTTAAAGTCTCATCTCCTTTGTACTACCATCTAACCATGCATTCATCATCCTTCTATACCCACGCCATTATATGTGCGATAATCAAGGACTGCTTCTTGTGGGTGAGCATTCATGGCAGTTGCATGTACACCCCCAACTCTAATCCTCATAAAGAGAGGGTATGGAAGGATATGAGGACATTGAGGAGGAAGGAGCTGATGCAGTGATGTGTGTGTGCAATAAAAACACGTCTCCCTCACCACCCCAACACCCATGCTATAAATAAATAGCGCCAAGAGGAAAGGAACGCAGGCATCAGCTTGGAAGGAATAAATGGGTTCTTTTGGGCTGACCCTGCTCTTCTCTCCTCTTGCTCTTGGGCTCTCCGATCCTCCTCGCCTTTCTCACCAGCCAGTGAATACCAACCACAACAATAAATAGAGGCAACCTCTCATCCATTCAATGTTTGATATTGTTGCAAGATCTTCAAGCTGTTGAGCATTTGTAACCGTCACTCCAAAATATTGTATCTCTGGATAGAGTAGCTGATGGAGGAAAAGAATCTTTTAGAGTGTAGTATAAAATGTGAAGAAAATTTAGAATGAAGGATAGAGGGAGTAGCTAATAGTGAAATAGAGGGTGAAGATAGAGGCCCTAATGCGGATGCTCTTAAAGAAGCTAATAGTGAAATGGCTTCTTTGTTAGTCTGATTTTTGGCAATCCACTCACATGTGATTCACATGTTCCATCTGTTTCGCGATATTTGTCCATGCCTTCGGGAGTATCCGCTTTAAATTATTTGGACACACTGTGGTAACCAAGTATCTTTTATGATTCATTAAATTAAAGCCTGTCAAACTATTGTTTGCAAGAAATATTAAACATGCATACATCCAATCAAATTAGTTAATGCAACCAACCAAATGCACTTTTTTTTTACTAAATTTTGTTTCTTCTTGTTCTATGCGCAATGATGGATGTAGATAAATATAGTAAACAGAGAGTATTTCGTAGATGGGTGCTTTTATATTATTCGCACAGATCAATTGGAAGCATTCACTTACAGGGAAACATTTTTTATGTAAGTAGTGGGAGACTAGGAGCACATGCGCATCGTATTGTTTCATGTGTTCTATTAGGTTTTGTATTGAATATGTGTATAATTAGGTTACATAGACTCTGTGTTGTAATAGGCAGAGTTGATTTAGAGTTAGTGTCGGACTCTAGTCATGCCTCCACTGTATAAAGGGAGGCAACCCATGTGTAACCAAGACAACGACTGCATAGTAGTAGATAGGCCTGAGCAGGTCAGCGGCTGGCATGTGGCTGTGACCTGTGTAGCCGGTATGCTGCGGCATTATGGATTGGGGAGGAGCGCCCATAATCAGAGCCCCGTAGATGTAGACGAAAGATGAACTACGTTAATAAACATCGTGTCTCCTGTTTTCGTTCGTGATCTTGCATTGGCACAAATACTAACAAGTGGTATCAAAGTTTGGTTGATGAGGTTATCTATGTGGAAGATTTAGGGGGGAGACACGAGGTTTATGCATACACGGGCGCCGCGGAAAATGCCCTATCGGCGCAAGGTGGAGCATGACCGCGATCGACGATTCTATCGGTGGTGTCGGCCACTTCGGGCAGGAAGCTTGAACCGTTCAATGGGCTACCGTTAGCAAGTATTGACCAGACGTGGCGATCGGGGTAACAATGTAGCCGGCGAGGTTGGCAGGTGACAGCGACGACCTCAGTGTTCGTGATCTGATTGGCAGGCGTGGAAGGATGCCGGACATATAGGAATGCCGGGAGCAGTGATGCGACAGAATATGGCACAGGAGACGCTGCATCACGTTAATGAAGGTGAAGCTATGGCGTGGATGCGGATGGCCAGAGTGCAGCATGTTTTGTCATGCACAGATGTGGTGCGCGGTGGCGGGCTAGGAAGCCTGCACGAGGGCTTAAAAATTGGATTTAGATGTGTAGAACCAAGGGGAGCCAAACAAATATCAAAAAGAGGAGCAGAAGATTGTTTTTTAGGACGAGAAGAACTCAGATCTGTCGAATAAAAAGGCGGTCGATGTAAGCGCGGTGTTTAGGACTGGAAAGTTTGGTCGGTTCTGATGGGAAGGCAATCGGCAATGCTATGAGGTGATTAATCGAAGAGGTCAGACTGTCTGATGGTGAAGTAGCGAGATCTGTGCCTAGAGGTGAACGGATCAAGCGGTCATTACGGTAATTTGTTCAAGATGGAGAACGAATTATGAAGATGAGACCAGGGATCTATTTTAAATGGCGGATGGATCGAGACGGTGCAAACTGTGCTCGGAAAGATGATGCTGACAAAAGGAGTAACTAGTGCTATTCTTGGCAGTGGCTGAAAGTGGCTCGCAAGTCGATGGTGATGATCGAGGAGAGGACGACATCGCGTGTGTGTACATGCTGTAAAGTGAGTTGTGAATTCCAAGTGCTGGGAGTACCGTTGCAGGTGGATCTACTGAGCTAGATGTTACCAAGTCAGCGTTTGTTACAGAAGGCGGTGGGTCCAAGGTGGCGGACTTGTCGGACGGTTCGACGTGAGCTACGAAGAAAGCAACCAGAGGCTGGGTACAGGGTTTGCGCAAGACGTTGGAACGACTTCAAGGTGGAGAAGGTCATATTTTGTAAGGTGTAGGTTGTTAGGTTTTGCGTCGAATGTGTGTATAAGTACGTTACATGGACTCTGTGTTGTAATAGGCAGGGTTGGTTTAGAGTTAGAGGTGGACTTTAGTCATGCCTCCACTGTATAATAGGAGGCAGCTCTGGTGTAATAAAGACAACGACTGCATAATAATAGCATAGGCCTGAGCAGGTCAGCAGCCGGCATGTGACCGTGACCTGTGCAGCCGGTATACTGCAATATTATGGATTGGAGAGGAGCGCCCATAATTAGAGCTCCGCAGATGTAGGCGAAAGCTGAACTGTGTTAACAAATATGATGCCTTCTGGTATCGTTCGTGATCTTGGATTGGCGCAAATCCTAACATGTTCCAAACCTTTTATGCACATAGGCCACATCGAAGACCATGTTGATATGATCGGAGAGATGCTCACGAGTCGGGAGTCATGACCGAGGCATTCTTTTTGCACTTGATAGAATTTGGGCGTGCTGCTTGGGTCGAGAAGTACCATGAAATCTAAGCTAGCTAACTGAGTGTAAATAGAGTGTTGAATTAAATGTTGGCATATCCTCAAAATATTGTAAATGGAGAAAGTAGCCGTTGATAGTGCTAGAGGATGCTGAATCAAGAGCATTACACCATTCTAGAAAAAAGAAGTTTAAAGAAGGATAAGAAATTAACAATGAATGGATCTGAATTATTCTGATGTCCCATGAATAGAAAATTGATGTATTTTGAGCAAACGTATGCCATTCCGTACGTACATCAGATCTTATATTTGAGCAGTACACGTGTCAGCGGCTCATTAACTTACAGTGGAGGGGACGGAACAAAATTTTGGTACGACGAAATTCATAATGTAGATATTTTTATTAAAGCAAGAAACCAAATCAATCCGTACACCTATAAGCGCACATGTTATTAAATTGAATAAAAATAGTACTTAAAGCAAAATGAATGGGGAAGGAGAAAAAATGTTTACCAAAGTACTATTGGTGTTTAGGAAACTTGGAAATTGCATTTGGTGAATTTTCATCTTTTGAAAATACTTCTTAATATCATCAATATGAAGCCCTCTGAATATGTCTTGCTCTATATAGCACATTATTAAGTCATTAAGCCAATTATCGAATATCTTGTTATGCAAATCAGTCGTGATAATCTTCATAGCTGACAAGACTATTTCAACTAACATCGTAGCCACTGGTAGCAATAATGCCAACTCGATAAGATAAAAGACTAATGGAAATACAATATGCCTTTCAAAGCTCAACCATTTTTACTGCTAGACTTGAAAGATCATAGCAAACGGAGAAATCAACCTGTCATCGCACATGACGTATGAAGAGATCAAGTTGATCATTTATAACCCCATGATCAGCAAAAGATAAATCATTATCATAGATTTTCTTAAGTCGAGTAAGACTATCAACATTGAACTTGGAGAAATTGTCTCTTTGTGTGAAGACAAGAAAAGCATGTAAGCAGCTCTGAAGATACCTCAATAAAGCAATGATCTAACTATGTGGTGATAGCATCTATAGCAGCATAGAAGGTATCAACATGAAAATGATGGTCTTGAGTCATTATGTTTCTCTCTCCCTTTCTTGATCGTCTCCATCTTGGAGCCGGTTCATCCATATTTGGCAATGGTATCTTCTTTTCAATGCAAAATTCTTTGGCTTCTTCAAATAATGGTTCCCAACCATGCTCATCGAGTCGCCCAAGCGTGCGTTAACGTCAACAAGAAATGACAAAGCCTGAAAAACATTTTGATCCTTTTCTTTGTAAGACAAGAGATAACTCATTGGTAATGTGAAGGATTTTCAACATCTTCATGATGAACACAAAACTAAAAGAATCCATTATTTGCACCAAAACTCTTGTCGTGCATGGATTACTTGCGTCTGCTTGCACAATTTCTAGCACTTGTACTACACAATCCACATTGATTAAATGCGGATTACAATTTTGTAATGAGAGCCCCATCTAGTATCTTCAGGTCTAGCCAAGAACGTTTCATGATGTTTTTCTCTCCCCGAAAAAATGTCACCGCTCTCCAAAACTTACCCAAAATAGTTTGGCGATGCTTATCAAGAAATACATCTTTCCTATTGCAAGATGCACAAGTAGTGTTTACAATCGATGTCACACATTCGAAGAAATCTTCAATAGATGAACAACTTTTTGAGAAAGAAACAACTACTAGCTGCAATTGATGGCAAAGCAATGGACATAGAAAGCATATGGGTTCTCATCACGATTAATTTCTGAAGGCCATTGAATTCTCGTCTCATATTGGATGCTCCATCATACCCCTGCATCAAAGTCTAGCAAATGGTAAACCATGCCCCCCTATCATCTCAACCAATGCTACTTTTAGTGCTTCTGATGTTGTTTCCTTGACATGTTTGATGCCCAAAAATCTTTCAATAACGTTACCTTTATTACTCACAAATCTGCAAGGAAGCAAGGCAAGTGACATATTAGTAAAAATATGTCGAACAAAAGAAAGGGCAAAGTCAAACATTTACCTTACAACTATTGTCAATTGTTTTGGTTGATATATCACGAGATTCATCAATAAGAACAGAGGAGAGACTATCCCTGATCTCTTGCGTTATTGTTTTTGTGACCTCCTCTGCACAACATTTTATAATTTCCTTTCGAATTGTTAGAGAAATGATGCGGGCATTTTTGGGGCATAGCTCATTAAATGCAAGCTTTACTTCCTCGTTCCTTTCCTTATACCACTCAAGCAACTCTAGAGAAATTACCCTTGTTCAATGAAGAAAAAGATTCATCATGTACACAGAATGACTCACCTTGCATTAAGAGAAAACTTGCGACACCCAAGGATGCTTCCAAGTGAGTTGCATACTTGATAAGCGACTCTTTGGTATAATTTACAACTTGTAGGATCGGTGATGTTACCTAGAGGGGGTGAATAGGTGTTATAAATCTTCAGTGTCTTTATGTCTTGCTGAAGCTACTTACTCGAACAGTCTAGATTGAAACCGCGGACAGTCCGATGTTCCAGAGTCTCCAGTTCAGAATACCGGATCTTGCACCCGATCAATTGAATCCACTTCTCCACCTGCACACAAACTGAATCCTCACATAAATATCAAGTAATAGCACTCGAGGGTGCTAAGTGACAAAAGATTAAGCACAAACCAAAGATAGATCTAGCAAGGGAGTGAAAGAACCACAAAGTGGAAACGAAGACTCGAAGATTTGTTTCCGAAGTTCGGATTCTTGAGGGGATACTACGTCTTTGTTGTGGTAGGCTCGGTCACACATGAGCCCGGGTCTCTTTCAACCCTATCCCTCACCAAGGTTGCACCAAGAGCCTTCACAACAATCCTTGGCAAAAATCCCTTGTGTAGGCAAAATCGAACCGTCACAACAATCCACGGCATATCACATAGAGCCTTTTGTGCCTCGAGGCGACGCCTAGCCGTCTAGGAGTCCTCAAGGTCCAAGAGTAACGAATTTGACAAAGAATGAATTTGAGGACGATTTGAGTGCTCAACGGATGAAGCAAAGCTTGCTAGATTGCTCGATCTTTCTCTTCTCAACCCTACCCAAAGCTTGGATCAAGGGGGATTGGGGTGGGGAGAAGAATTAATGCTCAAGTGGTTGCTAGGACTTGTATTGAATGTGGAGTGAAGAGTTAATGCCCTGGTTGGTATTGAAGATTTAATTGATATTCAGGGAATTGAACAGAGAACCTCAATTTTGGAAATGTCGGACACTATGAATTGCCTGATATCGGATACTCCAATCTGAACTCCGGATACTCAGAGACAGATTGACATCAAAAGACGTAGAGGTCCAAAAGCTGAAATTGCGGATACTCCGGGTACGTTGAGCTACGGACATTCCTGGCAGAATACCGGATTCTCCAATCCCTGAAACACTGAATTTGTGTATTCTTTCCTAGGCTAGACGAAGGCATATATTAGGTAAACAACATTAGGAGCTTCTCCTAGAACTTTGTAACAGCAGGAAAGAATTAAACTAAGCAAGTACAGATGGCATAGCATGGGGCACACAAGTCAAGATATATCAAGCACATATATTAACAAATAAACAAACTTAGGGTAAACCATTAACCATCATACATAAATACTACAGACCAAGTTCTTAACCAACAGAAGTAGCAGGAACCAAGTACCAAGTTAACCAAGTTTTAAACAACCTACTAAACTAACAAAGTTCAGTAGCCAGAAGAGAGATTAGATAAAGCTTTATAACTTCTCTCCTCCTTTGGCGTCAAGACACTAAAAGAAGAAAGAGGTGGGTAGTCATTCTGATGCTTCTATGTAGACCTGTCACTATCTGGATGACCATATTCATCGGAGCTCAATTAAGAGTTGAGCTAGTATCATTTCGATCCACTCCAACTCCAAACAGTGTGTTCTTGACATCAACAGCCAAGTCTATCATACCATTAGCAGCACATTCAAGAGGTCCATATGCCTTGTCTCCAATGTATGGCTTGCTGACGGTAACACCTTAAATGGGGAAAATTGGCCAACTGAGACCCAATTCGTTGGAAGAGAACAAAACAACACTCAATTCATCTATGTTCTCTAAAATGACACCGGGACAACGAATTTTATTTCCAAACGACATTTCAGCATTTTTTACCCTTGTTCCATCTTTTCCAAATTTTCTCCCCTTTTTCTCCTTTTCCACGATCCACCGTCATCTCTGCCATCTCCGGCTGCGGTGGTGGCTGGAATGTTAGGGGGCGCACCGACGATAGGTATGGCAACTGGAGGCGGCGGCTATGGCTGGAATGACGGGAGGCTGCGTCAGCAACCAGAACAGCAACCAGAATGGCAATCGGAGGTGGCGTCGGCGACCGGAACGACAATCGGAGGCGGCGTCGGCGACCGGAACAGCAATCGGAGGCAGCGCCGGCGACTGGAACGATGACGGAATCAACGATGGCAGCAACACCAACAGCGACGAGAGTGGCCACTGCGCCGACGACGAAACGGTGGGGCCACCACCAGAGGTGTGGGAGAAGCTGGAAAAAAAGGTGGTAAAAGGTTGAAAAAGGTGAAAAATGTGATAATGTCATTTGGGAATAAAATTTGTTTTCCCGATGTCATTTTAGAGAAATGGATGAATTGAGTGTCGTTTTGTTCTCCACCAAGGAATTGGGTGTCATTTGGCCAATTTTCTCCCATGAATGATATGAGCATACTTCTGCAAATATTTTGCCACTTTTTTCGACTGCTTCTTGTACCTCAACACTTTAGGAAGTTCATCAATTGATTCTTTTTTAAATCTGGATAGGATCCCTCTTTGATCATGCATCCTAGAAAAGGTAATGCTGCTTTGATGATGTTCCGAGTGCATAGGGACCATGATAGTCTATAATCATTTTGCTTACAGATCCTTTTTCCGTTTTCAGTCTTGTTTGAGATGAAATGGGAGCCATTGCCAGGGCATGCCCCTGATGGTCAAAGGTACAGGTTACTTCTACTTGGAACTCTTTTTGGAGGAATCACTGCCTTGTCCACCTTCCATGGCCAGAGAATGCATCAACTAAGTTTTATTACACAGGGATATCCTAGGTTATATGGAATAGGAAAATGAAGCTTAGAGCTTGATTTGGATTGACAGTCAGATTCGGATAGTCTGGTGTTAGGATCAAGATTGTCTGGGGTACCAGAGTATCCGGGATCAGACACCAGATAGTCCAATATTGCCAGAAATCACAGACCAAGGTTGTGGACTACATGGGCCCTAGGTATCCTCTAGAAGGCCAACTCGATCTGTGGTCAATTACTTGCAGGGGATCCTGGGTCTCGGCGGCAGAATTTTGATTCTGTGCTAGCGTAGCGCCCGCGTTTCCCTTCATCACTGCCTTGTCCACCTTCCATGGCCAGATAATGCATCAACTAAGTTTTATTACACAGGAATATCCTAGGTTATTTGGAATAAGAAAATGAAGCTTAGAGATTGTTTTGGATTGACAGTCAGATTCGGATAATCTGGTGTTAGAATCAAGATTGTCCGGGGTACCAGAGTATCCGGGATCAGACACCGGATAGTCCAATATTGCCAGAAATCACAAACCAAGGTTGTGGACTACATGGGCCCTGGGTATCCTCTAGAAGACCCATGAGGAGGCAAATGGGGGGCGACTCAAGCTGGCTGGATCAGGATAGAGACCACTCGGGTTACGCATAACTTGATCACCAAGGATGCTCCCGAGGATAGAGTCAAGCTCCATGTAATTAGGAGATTCATACTTGCATATCATGTGCCAATATAACCGAATTTAGTATCATGTATTGGATAAACCATGTAACCTTATACCCCTACGCTATATAAAGGGAGGGGTAGGGGGCATAGAATCATCGATAGCTACATCAGCATAAACATCTCCATCATCTGCAAGCTCATGCAGAAATATAATCCCAGAGCACAGGACTAGGGTATTACCTCCGAGTTGAGGGCCTGAACCTGTATAAATCCCTGTCCTGTGTTACCATCTAGTTTGGTTCTAGTGCATAACCCCATAACAAATTCATTGCCGACGATGACCCCCGATTAGCCACTAGTCGACAAAGGTCATAGATTCAAATCCCAAATCCATCATACAATCTAGATACATTTTACAAAAATGGCATAAGGAAATACTAGGCATGCATCAAATGAGCATATTTTCACATATTTGCTAGGGTTACAAGAATTTGAGGAGTGGAAACCCTAGATACCCTTTAACCGGGCGCCGACAAAGGTTGAGGAGGAATAGAAGGAAAGAGCATGGCGCAGGATCGATGGATTTCTTTCCCACGAGCATGCGCGACGACAAAGTCTGGCGAGAGAGTAGGAGTCGCCCAGGGTGCCGTCGAGTGTGAGAGGAGAGTGAGGTAGTGGTAAAAGGAAACGTGGAAGAGGTAGGTTTCAGTATTTACTGCCGGGTAAAAGAAACCACTTATTTCGAATACTCATGACCTTGGGTCAGAGCCTCCGGATTGGATAACTGCTGATTTTCCTGAATTTTATTGGAATACAACGAATGATGATGGACATTGAAATGCACGAGATAGGAAAGATTAAGCATAATTCCTTCCATAAGTGGTTAGGTATATCCAAATATCAATGAGAACAATAACCACATATGAAGAGGAATTGAAATCAATTTCCAAACAAATCAAAGACTTAAATTTAAATATTTCCAAAGAAATCTCCTTTTCAAATTCATTTTACACACCAACAAATGTGATCAATGAGTCAAACCACATTTCGAGAATCGAGAATATTAAGCTCATTCCTTAACTCGCAAAATCTCTTCTTATCTAGTGGTTTTGGTAAAGATATCGGCCAATTGGTCTTCGATTCTCACATGTTTGATATCGATATCGCACTTGGATCAATGATCTCTTAAAAAGTGGTGACAAATATCGATATGCTTGGTTCTAGTGTGTTGAACGGGATTGTTGTCTATTTTGAGAGAACTCTTATTGTCACACAAAAGTAGAACATGGTTTAGGTCTTGGCCATAATCTCTCAAGGTTTACCTAATCAAAAGTAATTGTGTGCAACTTCCCGCCGCAATGTACTCTGTCTTGATGGTGGATAGGGCAACAAAATTTTTCTATTTGGATGACCACAAAACAAGTGATCTCCCTAAGAATTTGGCAAGGACCGAAGGTACTCTTTCTATCCACTTTACAACTGGTGTAATCCACATCCAAATAACCGATTCGGTCAAAGTTAGTCCCTTTAGGATACCAACGGCCCAAGTTAAAGGTTTGAACCAAATATTTCAATATTCTCCTAACGGCCATAACATGACACTTCTTAGGAGTGGCTTGAAACGTTGTACATATGCACACACTAAGCATGATGTCCGGCCTAGATGGACAACGATAAAGTAATGAGCCGTTCATAGAACGATATAACTTTTGGTCGACGTCCATACCAATATCCTCCAAGTCCAGTGTGCTTTTGGATTGCATGGGAGTTTTGATTGCTCCATGTCAAACTTCTTGAACATATCCTTGATGTCCTTAGTTTGACATATAAAGGTTCCTTCTTTGAGTTGTTTAACTTGAAATCCAAGAAAGAATGCAAATTCTCCCATCTTAGACATTTCAAATCTTGTAATCATAATCATCTAAACTCTTCACAAAAGGATTGATTAATAGATCCAAATATAATGTCATCAACATATACTTGGCATACAAATAAATCACCATCTATATTTTTCAGTAAAGCAAATAGTATCGATTATACCGATTTAGAAAACTTTCTTGATGATGAAGTCCCTTATACATTCATATCACGCTCGTGGAGCTTTCTTTAGCCTGTATAATGCTTTGCGGAGCTTGTAGACATAATTCGAGAACTTTGTATCTTAAAATTTGGTGGTTCTCCATATGTACCAATTTGGAGATTGGTCCATTTAGGAATACAGTCTTCATGTCCATTTGATATAGCTTGAAATTATGGTGAGTAGCATAGCCTAGTTACTGGAGCAAAAGTCTCACCAAAATCCAAATCTTCGATTTGTATGAAGCCTTGTGCAACGTGTCTTGCTTTGTTCTTTGTGACTAATCCGACCTCATCTTGTTTGTTACTAAATAACCATGCACTTGGTTCCATTCACATTTTGATTTGGCCTTTCAACGAGCTCCCAAACTTCATTCCCAGTGAAGTTATTAAGTTCTTCTTACATCGCCATCACCCAATCTAAATCTCCAAGTGCTTCATCTACATTCAGAGGTTCCAAACAGGAAATAAAAGAATAATGTTCATAGAATTTAGCAATTCGAGATCGGGTAGATACACCTTGTTTGTATCCCCAAGAATATTATCAATAGGATTGTCTCGCTGAATGCTTTCATGGATCCTTGGTTGAATCATTGATGGAATTATTTCTCTTTCAACTTCTAGATTACCCATGTCCCAAATAAAAGCTAGATGGTTCCACTTGAGTTGACTTTAGATCCAAAGTGTCTTGTGTTCGGCTTGAAGTATCCGAAGATGTTCAGATAGTTTGAAGTTTAAGTCCGGACTCTCTGGAGTCTTATTCCAATGCAGGGTCTTGTGGCTTGACTTCTCCAAGTACAAACTTCTTGATTTCTTTACAAGGTGGATCTTTATTATCTCGCATAAATATGTCAACTTTCTCTACTTGAGAGCCGTTAGATTCATCAATTATCACATTACGCGCTATCTCAACAATACTGATGGCTTTGGTTAAAACGCGGTATGTGTAAGCATTTGATACATAGCCAAATAGAAAACCTTCATCTATCTTTGATGCAAATTTAGAGGATTTAGACTTCTTGTTAATATTAAACACTTACTACCAAATACTTTTAAGTAAGACAAATTTGGCTTGTTTCCGGTGAGTAACTCATAAGACGTCTTCCTCAATAGCTTATGAAGATAAAGTCGATTAATGGACTGGCATGCGATGTTCACCGCTTCAGCCCAAAAACTATCGGAGACTTTGTATTGTTCCAATATTGTCCTCGCCATCTCAACGAGGGCTCGATTCTTCCTCTCGACCATCTCATTTGTTGAGGGGAGTAGCGAGTCGAGAATTCATGCTTTATCCCTTCCTCGTTGAGATACTCTTCAACTCCGGTGTTTTAAAATTTCATACCTTTGTCACTCCTAGTATTATTAATCTTCACTTCAAATTCATTTTGAGCTCTCTTCATGTTTTTTTGGATTTCTTGAGCTTTTATCATGCAAGAAAATACCCAAGTGAAGCGAGAAAAATGATCGACAATCACAAGACCATAATTATTATCTACAATGCTCACATAAGCAATAGGTACAAAGAGGTCCAAAGGATCTTGTGGTAGACATGATGTTCTTGGCGGGGTGAGGTATGCCAACTTGTTTTCTTTCTTGGCATGCACTAGAAATTCTATTTTTCTCAAAGACAACATTGGTTAGTCCCAATATATGCTCATCTTTGACCAATTTTTATAGATACCTCATTACAAGAAGAGCTAGTCATCTATGCCATAACCATCAAAGACTTGATATGGCTAAAAGACATGTTGCAAGGTTTGCTTTCTTTGAAGAGAGGTCTATCAAGTATAGCTTTCCTTTCAAGTGACGTTTGGATACAACCGTTTCATCATCTGTCTTAGTCACAATTACACCAATGTCATCAAAAAGACAATTAAATCCCATTTGGCAAAGTTGTGACATGGATAAGAGATTATAGTTAAGGGAATTCACAAGTAACACATTGGATAAGGAGAGATCATTATAAAGTACAATTTTACCTAACCCCATTACCTCTCCTTTACCGTTGTCTCCTAAGGTGATATTCTCCTGTGTAGGTGCATCAATATTTAAAGAAGTAAACATAGACCTTTCTCTGGCCATATGGTCGGTGCAACCGCTATCAATCACCCAACTTCCTCTACATGAGGCATATTGCTACAAAACAAGTGAAACCTTTGTTTTAAGAACTCAAACTTGGTTGGGTCCTCTCAAGTTAGTTGCAAGAACTTTGGGCACCCAAATGACCCTCTTAACAATAGTGTTCTCGTTACTAGGTCCAACAAACTTAGCAACTACTCTGCCAACCCCGTTTTTCTCAAGTACATAAAAGGCATTGAAATCTTCATGAGGAACATGAATGGTAGAGTCCTTGGCTTTGACGAACTTCACGAATCTAGGATTAGCGGTAACCATAATGTGACCCTTTTTGCTCTTTGGAGGAACGTATCCTAAGCCTTCCTTCTTGTGGTTTGCCCTTCTTCTTCCTAGAAACTAGCCTTATACGACTTTTGAAGACCATCTTGGAGGAGGTCTTTGAGCTTCTCATTATCCTTAGATAAAGTTTGCATTGTTTTAAAGTTAGTAACATATGTCTCAATATCGATTTGATAGCATTTAGCACACCCATTACTAGTTAAGGCCATAGAATCACAATTTGCTTCTATCAAGGTGGAGGTACTTTTCAAGAGATTAACAAACTTCACTCCAAGAGACTTTTAGGCATCCTTCGGACTAGCAAGATCCTTTACGATTGAAGCATTGGTGATCTCGAGACCATTATTGCATTTGGGTTTGGCCAATTTTAAATTTTTAGCCATCTCCGCATTCCTTTCCCTCTTAAGAGCTAGATTCTTATCAAGCTCAAGGTTTATCTCCTTTTCTAAGATGAGCAAGTCTTCTTAACACTCGAGAGTCTCCTCTTGTTTTCTATGGTCTCAGACAAAGTATTAAGTTTTGACAAGTCAAGTTCTTTTAGTTGCCTTTAGACATCAAAATCATCATCTTTATCACTTTCATTGCACAAATCATCAAGAGATGGAAAGAAAGGTTTGGATGATACCTTACGGCCCTTGGTCATGAGACATGTTGACCCTTGGCCACAAGAAGTCATCAAAAAGTGACCTCATTGGTGCAGTGGTGGCAAAGGCAATAGAGGCAACACCATCATCATCGGAGTTGGGGTCTGAGCTTGAGCCATTTGAATCCCATTCCTCACCAATTTGAGCTTGACCTTTTTATTCTTCTTATTGCCAATGCTCTTCTCCTTCTTGTGTTGCTTGCCTTTCTTCTTCTCTACATTTTTCTTGTCCTCCTTTTATGGACATTTGGCAATGAAGTGTCGGGCGTATCCACACTCATAACATGTTATAGGGGTTTGTCTCCCCTTGGACTTCTCACTTGACTTCTTGTGGCGGTCACATTTGTTGTAGTGACCCTTCTTCTTGAGGTACTTGTTGAACTTTCTCACAAATAGAGCCATGCATCTCTTCAAGGTTGATAGGACCATGACGCTCATCTCCACTTGAGCTAGACTCTTCATCCTTGCAAGCCTTCAAAGCAATGTTTTTCTTCCTGGAGATTCAACTTATGAGCTCCTCGACTTCCTTGTACTCTTAATGCATCAAATCATGTGATAGAATCCATCCAAGTATGTCATGGAGTGTGATCTTGTCGTAGTTTTCCCTTTCACGGATAAGAGTTACTAGGGTGGGGTCCCTTGGCGTAATTGTCCGTAGCATAAGCTTTACCATGAACATATCGGTCATATCCTTACTTCCGAGCCCTTTGGCCTAATTTACAAGGAGGATCAATTGGTCATACATCTGCTTGTACAATTCACCTTCATCCATCACAAATCTTTGAAGCTTTCCAGAAATCAATTTAACCTTGAACTCACGCGCACTTGAAGTGCCCTCATGTGGAGTGTTCCATATTTCTTTTGCACATTCAAGTCCGTCAACCCGGTTGACCTATTTTGGACTTAGTGCACCTAGCAAAGCATTTGCGGCTTGATCATTCTTGTGCTGCTCTTGTTCCTCTTTGAGAGTGATCTTCTCAAGATCCTTCATCGTGAACCCCTAATTCTACAATTTTCCAAATAGAGGGGTGAAGAGATCTTAGATGCATTTTCATTTTGTGCTTCCATGCCACATAGTAAGTGCCATCAAAGTAAGGTGCTCGATCAAACATAATGGAAATACTAGAAGATCTCGTGGAAGGATATTGTTGACGGTCATTAGTTGCAACATTTTATGTGATTTCGACCATCAACATACTCATAAATCAAAGGAACAAAGATGTAAATTTGTTCAAATTAACAAAGTTTCACAAGTTTTGGTGAGCTTGTGTCCTCAGAAGACAATTGAGGAAAAGTGGGCCCAAACCAGAGAAAAAGGTCGTTCAGCTGACCTACCGATCGACTGACTCTCGGCTCCAAACCGGTTGAGTTTTCTCCCACAAATCTAAAAGCACACCAGGACCCCATCCATAATGTTGGTGAGGTGTCAGTTTGATCCAGAGGCGAGAAATAAGTGCACAAGGATCCATGGGCCCATCTATTTGCACTAAAAACAACCAAAATGGATTTACCCACCAGTAACTATCATTGGAAGAAGATCAGGGATGCACAAGTGCCAATCTACCGAAACAGAGGGCCGAACGGAGGCCATAGTAGGTCGGCCGACCAACCCTTAGCCGGTCAACCTACCTTGGGTTGGCCAACCCCCCTCCTCACCTTTGGATGCTCTCCCATGAAGTGCCACGTGTCCCCTAACGTGGTAAGCTGTAGTTGATCCCGGGACACTATAAAAGGAGACCCCCACTTCACATCCAAACCACTGAGAAGTGTGGCAAAAAAGAACAAAGCGGCGCTACGCTGCCCAAATAGAAAGTAGAGTAGGGAGAGAGAGGAAAGCTTAGTGATGGGGAGAAGTCGACGTATCGGCTCTCTTCCACTTTATGCTCTGGAGCCGAACTCGGGTGCGAGTTCAGCTTCGCTCTATAGTTCAGTAACACATAATGCATCCTTTACATTATAAAGCAAACTTATTTCGTGCTTAAGTTACAATGCTGGTATTTGGCTTATGCTAGATAAATTGTGTTATCTTGCTTGAGTGCATATCAAGTGATGGCTTGGTACGTAGTGCTGCTAGTCATAGACATGGTGTCTAGACTAGTTTGTACCCTGTAGATATATGATTCAACGATGGTGCAGTAGGTAATAGGTGGTGACAACCCTGCTATCCAAGTGGTATTAGCTTTTGTGAATTCCGCCCCGTTAGTCTCAACCCAGTCGAGCCCAATCGGGGATTATCATAATCATCCGGTGTTCTTAATTGATAGCAGGTGGCAGTGAATCGACTAAGCTCTGATTCATAGTACTTTCGTGTTGGGGTAAGTTTGTAACTTTAGCTAAGTGAGGCCTAATCTGGAAAACCTCGTGACCCAAATTATCTTGTCCCACTTCTGTCATTACCACCCTATCCATCCGGTTTAGTTAGATTCTAACTAGACACTTCTTGTTCTTGTGGGAAAATCGATGCCTTTGGAATACTTCCAGGTGAAAGCTACTAAGATATCCGTGCGCTTGCGGATTAATTCTAATAGGCATAAGAATCGCCAACAAGCTTTCTGGCACCGTTGCCGGGGAACAGTAGCTGTTGTAGTTTTGAATCTTGCTTGTCTGTGTACCTCCACCTATACCATATGGACGACACGTCTGTCTATCAGTTTTCGGCTCTCAAGGGTAAACTACTGGAGCCTCCATCATCTTTATACCCCATCGATACACCAAATTAAGAGTTCTTGCCTGGTCTCATAGCTATGGTTAGGGAAAAACCTTTTGCTGAATTGGAAGGAGAGAACCCATACATCCATCTCCGCGAATTCGAACTTCAATTATCGTAATTCGGGGAATGGCACAACAGATGTTGAAATGGAAATTGTTTCCATTTTCCGTTATGGATCAACCAAAAAGTGATTTAATCGGACTGTAGGAAGTCTCAATGGTAGCTTGGAAGCACTCTAGGATAAGTTTTGTTTCACATTCTTTCCTCTCGCCAAGATTGCTGAATTGCGAAAGGAGGTTTTAAACTTCCAACAATTAGATGAGGAAACCGTGGGTGCAACCGGGGCGCTCTTTATCCATTTGATCTATTCGGGACCCTATCTATATGTTCCTGAACCAATGCTCATGCAACATTTTGTTGAGGGGCATAAACCGACTAGTACCACATTCTTGAACATGGTCTCCGGAGGATCTTTCGTTTATAAAACTATAGAAGAAGGTTAGGAGATCTTAGGAAAACTGTTAAGCAATACTCCCTTCGTTGAGGTTTTTGACGAGAACCTGAACCGATGGGTATTCTTCAAGCTCTGGATTATATTGACCCAAACTCTCCAGACCAACCCGATTCCCAAAAAAATCAAAGAAATTCCCTAAGCCATTTTCTCCTGTGTCCCAGAATCTGAGCTAGCCTTTGCTATCTTTGTTCGCTTTCAAAGAAGAAATTTTTTATGACTTTGGCAATGTTTCAATATTACCAACTGAAAGTCAACATTCATGAAAGCCAGCTCCAAATGTCTCAACTCATGAGGAAATTCTGGCACAAAAAAACCTCTTAGCTCTTACTGCCATTTTGAGTAGAGAAATGACCGGCGAAGCAGAAAACTATTTGATCTTCCATGGGGTTCCTAATGATCCCAGTTTGGGGATCAACATCATGTCAAAACCTATGGCGTTAAGGATCCCATCAGATCATCCCCTTTTCTTTCTCATAAACATCTTAAGTTGTATCCTGGACATGTTTCAAAATTTGAGGGAATCCGCAGAAGTGTCGGGATAACTTTCGAAGACCTTTATATCACAGTAGACTTCCACGTCTTCAATATCCTCGACCCATATCAGTCTCTTATATTGATCGAACAACCTATAAAAGGATTAGTCCAAAACATGGAAAAAGGAGAAAGTGTTGCCCTTATAGTCGGTAATAAATGTCTTTCAGTAGTTTCGCACGATCTATGAACAGTTCAGTAGAAACCGATCCACTGTCGGATCTGTTGGAAGAGGTTAGGATGACCACTGTTAATGAAATGGCCTAGCCCCTAAATCTGGAAGAAGATGCTGCACACTTTAAGTTAGAGAAGGCCGAGAAGACACCTTCCTCGCATATCGAACTAAACCCTCTTCGTCCCGGTCCCAAGCACGTCTTCCTGAACAATAATTGTAACATGCCGAACATCGTCAGCGACATGCAGACTAAGGACGAAAGCCATAGGCTTGTGGCCACGGTTGAGAAGTACAGTTCGGTCTTATGTTATTCTCTTAAAAACCTTAAGGGAATAAGCCCGAACCTATGCATTGACTGCATCCCAATGGAGCCTGACCATAAACCCACGCAAGAACATCAGCCTAGACTTAATAATGTGATGTGCGATGTGGTTAAAATGAAGTTTTGAAACTACTTCACACCGGGATAATTTACCCGGTATCAAACAGAAAGTGGGTAAGTCCTGTTCAAGTAGTACCAAAGAAAGGAGGCATGACGGTAGTGCAAAATGAAAGAAATGAGCTCATTCCGCAACACACTATCACTGGATGGCGTATGTGCATAGATTACTACAGACTTAACAAATTCACAAGAAAAGACCATTTCCCGCTTCCTTTCATAGATGAGATGTTAGAACAATTGCTAAACAATTCGTACTTTTGTTATCTTGATGGCTACTATGGTTATCATCAAATCCCTATCCACCCTGTCAATCAGAGTAAGACCCCATTTACCTGCACTTATGGAACTTTCGCCTATTGCCGTATGTCGTTCGGACTATGCAATGAGCATCTTTCCAAAGATGCATGATGGCCATATTTGTTAACATGATTGAGAAGATCATGGAAGTATTAATGGATGATTTCTTTGTTTATGGGACCTCATTTGATGATTGCTTAAAAAATTTGGAAAGAGTACTTGAAAGATGCTAAGAAGTGGATTTGGTTTTAAATTGGGAAAAATACCACTTCAAGGTTAGAGAGGGAATTGTCGTAGGCCATCTCATTTTGGAACATGGCATTGAAGTGGATAGAGCCAAGATTGAAGTATTGAGTGGTTGCCGCTGTTGGCGGTCGTTAAAATCCAAATCTATACACCAACATTCCGGTGATTTGGGGTGGAAATCAAGGTTATGTTTGAATTCTATTTAAACTAGTAAGTTCCACTAGTTTTGGTGAGATTTTGTCCTCAAGAACAAATAGGGAAAAACTGGAGTTGAACTGGACAAAAGAGTCGGTCGGCCGTCCTACCTTAGGCTAGCGACCCACTTTAGTCGCCAAATCGACTTACTCTTCTCTAGTAATCCAAGAAGCACACAAGGAGGTCGTCCCTACTATCCACAGCCATCGATTTGATCCAAAGGCTAGTTAACGACCGAGAAGGATCAAATGGCCCACATGTCATCAACCAACATCGGTTTTAGCATCTCCAACAATAGTAACTGCCTTAGGGGAATCATCCTGGTCATCCAACAGGACGCCGAGATGTGCCGAAACAAGGTCGGTCAACCGACCCTAGGTCCGCCAACCCCCTTGGATGCCCCTTTGGATTCTCCTTCGACCAATAGGAAGGTGAAAAGTGTCTTATGGCGTTGCTGTATTTGATTGGCTCCGGTTGGCTATAAATAGGAACCCTCACCACACTTGTAACACAAACACACCCCATTTGGAGAGCTACACTTTGTCATTATGGGAGTTCTGAAAGCATTTTCTAAAATTCGAGTAATAGTTCTTGTATCTTTACCTTTCCTTGTAAGACTTTGATTTATAATAAAAGTTCATTTATTTACGTAAGTTGAGCATTTATCTTTCACATAGTTGAGAGTGTGAAATCGTTAGAGCCCTGTTTGAATTTGTCTGGTACTGAGTCTGGGTTCATGCTAAAATACTCAGGTTGCCTAATAATTGAACTTAGATCATTCTACAAGAATCCGAGAGGAAGTGATCAGCTCTAGTGGTAGATGTGGTGTCTGAAACTAGTTCTGACTCAGTAGACACCTGAATCGACAGTGGTGCGGTAGGTAGTAGGTAGTGACAACCCTGCTATCCGAGTGGTATTAACTTTTGTGAAGCCCATCCCGTTAGTCTCAGTCCAGTCGAGCCCAATTGGGGGTGGTCATAATTCCGAGTTCCGAGAAGTTCTTAAACAATTCTATCATTCATTTATCTACTAGATCAAGCTTAGTAATTGATTGAACTTTCTTTAGGAACATTAAAGTCGTCTCGTTGACCTCCTAACTACCTGAGTCTGACTGCTTTATTTTTACACTCTCGTGTGTGTCATTTGTTATTATAACATGTTATCATCTTTACCCTGATACATATATTAGCTGGTATCTTAAATAGTAGAGATAAACATCAACCGATAGTGATATCCTTACCCTCGTTCCGTGAGGATAAATACGATATCTCGGAATACTCTCGAGTGAAAACTAACGCGATATCTGTCCACTTGTGGATTAATTATGTGGTACGTAAGAATCGCCAATAGCCACCACCAATAAATGTTAAGGGAATTCGTAGTTTCTTGGGACATGCCGGTTTTTATAGAAGATTTATAAATAACTTCTCCTAAGGTTCTCGTCCCATGACTAATTTGCTGTCAAAAGAAGCCCCGTTCATCTTTAACAAAGACTGCCTTGTCGCTTTTAAAACCATGAAAAAAGCTCTAGTCTCTGTGCTCGTGATCTAACCACCTGACTGGAGCCTGCCCTTTGAGATCATGTGTGATGCGAGCAACTATATCGTAGGAGCAGTCCGAGGCTAGTGTAAGAATAAGAAGCATTATGTCATTGCATATGCCAACTTTGAGTCACAACTTAATTATGCCACCACAGAAAAGGAACTCCTCGTCGTAGTTTTCACGATTGAGAAGTTTCAGTCCTATTTGGTAGGAATGAAGGTGATAGTCTATACAGATCATGCAGCCCTTAAGTACCTTCTCACCAAAAAGGATGCGAAACCACGGCTCATTCGCTGGATTCTCTTACTCTAAGAATTTGACTTCGAAATTAAGGATAAAAAGATTAGAGAATTCAGTGGCTGACAACCTTTCCCAGATGCAAGTTGAGGAAACCACGAACCTACCCATGAATGACTACCTCACGGATGACACCCTACTTTCAGTTTCGAGTGCCGATCCTTGGTATGCTAACATTGTGAATTATTTGGTAGCTGGGTATATGCCATCAGGAGAGGATTGGAAGAAGTTGATACGCGATAGTAGGATTCATCTTTGGGATGAACCTTACTTGTTTAGAGACTGTGCCGACGGGCTGCTTCGCAGATGCATCCCCGCTTGGGAAACGCATAAAATCCTAGACAAATGCCATTCATCACCTTATGTGGGCAATTATATATGACACTTTTAGGACGCATGCCAAAGTTTGGCAAAGCGGTTTCTATTGGCCTACCATGTATGGTGATGCTAATGAGTTTGTAAGACGCTGCACTAGATGCCAACGATTTGGTAACATAAATTCTCAATATGCTTTGCTCGTAAGAAGCAATTTGCAAATTGATATCATCAATTCTTGGGGGTAGATTTCATGGGCCCATTCCCTAAGGGTGTGTTTGGTTACCTGAATGAGATGGTTCCTATATGGGATAATACAAAATTGGTGTCTATCCATTTTGTTTAGATGGGTGAACTGTACCAACTCATCTTGAACGGTGGGATACAGAAAAATGGAATATTCTCTCAATATGTTGTATGACTTCCTTCGCTCGATTTGGTCAAACAACACCGTACAACTTTCTCTCGCAAGCTCTTACTTCTTCTTAATTCATATTTTTTATTCTATAGTATAACAAATTTCAAATTGATTTCAATTTTAAATTTGGTTTAGATTTGAAACTTGTTTTAAATTTAAAATATATTGTAAATTTTTAGATTTTGAATTTGAAAATATGTTTGAATTTTTTACAAAATGATTTGAATTTTCAATACACCTTGAATATTGAATTTAAAATCTGATTTGACTTTTCAGACCAAAATTTGAATTTATTTTTTGAATTTGGGTTGAATTTAAATTTTGAATCATTTTTTATAACTTGCTTGAATCGTGAATTGAAAATATGACTTGATTTTTGAATCTAAAAATTAAATTGAATAAATTTGGTTTGAATTTTGAATTAAAAAATTGATTTTAATTTGAATTTGATAAAAAAATTCAAATGTTAAGTGTAGTTTGAATTTAAAATCCAATTTGAATATTGCACAGGTATTTTTGAGGATTTAGAAGTATTTGGCGTCAAAACTTAAACTCAAACGGGCGGGAAGGTTCGTAGGCTTAGGCGGGAAGTTTCGCGCTCACAAAGGGTTTCGGCTTTTGGATGGCTTAGTGGCTACGAAACTCGACAGCTGTCGCTCCCCGAACTCTCTCGAACCTAGACAGGTGGCCTAACTCCGGAATCCTCTCGAACACACCCGAAGATTGGATAAGAATGAGAAACTCAACGGACTGTGCTCAGTGGGACCTTGCTGCCAGGCAACTGATGAACTGCAGGCCTAAATAGCTACACTCACACAAAGACAATAGAAGAACTAAGAAACAAAGATCCTTAGCCTTGTGTGGTTTGCCTTGATTATAGAGCTTAGTCATCAATTACCAAAACCAAAACACAGGCAGGGAGCCTGCACTTACATCCTCCCAACTATCTGAGTCTGCCTGCTTTATCTTTTACACTCCTGTATGCGTCACTTATTATCATATCATTATCCTTACCCCTATTATTTATGTTAGCTAGTATCTTAAATGGTAGAGATAAAATTAACGACTGATAGTGATATCCTTACCCTCATTCCCTGAGGATAAATATGATACCTTGGAATACTCCCAGGTGAAAACTACCACGATATCCGTCCGCTTGCGGATTAATACTGTAGTGCGTAAGAATCGCTAACATTCACACACTCAATGTGTTGGAACAAACCTAATGGATCTATTTGTTAGTGATTTTGTATGCATATACGGATAAGCGTAGGAATTAGAGAGTTAATGGGCTACTAATGTAGAAGCCCATTAACTCGTCTATATAAGGAAGAGGTTTGGGACGACACAATTATGCTAGTCAGTCCACCCTGAACCCTAGCCACCATGCCCTACCGCTCCTGTGGAAACCCTAGCCACGCGATGAGGTGCCAACACACCTGCGCACGGTGTTTCACCCCTAAACATGTGGATACCTTAGAGCCGCAACTGATCCGGCAGACGCGCTGATCGGCGAACCCCCATGAGCATTTCGACCATGTCTACTTCTGTATACCCACTACGGCAACCAGAGGGGGTTGAACGAGAGCCTTGAAGATTTTTCATCGGACCAGTGCTACTCAAACTCACCAACCTTCCAAAATACAAACACCGTGACAACTATGTGTACCGCAAGGTTGTACGGATGAGAGCCATGAAAATATGAGTAAATTTTTTAGTCACAATACTAGTTGTCAAATGTCAAAACAAAAGGTAATCAATTCAAACCTTACTTTAAACATCAAACCAAATCACTAAATCCACTTTCAGAAAAGCAAAAACAAATTCTACAGAATTTGTTCTCACTTGGAACAGAAAGATGGTGAGTTTCTGGTGCTCCAAAGTTTTTGGGAATTTTCTCCATTTGAATCAATGAGTCATGAAGCACTTATAAAAAAATCATCAAAACTCCATACACAAATATCAGGAAAATTCAAACACTACAACTTGTCACAGATCTCGTGTAGCCAATTTGGGGCTCGGTTTTCACCTCTCCGTGCCTAAACGGAGAATCTCTATGACATCAAAATAAAACACTAGTGGAAGAATGAAATTACTACAAGTGGAAGAACTAAAAAAAATTTGTAATTTTTTGTAAACATATGAACCAGCAAGAATGAGCCATGAATTTGAAGAGTGCAGGTTTCATTGCATAGATAGTCTAGAGATTACAAGCCACTTTCGTGACCACAAGCACGTGAAAGTATCACGCTCCCTCCCCACACACCCTTCTCACAAATATGAAATTTCTAGCTCAAGACGTGAGCATGAGGTGCTCCCGTCCCCCTATTTATAGCCTCAAGGTTGAGACCCCCCAATCCCTAGGGGTTGCCTCCACCCTTGATCTGAGAATCATCGGCATACAACGCACACGCCATCTATCTCACTCCTGACAAAAAATATTCGCACCATATTTCTCTAGAAGCATCGTCGCACCTTCCTCGCATCGTCCTGGTTGCCAGCCCGCGCCTAGGCCCACTTGTCAGCCCCGCTTCGCTGCCAAGTGACTGATGCGTAGCCTCTAGCTGTCTCAGATCCTTACCGCAGTGAAGCTTTTTGTCCATGCCATATCATGCGATCGCCATGTGTCAAATTCGATCGCCTGCACGCCCCAGACGCCCGAACTCTAGTTTGCCTCTGCGGAACGACATCAACCACGTACCCACCGGCACCTACATCACAGAGATGAGTCCAAACCAAATACTTACCTTCTCCTGCAAGCCTAGCTTCAAAAACATCACTACCATTGAAATCCATGCATAAAAGGATCACTAGAATTCAATGAGCCACACAATCAGTCATTACCACTGTACACTGTATCAAATTTCATGCCCGTTTCGACAAATGGTCTTCCAATGTACTTCAAAATCTCATCAAAAATTTGCACAGTCACATATATTCATCACAACATTGGGTTACCCTCCACATGGATCTCAACAACATCCTCTACGCACGACATCCATGTCGACCAGAGGCGATCTACGACAAGCTTGGTGAGGATACGCGCACAGACCACGGTGAGGAGACGTTCGGGCACAACGTGAAGGACTACTTCCAAATCATGAGACGCATGACGTGGTCATGTGAGAAGCAGCTTCTCCGACTCGACTTTCGCTTCAACCACACATCAATGGTAACGATCTATGTTCCCCTATCTGCATGATTGTCCTGGGTATTTGTGCAGAAATTTTGAATTTCAGCTACCATAGCATGCTTGTTCCCCTTCACACACATGCCACAACGGACAGCAGCACCACTATAGTTCCTTCCTGTAACGGTTGATTGACAAACTCGAGAATATTCATCAACTTTGTCAAGAATGTGGGTGCCTCCTCATTGTCAAAATAATGGCCACAATTTTCCATCAAATCATTCACCCTATCAATTTTATCGAAAACTTCCATGGTTGGGGGAGGCACAGCCCCCCAACTCTCTCCGTGATAGACCCAATGTTGGTAGGCAGCCTTGAACACATTCTTACATAGGTGAAGCTCCATCTCGTCCCTCAATCTCTTCTGAAATTTTCCTGCGCTCAGCATAAAGGCAATTCACAAAGTCAGTGTTAGGGTCTGCACAAGCTGGAAAGCACAGACAACGAATTCACATGTCTTCTGGTACAATTCATCTAAGTGTCCTCCATTTAGTCTCCATCCACTGTACATCCATCTTTTTTCTTTTCCCATTTCTCTTCTATCAACACGATACATGTTGTTGCACGTCAGAGTTTCATACTTGGCTTAGGTGGGTTCGAGACAAGATTTCGGTAGCATAACCCCAAGGCTTCCCCTAGTGCAACAATGGCCATGGAGATGATTCCAGCTTTCTAGCACATATGTTATGCACATGAGAATCTCTTAGGATCATGCAGCTAAAAATCTCATCACGAACCCACTGGTACCACATCAAATTGTACTCGACTGGTCATTCATAGGCTGTGCATTGGGATGCCCTTACGGTTCTATCCATCGGACAATTCGGAAACTCTTAGCACAACTCATATTAGGACATAACAAATCATTGTCCATGTTTAATACGAGTTGTGTCGTTTTCGAATGGTTGACGTATGGCTAGGTGACACGTGTATTTCAATCATCCCCGAACGAATAAATGGACATATCGCACTTAAGACATTGTTCCTACTTTCATTACTATTATTACTATTTTCACTTTTTATAGTAATTTCACTAATATTATTACTAATTTGCCTTATTTCATTATTTTTTAACAATTTTTGCTTTGTTTCCTACTTTCATTAATATAATAATTATTTGTACAATTTTTCATATTTGATTAATATATTATTTTTTTTATCTTTTTCCTATTTTCATTAATATATAACTTAAATAGCTCTAATTATTTTTGACTAATCATGTGTGGCCTTGTTTAGATTACATTACCAAATTTTTAAAAGGAAAGAGTGCAAATTTTTACCTTACACGGACGTGTCGACGGTTGAGATATCGATCTCAAGTCAACTAAGGTTCTTGAGAAGGGGAGATAGGAGACACCCGTCCGGCAGGATGCACATGGGCCAGATAGAACCTTCCAAGGAGCCAGGCCCTGGTAGGCTGTTCGATTGGGCCGTCAGGGAGTGGGCCATGGCAATGGGCCGTGATTTTATCCCCGACAGGACGAGTTCGGTGTAGGCGAGAGGCGACAGCTAGGGTCAGTAATGGTGTGTGCAAGAGGTGGCGAGGCACGGTGCGGCTAGGGCTAGGGCGAGGAGCAGCGTGTGGCCTAGAGGGGGCTATGGGACAAGTGAAGGCGGCAGGATAATCATAACCTGAGTCGGATTGGGTTTTGGGCTAGGCTTGAAATGCTTAGTGCTTTGGAACCAAGCCTGACCGCGGCCCAGTCTAATAGTTTTTTCAAAAATTCGAGCCTAAGCCTGGCAATTTGCAATGAATATTGGTTTTGTGGCAGGCCCGAGCTCGTCCTATATTTTTCAGGCCAAGCCTAACTTAGACCGATCTAGAAAAATCAGGCCAGGTTCGAGACGGTCACTGGATCAGGTTGCTCAGGAAAAGGTCTAGTGGGCCACGGGGCGAAAAAGCGACGGCGCACGGGGCACGATGGCATCACAGAGGAGATGCGGGTGGTGGAGGGGGCCAGGAGATGACGTCACTGCGAGAGGAGGTGGCAGCCCGACCGACGTTAGAGAATGAGATGACGGTGATGATGGTGGCACAGGGGCTCCCTAATAAAGATTTATATAATACAGTCTCTCTCATCAGGGAAACCTTAACCGTTGAGAGTATGCTGGTAACTATCGCCCTAGCACCTCCTCTCCCAACTCTCGGTGACCTACCCAAATCATCAAGAGAGATGTGGCTAACGAGCTATCCCACATCGGGTCTGTTTCGACAACTTTCTAGGGCGGTCAAGAGAAATGCATCCAATGGGTGGCCATGCCGTCCATCTCTCTTGACGATTAGTGCTCAGCCATCAAGAGAGGTGCGTCCAACGAGCGGACATGGCGCCCATCTATCTCGCCAGTTAGTTCCTAGCCATCATAAGAAGTGCCCATTTCTCTCGTGGTGTTCAAACAGGTCTTCAAAAGAGAGCTCACCTCAGGGCTTTCTTTGATTACCCTCATGATAGAGCATCTCTCTCAACAGCTCTTATCGTGGTCATCGAGAGACATACATGTCTCAAGGGTCCACTAGTTTTTCCATGGTCAATACACTCTGTATCATTATTTAATAATAAATTAACACTAATACTAATGATTGTGAGAAATACAACAAATAACATCAAGAAATACATCAAATAACATCATAAGAATTAATTCAAGCTTCCAATGCCCCATGTAATTGAGAGTTTTCCGGTGAATCTATAGGTGATGTTCAGGGGATAATATTAGGACCATGACTAACTTAGCAAAACTAATTTTATTTAATACACTTGTAAGAAATATTTACAAACTGACATAATCGAATAGGAATTGTTAACATGACATTTTATATTTTAAATTGTTTCCTCAAATATCTTTCGTTTATAATTACGATGAAAAAATGTACTAATTTGTGCATTAGTTCGAGAGATGTGCAAATAACGTTACATACAGCGTTAGCAACACTATCATCCATATTGTACCACCCATGCATGTATAGTACATTTTGAAGAATGTTTAAAAGTTATTATAACTATCTTTTAAGAAATACAACAAAAATCATACATAGCACACAATTCATACATATTTCATCATAAATATAAACAACCAATTTTAAAACAAAGTTGTAACACCCTAGCTCCAGTTGAGCCTAAAAAAGTACCAACATAACATGTCACACAAAATTTCGCCAACATTTGGTAAAATTATTGTATATCCAAACACAAGCAAAGAACATATATAGGATATCAAACATAGTTCCAACTAGGCACAGGAGATATATAACATTTTAGTTATCAACACATCTCCTTCACATATAGGATCAACCATGTGATTCAAGACCATAGCTCCGTAAGTCATCCATTACCCTAGTGTTGTTAGAACACAACCCGATATTTAACATACAAGACACAAACTGCAAAATTAATTTACAAATCAGGATAAACCCTCGTGCCGCCGCCTCCTCACCGGCGCCTAGGAGGCGATGAACAGGGAGTGGCGGATTCTTGGATTGGCGGTGGGTAGCTGAAGAGTGGTGGCTTCTTTATGCAATATTTCACTGTAGGGGTAGCTGAAGTATGGGCCATTGTTTCCTGTATTAACATGGATAGCTGAAGTGATAACTGTAGAAGCGTTCTATTGGAACTGTTATTATTATTAGCAAGAAAAATAATTTAAATATTTGAATGCTTTTTATGTTAATAAGCACCTGATTGGTTCAAGTATATGGTTGCCACGCCTAAGGTTAGCTACATGCCACATATGTGGCTTGACTAACATGGCTATGGCTAGATGTTGTTTTGTTAGTGCATCTCCACCTGAGGCTGTATACGCACACTCTATAATACTATTCACCAAACACTCTATCCATTTCATTAAAATTCCTTCACACTTTACACTATAATCTAAAAGTTTTCTTTCCTCTATCAGACACTCTATCCCTATCCATTTCTTTAATGTTCACAACTAACATTAGGTTAGGCAAAAAAACTCGTGATAGTGTTTGGTTGCTTATAGAAAAATGAACTAATCAAGCCAAACTTTCTTAGGTAAGATTTTTTATACTATTATGTTGTGTCCGACTATTTGCGCCGTTCGTATAATATATAAATTTTGTTTCCTACCCTTCCTATAAATCTGTACCGTGTCCTATTATGTTTTAACTACCCTTGCGTGTACACGTACGCAGGGCTACCCGTGCCTGTAGACGTAAGAAGGAAAAATAAATAGGATATATAAGGTGCAGAATGACCCTTAGTCGCTGTAACAGCCCGACTGTCATTTCCAAATTAAGCATGCATACTATTGTTGTGTTCATTTGGTTTTGCTATGGTTCTTTAAAACTTTTCATTGATATGCATTCATCCATCGGGTTATACAGTGGGAACATAGGACCTTAAACTAAAACCATTAGAATACCAGTCACCGAGCTACCAGAATGATGAGGTAGATATTGACCGGGCTTGGCTGGCAACTATATATCCCGCTGGGCACGTTCGTTAGCTGCCCGAGCTGGAAAACACCCCACCGAGCTAGCCCGAGTGATCCATTAACCAAGCCGAGCTTCCCCGACCAGGCCCTAGTGCCGGCGAGCAGTCGACCAACCACTCCCGACTGAACCTTACCGGGCAGCACCCAGCCCGGGGAAGATTCAACCGAGTGGGGAGAAGCCCGAGTAGAGCTAGGAGGGCTACCTCTCATATTAACAGCTGCTGAAGTAGCCCGGACCCATTTAGTTCCTTTATTCTTTCTGTCCCGGACAAAGACCCGACGACTTTGCTCTCATTGGATGAAATGGGCGGTGCATCCCACAGCTTTCCCACGCGGCGCAGAGAAGCCGTCGAACCACACTAGGTGGCGCGCGCCAGCGCAGGGTGAAGTCAAGTGGCAGAGCCGTTCGGACAGCAGCAGCGTCTCTCCTTTCTCACCAAGTTTCACACCCATAATCTCTCATTTACATGTGGGACCTGGCCCCAGCTGTCACCCACACATAGTAGCTCTATTTAAGGCCCCAATCAGCCCTCTTCCATCTCTCTACACCCTCATTCCAGCCCTTCTTCCTGCTGCTCGAGCTGAGGAGAACAGCAGCAGCTCATCCATCCCTCCACCTTCAAATCCACCCAAATACTTGGAGAGAGCTTGCGCATGTCAAGATCCAAGCTCTCCAGCACCTGAGCTCCCCACACCTTCGACGGCATTCACATGCACGAAGGATTTGGTGAGTTTCCTATCATTTTCGTCCTCCCATTGCTCTGAACTTGCAGCAGCAAGGTCTCATTCAGGTTCTTCCTCTTGCTGCCATCTCCTGTGTTCCCAAGCCTAGGGGAGTGCACAGGGAGCTTCTCCACCATCTAGAGGAGTAGAGCAGCAGTGAGAGACGCACCAAGAAGGAAGGAGAAGGCAGCAGCAAGCAGCAGCAAGCAACGGAGAAGAAGACCACGACTGAGCTTCATCCTCTTCGATCCCTCCATCCTCTCGACGTCCAATCCTAAGCAAGGCACCCCTTGCTTGGTAAGAACCTTAGAGAATCTCTTCTCCATTCCTTGCATCATCTAGGCCCCGTTCTTGAGTTCATCTTTGAGCTGAACCGAGCATAGGTACAGCAGTCTCAAACTCATTCAGTTTCAGTCCGTATCCAGAAACAGCCACTCAGCAAATAATTTCTATAAAATCAACCTTAGCCCGGATCGAGAAGTGTTCTACATGAAAGTTGTTCGCCAGGAAATTCTCTACAACTTTCCT
>SPJY01008174.1:45537-127136 GCA_005191435.1 Raddia distichophylla | reverse complement strand
CTGCTCTTTCTGCTACTCTGCATCTGCATGACTACCTTCGGGTGGCTCAGTCACTGCCCCAAATCCCTGAAGCCCCCTACCCCTTCTCTGCTCCACGATGGACTGATGGTGTGAAGTAGTCAGTGGTAATGTGATATACTATTGTTACTTTTTACTGTTGTAGACCAATAGTTGTAGCTTGTAGCTTGTAAATGTTGATACTGCTGGTGCTCAGTCTTATGATACCATTCACCTAACCTATGTGTGTATGGCATCACCTTGTCATGCGACTTATCGTCAAAGAGGTATGAAGGTATTGCTCTCCATGCCTTGCCTTACCGCCATGACAACCATGATAACTAGTAGGAAATGTGAGTTCAGTACATAAAGAAGATAGTAAATGGAAAGGAAGCACAAATGTTTCACGGTGAAAATCCAATTAACTCCACTTTGCTAGTTTGGTTTTTTCTGAAAATTTTCCTTATTGTATTTTTATTCATGAAGTCAACTCTCTTCTGTACCTGCATTTTGTAGTTGTACATACACATAACGCCACATATTTGTCCATGTAATTATATATGATTTCTCTTCATTAGATGGACAGCACAATCAATTCCTTGACATACAAAGGTTCCATTCCTGATGCAATTAATCAATCGAGAAGGGAGAAAAAACTATTTGTAGTGTACATATCAGGTGAGTTTGCTGTTAATTTCAGCAGATTATATCTACATTATCTACTTTGTCCTTTTTGATAGACTGATGATGGATGGTGATATCCATGGTTATTCTGCAGAAGGGAGATAATTCGTGAACATTTTGTTTCCTTCTTACTTGTCCATATTAGACATGCACAGCTGATCACTATGCCAACTTATAGTCAAAATCTAAATTTTGTGTTGTTCTCATGCACTTTGTATTATGACATTGTTATTTCTACAATGTTTCTCAGGCACCTCTCTGTCCTAGTGGTTTTTTAATTTTCCTTGGTTGGTGGACATAAAATGCCCAGAAAGTATTTTATTGCAACTGAAATAAATAAGTTGTTGTCATGAACCTCACTTCATAACAGGTTAAGTATGGTGTAGAGGAGGCCGAACAGCACGGCTTGAAGGCGATTAGAGTACTGGGGCTCCAGGAAGGATAATAAATATGGGGATCCTTACAGAATACAGATTATATTTAAAGAGCTCAAACTAAGGCAGTTAAAGATGATATGCACTCATATTCCAACTACTAATCTCCTAGTCAACAAATCCATGTATTGGGTATCTAGGGCTCGCTACAGTATGCACTATAGCACCACAAAGTAATCATGTGAATGGTTTAATACATGTGACTGACTGACTTTTATTGTGTCCATCAACCAGCTGGATTAAGCTTGCCAATTTGCTTAGAAATGAGATATCTGAATTAGATTGATCTCAGGAACTTTTTTTTTTATGATTCCTTCCAGCAAGTAGGAACATAGTGGGTATTTAGGACGCTTTGAAGGTGCTTTAGTGTTGGGCATCGAATTTAAGGGGCAACATTTAAGCAGCATCTGTTCACACGAATGATATCCTGGGTGTTTTCTTTTGGAATTTCCTCCCTTGGTATAGGGTCTGTAGTTGTACAATGAGATATGCTGTCACAGTTTAAGCCCAATCATTGTCATGTGAAGTGGAATGTTTACCAGGTTTGGACATTGTATTCGTCCATTCTTGCCTGTTTCATACTGATCTTTTTGTTTCATACCAGATTGCAGTAGTTCTTTGACTTTCTTCTATTTCTTTTTCAGCAAAACAGAAGTGCTTTGCAGGACGAGTTTTATATAATCCTGTCTGATGTTGTCATTTACAATTTCATATATTTGACAGTAGTCAGTCCATCATACTGATGTGGCATCACATATTGCTGCATTTCAGGTGAAGATGAAACATCAAGTAATTTGGAACAGTCAACATTGGTTGATGAACATGTGGGTTCTTTCAAGTTTCAATCTCCTTAGAGGCCTTTCTTGGTGACTGCTATACGTGGGGTCGGAAGTTGCTCATGCATCCATGTATGTGTATATTAACAGGTGGCCGAACTGATAGGAGGATGCTGCATATTCCTACATCTAAAACAAGGCAATGTTGACGCACTGCAATTTTCAGCTATTTGTATCCTTTTTTACACGGTCGTATTTGTTTTGGTACTATGTTTATGCTTAACCTTCATTAGTTGATGGAGAGAGTTCCATCTTGATTTTACATTCTTATATTAATTATTTGATAATAATCATGTGTAAACTTCTGTTCGCAATTCTTTTGTTTGTGGAACATGTTATTGTATGCTAAATTTTAAAATAAAATTTTAAGGTCATCATAATATCATAGATTGTTGATGGTTTTACAGGGAATGTAAAAAATATTTAATTATCGTCACAAACTGAAGCAGTTTGTCTTATTTTCCTAGGTAACTGTGGAAGGACAGCTATGCAAGTCATAGTCATATATTTATTTTCTGACATATTTGTGTTACTGTGTAACACCTTTGGGTCCAAAATTAGCTTATAAACGAGCCATGTGGGATTCATTTATGCATGTGCTACTCATTTGGGATTTTGTTACTCGGTTTTCCTAAAAGGAGTGATCTGTGGTTACCATGATTTGTTCATCAAGCATTATGTGTTTATAGTACCCACCTTAAAAGCTTTCAGTGTGGGACTTTATCACTAAATCCACTACTGGTACTACACATGGGTCACATAGGTCAGCTCCAGATGGCTGGGTGTTACTTGTTTGATATACAAGTCATGTGGTTAAATAAAGTTTTTTTGGAATATTCAAAATTTTATGATATATCTTTTACTGCGAGTATAGGATTGGTGAGTTTTAAAAAATGGAGGGAATGGATTCTCTTTTTATATGAAGATGTAGAAAGGGCGCTTGAATGCAAGGATGGTTCCTCCAAAAATTAACAATCCTTTTCTTAGAGCACTAACTGATGTTATTATCAATCCCTGCACTCTTTAAAAAGATTTTTAAGGTTATTTGGATCTCAATATGATGCTGTGGAGCCATTCGAATCCCAATCCTTTGTACGATCTAAAATTACGTAGTTCCATTGAAGATACTAGTCCACAGTTTCTGACTTTCTGGAATTACAATTTTTTGAGGTACTTTCTACCAAGATTGTACAACATGGTCCTGCAAATCAAGGTGAAAGTGGTGTGGTTGGCTGCCGCCTAGGAACACTGCTGCTAATGAGTAAAGACCTTAATTAGAATTCCAATCCTTGACAGTCTTGACTTTATGTGATGGATTACATGTTACATATCTATACTGTTAGTATTATAATCTGTGGTGCTACATCTACATTGTTATTTCACATAGAAGCATTTTACAGTGCAACTGCTTGGTACTTAAAAATCACACATTAACATCATTTGAATAGGACTTACAGCATTGATTTACTGTTTCCCCATTTCTGCAATCATAGTATTCTAATTAGTTTGTGCAGTTTCATCCTTAATTTTCTTAATCAGATCCACAGAAGTCTATCCCCAGTATATCGGTCATTGGACTGAATGGTGTTATGCTATGGCATCATGGTATCGATACAATAAAACAACACCTTTGATTTTTTTTTTGGCAGAAACAGTGTTTCTGTATGTGAAACTTTTGCATCATTACTAAAATTAAATTATTGCTATCTCAGAGGGATATATCAGCTCTGAAGATCTCAGAGAAAGTATTGAGAAAGCTTGGGCTGCCCTTTGTCTGCAGGTATATACCATGCAAAACACAGATCATGTGCTATTTTTTTTTACTGCCAGCTTGTTCTAAATTCACTCAATGGTTAATACCGATCATGCATATTATGTTAATTTTTATTACATATTTTGGAACTTCATTTGGGTATCATAATTGACTTGATACTTTAGTCTTAAGTAATATATGACTGTTTCTTTTTGAAAGAAAACCATGGGGGGAGCCCTCAGTGGTGTAAATAATATATTAAACCGGAAAGGACAATTACAAGAGGGAAGTAGGAATTTACTGATTACATTGTGGTTTCTATCTGATCAGAAAGGACAGGTTGGACTACAAGTTTCATCTTGGGAACAGGCAGGAACTTCCCATGCATATATAAACTGTGGAACCTACCGTCCCAAAGTTGCATTTCGATTGAGTGGTCAGTTTGATATGGAGGGAGTACCTAAGAAGATCAGTTGACTCTTTTAGTAATATCCATCATAATGCCTTTGATTTGGTTTTGTTGTTCAGTAACAAGTAACAACCATTATCAAACTGAAATTCTATTCATGCATTTTTTGAGATATTTTACATGCATGCTTTTACCTTTTTGTAATGAATTAGTTACCAGTAAAAGGGCATATGTTTGAGAACAAAATGGTAGCCGTCTTTCTCTACTTTGCAAATTCTGTGATTTACCATATGGACTGTGTGTGAGGGTCTCTTTCATTAGCTCTTTTAGATACGAGCTGATGTGGATCGTTGTAGGAGACAACCGCAACGTTGTTAACAGCATCAATTGCTTCAAGAATGGCTGAACCTGTACCTGTGAATAATGCTTCTACCACTCTGGCTACTCAAGGATGCTCATCTACTTCAGAAAATTCTAGATCATCAAGTCAATCTGCAGGGACTACCGAAGTCGGTGGATTTGCTAATTCTACTGATTTGCTAGTACAACCACCTAGCAGTACAAGTCATGATGTAACTTTTTTGCCCCCATGCCCATTTGTTGTGTTTACATTACATATATTTTTTGTTGGGTGGAGTACAAGAAAAGGGATAACTCATTGCTTGTATCTGCACCAGGAGCATCTCAAGATAAGTGAAACTGAAGGCTCACAATCAGATTCAGTTTCAAGCAGAACTGTTGAGAAGATAGATTCTTCATGTACCCAAGATAAAGTTGCTTTGCCTGATTGTTCAAGGGGCTTAAACATGGACAATTACACAAATCCAAATCAATCTGGCAGTACAATATCTCCAAAAAAAGAGATCAAACTGCACGAAGGTTGCACTACAGTCCCTTTAGAGTCTGGGCCTAGCACAACTACAAGTAGAGGTGTTTCTTTGCAGTTGCCTGTGAAGCAAGTCAAGGCTACTACTGCTAACGCACCTAATGAAATAGCCTCAAGTTCTGTGAAGTCAGACAATATCCAGCTGGTCATTCGAATGCCTAATGGACATAGCCTGCAGGTTAAACTGACAAAATCAGATGTTTTAAGGAAGGTAAAGAATTTTGTGGATGAAAACCAAGGCAGTGGCATCGGATCATATGATCTTGCTATGCTTTATCCAAGAAAAGTATTCATGGAACAAGGTACTGACTACTGAATCTTTACCCTGTTTTAAACAATTTTTTTCTTCAATACATACCCTATGGACATATATGAATTATGATGAATGCATAGGTATAACCCTATATATTATTATCTTTTTCTTGAATACTGATGGGAGTTTATTCTAGTGCAATTCTGTACTTCGTGCAATTATTTCAGTGTTGTTTTGTGTCAGCGAGGAATTGTTCTACATTGTAAGATGTTGGTTGGCTGCAAATAAGTAATAGTTGCTTGATTGACTAAAATGAGTGGACTATGAAAAGACGATTTTTTTTTAAAAAAAAGAATTTTAATTTTCAAAAGATGTTTTCGAAGTTGATGGCAACCACATGAGCAATTAACGGAAAACTACCTACTACCTCATTATTGGTACCCTTAACAGTTTTGGGGCTGGGTGCAAATGGATACAAAGTCAAGAGGCTAAAAAGTTGAAAGGATCTAACAGGCCAAAAGGGGGTTGAATGGCCTTTACCCAATTTTAAGCTTTTTTTTTTCTTGAATTGCTTAGCAAGGTTAAATCTTTCTAGAAAGAAGCAGGGAGAACAATACACAACATAAATGCACACATTAAATTGCAGAATTGTAAGGGACAAGCTGAAATTGGGATTTCTTCCCTGAGGTTTGGAAAAGGCACTCTTTCCCTCCTACTCGCAGAGTATTCTTCACAAAAAGTTAGTCTTAAAATTAATTTTTGAATTTTCAAATCTAGAATAATTTAATAATATTCGTGTACAAACTTTGGAATGTTTTGTTCTTTCTAATTTTATAAAATCCCACTTTTAAATTTAAGTTTTTACCTTTTTGTTAAAATTTGGAACAAATTTTTGAAATTGAATTTTGACTATTCGACTAACAATATCCGTATCCTTGTCTAAACCGATTTATATTCGCTCCGTATTTGTAACCGATGTTATTCAGTATTATTCGAATTTGTATACATATTCGACACATTCGTATTTGTATCTGGTAAAAAATACGGATATGGATAGAATGATATCGGACCTTATCCGATCCGATCACATCCCTACATATACCCCCAATGGGTTTGAACCTTACAAAATTAAATTTTAAGTTTAGTGGCCAAATGAGACTTAGCTACAAGTTCAAAGGGCAAGAGTAATTTCTCTAACTCTAATATGAATATTTCGCTCATTAGTGGCTACTCTATTATACTTTATCTTGGACTATACTGTTGATTGATGGAATTAAGCTGATTATCAAATGAATGTGTAGATATGGAAACCACATTGTGTGAGCTGGGTATTGAAACCCGCCAAGCTCTTATTGTTGTCCCACATTGTCAATCTGTTAATGTGGCAAGGCACCAATCGTCATCACCATCCAGTGTTGTGGGTCACAATACAGATGCAGACAATTCTGGTGGTTGGGGGTATTTTGGTTATCTGAAAACAGTCTTGTCATATGTGAATCCTTTGTCCTATTTGAGAGGAAACTCCACTTCCTCAAATCATGAGCAACTCGGAAATGAAATCTCACAGCAATATGGTATGTATTCTCATTTCCTTCTAGCCTTGTTACCGTGTGTAACATCATATTGTGAATTATATTGGTTGTCATTTCTTACCAGTAAAATTATGTCTACGTGTCTGATACAGTACCAAGCTCTACTCCGTGGAATCGTGCTGGAATAGCAACCACTTCTGAACGGGGACAACTTCCTGGTAATGGGAACCAACAAGCATCTAGTGATAGCTCCGGAAACAACTTGAGAAGGCGGCCTCGACAATTCGGTGGCAATATTCACACTTTGAGGAGTGAAGATCAGGGTCCATCTGATGATAGAAATGTTTTCTGGAATGGCAATTCTACGGAGTTTGGAGGCGATGACAAGAAATAGTGGGGTGATAGCATTTCACAGTCAATTTAGAGATATACCTTCACAATGTCACAATTTATAGGGAAATAAAATAAAATATGTTGAGGACAATCTGAGATGTTTTATTAAGCGGTGAAAGCGGATCACGTATAACAATGTCCGTGGTAGTGTTTATACATAAGACATACGGATGTTATTTCGATGTACAGTTGGCTCATGTGGTTAGAAACCCCCTTGTATTAACTGTTTGGTTTCTGTGGTTGCTCCTTTCTGGGAATCAATCCATGAAAATAATTCATTTGTGGTTTCTGGACAGCAGCAGCCACATTCATGTTTATTTGCATCTTGGCACCCAGCCTGACATCGACAGTTTGTATCGGTAACATGGAGAAAACTGATGGGTTTGTAGATTCATCAAAATGCTGGGATTGTAGTTTCATCAAACTCGTGATGGTAGTAATATGCAAGATAATGATCAAAGCCATTGGCGACCGTTTCAATATCTAAAATGTGTAAAAAAGTGTTAACTGGAAAGGTGTGTGAAAAAAGGTTAATCGGATAGATGTCCCTGCAAAGTCGCAAAATTAGAGATCAGAGATTTGCAACTCCAAAATTAGCAATTATGAAAACAAGAATTCTTGGGGGCGGGATCCCGTCCGGGCGGGATCCGGACGGGATCGCCCCCTCGTGCGCCGTGCATAGGGAGGAGGAAGGAGGAGGCCTACCTCGCCGCCGTCGACCACGCCGTCGCCGCTGTCGAGCTCGCCGCCGCCGTTTCGGGTTAGGGTTAGGGAACATTTGGGTTCCTTGGGGTTTAGAGGGAGGTCGGGGAGGCGGCGGACCGGCGGTGGGTGGGGCTCGTCGGGGGCGCCGGCGGAGGCGGCGGTGGCACCGCCGGAGCGGTGGGCGGAGGACGGAGGCAGCGGGGGCGGAGGCGGCGGTGAGGGCGCCGCCGGCCTGGGCGGAGGACGGAGGCAGCGAGGGCGGGGGCGGCGAGTGTGTGCGGAGCAAGAGGCAGAGCAGGGGGACGGGGCGCAACGCGCGAGTGAGGAAGAGCGATCCCGTCGGGGTGGGCTCCCGACGGGATCCCGCCGTTTAGTCGCCCCCTTATGAAAAATCCATTATTAAATCGCATATATGTCATTATAATTCAATAAGACCAAAATGTCCCTCTCTTCTTCTAGACCCTCTATTCTATTATATAGTGTGTCGAAACACAATATTCTTCAATGCAAGGTATGGAATTAACAATATAAATAGACAAAATCTTTTTTATTGATCAAGTCCGTACAATAGTGTTGTAACTCTTATATGGAGTACAATGGATCTATTTGTGGATAACAATACCTACATAAAAGTTATTTGTCGTGGAGACAACAAATAACCACCTAATTGTTATTGTTGTAGAGGACAAATGTCAATTTATTAATATCATAACAGGAATGATCTTGTTGGAATCAGGTGATGAGTGTGTTTTGGTGGGAACTAGCTGGAGGAAGCTTTGACTTGGTTGACCTTGGTGGTGTTATTCTCTCCAATTCCATAATACTTATCGTTTTAAATTTATCTTAAGTGAAAATTTTAAAACTTTATCTATAAATTTTTTTTAAACTATTTGGATTATGTACATAAAAACCATACATATAAATTCATCTTGAAAAATAATTTCACAATATCATATTTTCATATATTTTGTAAATATATTTCATTGGTAATTGATGATAAAAGTTGCATTTCGAAGATTATGTCAATGTCCAAAATGTAAAGTATTATGAAACTGGAGGGAGTACCTTTTAGAGCATAGTTTTTATAATAGGCTTCGATTCACTGGTTCAACTTTTAGTTAAATCCATTAAACCGTTTGAAGACATTTAAAAAAACCTATCAGGTCATGATCAAACCAACGAGAGGCCAGATGTGGCCAGTGCCCTGATGGATTGGAGCACATGGAACATTACAGAAGGCTTTGCGACCACATAAGTGTGCACTAGGGGTGGAAACAAGCCGAGTCGAGCATGGCTTAGTCGAGCTCGGTCAAAAATGAGCTGAGCCAGGCTCAACTCGGCATTTTGGCAAGCCCTAAGAGTAGGTTCGGCTCGGACTCGGTAACACCTTTGAGCCGAAACGAGCCATGAGTTAAAGGTATTTTTGTGTTCAAAATCTGTAAGCGTGTTGAGCCAAGCCAGACTAGGCTCGGTCAGCAACGAGCGGAGCCAGGCTTGGCTCGTTGTTTTAATGAGCCCCAAAAGTGGGCTTAGCTCGAGCTCGGTAACACCTTCAAGCTGAGCCAAGCCGCAAGCTATTTTTCTAGCCCTTGTGTGCATAGTACACTATTATGACATTGGGAACAATTTTGTGTATGTGATGTTGGTGACCAAGGTGCATCATGATCTCACACGTTGTGTATGATGTTTGTTTCTGAAAAGCGGTGAGCATAAGGTGAAGTTAGGCTTGTCGGGTGGTTTTTAATAAGCAACAAAATCTCAACTCAAGTTTGAGTATGCCGATGTTCAGACAAGACAATTCCGAGCTTCTTGGTGGCGCAACCGTGTTCCCCAAGGTGGAGTTTTGCATGAGTGTATTGAATATGTGAAAAAGGTTTCTGTGGACTCCAAGTTGTAATAGGTAGGGACGCCATAATTTGAATCGAAGGGCCCTATACAAAAAGGCACTACCGTTGTAATTGATGACGACTTAGCTGTAACATATGACACAAGGGAACATATAGCTCTGACTCAAATGACCAATGTGCTTGTGCTTTTGGACAGCTTAGGTAAATGTAGGCAATTTTCATAAAATTAATTCTTGATGCTAAACGACGAATGGACAATTAGTACATAGTTGAACAAAAGAAGAAAGAATTTTAGGACACATTAATGTTTGTATACACTTAGTTATATATAGTTGGTGCCCTTAGTAATAACATAACAACAATAACATGTTATGAAGACGTAGCAACCATTGCATGATAAATTGCTATGTTAAATCACTGTAAAATCATAGCAAGGTAAAACAAAGCAACCATATCAACCATTGTATGATGAATTCAGTGGTGAATTACCGTAAAATCATAGCATAGTATAGAAACCATAGCAACAATTGCATGATAAATACAACAGTGGATTACTATCAAATCATAGCATGATAAAAATATAGCAACCATAGCAATCCTTGCATGATAAGTTACTGTGCTAAAAAACTGTAAAATCATAGCAATGTAAAAAACATAGCAACCAGTGTATGATAAATTCAACGATGAATTGCTACAAAATCATAGCATGATAAAACCAAAGCAACCGTTGAATGATAAATTCAACGAATTACTCTAAAATCATAGCATGACAAAAAGATATAGCAACATATAATGATAAATTACTGAGTTGAATTACTGTAAAATTGTAGAATGATAAAAGTATAACAACCATAGCAATCATTAAATGATAAATTACTGTAATAACACAAGGGCCAGCATTGTGGTTGTTACCTCAGAGTGCTCCTCCACCTTGTCCAAGGATGAATGCAAGGCAAGGATGCCGAGGTAATGCTTGTACCCACAAGGGTAGGGTAGTCCTCGACATCGATGAATCCGTTGATAGGGAGGTCCTCCGTCTCCACTGGCGTAAAATTCAGAGCTGGAGGTGGAGGAGCAGGAGGTGGCATCGCAGAGCTCGACGCAGCCTTGCCGATAGTATGCCCCGACGCTGAGTACGTTGCGATGGTGCTGAGGTGGCGCGGTTGGGGCTTGCGGCCGAGGGGGCAATGCGGACTTGGCCAGTGATGGCCTACTCGACAGCACAACTCTTGTGGATGTGTCATAGCTTCCACATTCCACTGCGGAGGTGGAGGGGGTGTCGAAGAGGAGAGACTGGTAGTGCGGTGGAGAATGGGGGCTTAGTGGAGAATTCATGCCTTGATGTGACTTTAGGGTAAGCTTTTTCAATGGTTTTCTACAGGGTGGTTCGGTTTCGACTTAACTTTAGGTTCTTACCTCCACCTTGCTTAAGTGGCACTATAGAATTTATCAGGGACTTTTTGCTGGAGTTACATGGGCCAAGCCCGATAAAAACCCAATGGCTTCTCCCAGGTCATGGAGGATTGTTCCCTCAACTGCTCTTGCTTGCCTAGCCACTTGCTTCTTGTTCGCCATGGAAGTTTTGCATATAGAGGCTTAAGACCAAATTAGTGCACGTTTTGAGCTATCCAATTATTGGAAGGCTAGGTAGGGATATGCATACTATTTTATGTTAACAAATATATCAACCAAAGATTGATACGAGACAAGATTTATACGTTGAAAACCCTTTTGGGAAAAAAACCACAGACGCCAACCGGTGAAATCAACTATATCATGAGAGTACAAACGCAGGGTAACAATGAGTCGTCTTCTCCCGTACATGTGGCTTACAAGAGATATATGTAGAGTGGACAAAACTGACTGCAGTCAAATACGGAAACAAATCTGCTAATTAGCATGACCGGACCGTGGTCTGTCTAGGCGTCCCAACAAGACTCACATTAAAATTCATATCATATTTCAACAAACTGCACCTTGAGATGAATTTCCATCTTGTAACAAATGAAATATCATCAATCAACTCACCTCAATAATAAAAATCACTGTACGCCAAAAGTCAATATGACTTAAACTGTAACACCAACTAAGTTTGAGCAAAGCTCAACCTTAGTAGCAGGAACTGGTGTTGTCATCATGTCAGCAGGATTATCATGAGTACTGATCTTGCATGCCTTAATGTTATCTTGATAAGAATATAATGATATCTCACACCAATGTGTTTTGTTCTTTCATAACATTTAATTATTTGTAAGGCATATAACACTTTGACTATCGCAGAATAAATTTATGCAAAATGAATCTCTAGAAAGTTCAACATACAAACCTCTTAACCAAGTAGCTTCTTTATATTCTTAAAAAATAGTCATGTACTCAGATTCAGTGGTGGATAAAACAACTATAGCTTATAAACTTGCTTTCCAACTAATGACACAACTTTCAATAGTAAAGACATAACCAGTGAGAGGCCTTCTCTTGTCCAAATCAACAGCAGAATCAAAATCAACATACCCAATAAGTCCATCCCCAGTCTTGCCGCACTGTAAACTAGTATTAGAAGTGCCGCGCATGTAGCTTAAAATCCATTGTACAACCTTCTAATATTTTTTTGTCAGGATTAACCATGTATCTACTGACCAAACTCATAGTATGAGACAAATCAGGATGGGAACAAACGATTGTATACATTAATGAACCGACAACACTGAAATAAGGAACCTTGGACAATACTTAATTTATTCATCAGATTCAGGACATTGAAAAGATAACAATCTAAATTGAGGAGAATGGGAGTACTTATTGGTTTTGCTTCATGCATATTGAAACGACAAAGGATTTTGTCAATGTAACTTTGTTGACTAAGATATAAAAGACCAGACTTTCTATCCCTTATAATCTCCATTCCAAAAATTTTCCTCGCTACACCTAGGTCCTTCATCGTAAAATCACTACTTAATTAAGCCTTTAAAGTAGCGATGTCTTTCTTTCTCTTGGCGCAATCAACATATCCTCAACATATACAACAAGCATGTAGGTGACCCATAAACAAATTTAATGTAAACACAGATATCAAATTTAGACTTTTTAAAACTGTGTGCGAGCACAAAAGAGTCAAACCTTTTATACCATTGTCTTGTAGATTGCTTTAGACCATAAAGAGATTTATTTAACTTGCAAACCAAATTTTCTTTATCAGGAACAATGAAACCTTCAGGTTTGTCCATGTAAATTTCTTCCTCCAGTTCACTATGTAAAAATGCAGTATTTACATCTAACTGCTCAAACTCAAGATCACGCATAGCCACAATACTAAAAAATGTACGAATGGAACTATGTTTCACAACCGGAGAGAAAACATTATGTAATCAATATCTAGTATTTGACTGAAGACTTTAGCGACTAACCTTTCCTTAAATCTCATGGGTTCATTTGGAAACACACTTTCCTTTCTTTTAAAGATGCATTTGTAGCTAACAGTCTTCTTTTCTTTCTATAAACGACCAATTTCTCAAATGTCATTCTACTCAAGTGATTGCATCTCCTTTTGTGTGGCGGACATCCGCTTGTCGCAATCACTAGAGATAATTGCTTTAGTATAAGTAGAAGGCTCTGTATTACCTTACACCTCCTCTGCACAGCTTAAGGAATGACCAGCAAAATTACACTATTCAATCTGGCGAGTAGGACGAACAATGTTACTTGTTGGTCTATCAACTGCAATGAAATTGTTGAGACCCATGTGGGGGTCCCCCTTGTGTTGTGATGAATATATGTGTCAGGATTGATTTTGATGTGATTTTGAAGTGTTTTGAGTTGCATTTGGTGAAACGGATACAAGTGTATGGAGAACGATTTCCGATGCCGTCCGTACACGTCGAGTAGTGACGGCTTTCCGCGAGAGTTTCGATTGGACATTGTCCGGTGGTGTTCTGTCTATGCTATCTTGAGTGTGAGTGAACAATGTTCGGTGGGTCATGTCAAGGTGACACGTGTTGATGTTGAGTTTGGATTTGGTTGATCTTGTGTGAAGCTAACCTTGTAGGAGACGTAAGGTGTATGGTTTTGGTGTTTGTTCACCTCTGTGATGCAGTTATCGGCGGGTACGTGGCTGACGCTGAGCGGGGACAGCTGGAGGCTGGTACGTCCGAAGACGTGCAGACGACCGGGTTAGATGACCTGGCCGTTACATAAGGTGGTGTACTCGAGAAGTTTAGCCATGGCAAGGAGTCCGAGGAAGTTGGAGGCTGTGGCGTCGGTAACCTGATGGCGGGTGGTGTACTCGAGAAGCTTTTGCCATAGTAAGGAGTCCGAGGCAGCTGGAGGCTGTTGCGTTGGTAACCTGATGGCGGGTGGTGTACTCGAGAAGCCTTGCCATCTCAAGGAGTCCGAGACAGCTGGAGGCTGTGGCGTAGGTAACCTGATGGCGGGTGGTGTACTCAAGAAGCCTCGCCATGTCAAGTAGTCTGGGGCAGCTGGAGGCTATGGCGTCGGTAACCATGGTGGCGAAGCTGGTCAGTCCGGTGGGCCCAGGCATGGGCTGGCGACCGAGGATGTTGCGCGGATGGTCTAGGTTAGCCCGTGGAAAACCCTGGTTCGGTTTTGGGTTAGCCGGTATCAAAACCCAGGTCAGGTTCTGGGTTAGCCCGTGGAAAACCCTGGTTCGGTTCTGGGTTAGCCGTTGTGGTTAAAACCCTGAAGGTTACGGGTTAGCCTCTATGAGAAAACCCTGGTGCGGGGCCTGCATGGCTCGGTATCGGATATTCCCGGGATGCCGAAATATTCAAGGGAATATGCTTAGGGCGTAGGCTATATAAGGAGAGGGGGTGGAGGCTTCAGGCTTGGTAAGCTATTCCTCCACCATGTAGCCCTAGTTGAGAGAGGTGTGGGGAGAGAGGGGTCTCTCATGGTGTCTAAGGTGGAAACAATTCCATTAGAGCTGAAAATTTTAGAAATAGAGAGGGTGAGTTGGGTGTGTAAGAGTGGCAGTTAGAGTACTTGTGACCACATGGAGTGTAGTTTGTAATCCCCAACTTCTATGCAATGAAATATCTCATCTTCATGATCATCTTATGTTGATTTGCTCCAAGTTCTTCTTTCTCTTGTTTTTCACTTTGGAGCTCTTATTTGGAGATGAGTCTTGGTGATTTATTACTAGTTCTTGATGGTCTTTGATGCCTTGATGTTGTTAATATGATTTACCACACTCTTTGTAACCATATGAGAGGCAAGAGATCAAGTCTTGACTTGTTGCAAATCTGTCCAGAAACTTTCATCCGCGTAGCAGTCAGTAAAAGATTTTTAGAAAAATATCAAACAATCATTTTGGGATGATTCCAGTTGAAAAAGATGCATGACTTATATACACATCTGTGGTAAATATTTGAAGTCCACCGGTTTCTCCATTTTGGATCTATGAATTGAAAACCGAGCCACAAACTTGCAGTCCCGAGTTCCTGACAGTTCTTGGTATATGATTTTTCTATATGGCGTTTTAAGGAGATTTTTGGTGGAGTGCTTCATAACACATTGACACATAGGAAGAAAATTTTCCATGATTTTTAGGGCAACTTAATGCCACGAACAATCTGCCCCATAAGAGGATAAGTTCTGAAAGAATCTACTTTTACTTTTTGAAAGTTGCTTTGGGGTTTTGTCATGATCTCTTTTCAAAAGCAAGATTTGAATTGATTTCTCTTGTTTGGACACTTGACAACCAGAATTGCGGTTCTAAAATCCCCACATATTCATATGGATATCATCCATACAAGTCATGGGTACACATAGTTGTCATGTTGTCCATCGCGGTTTGATCTCCGACACGAAGTAGTTTTTGCGGAATGTTTAGAGGGGCTACATGTGCAAACAAAACATCAAAATAGATTGGCGTCTATTCACCCCCCTCTAGTCGCCTAGCTCGGGTCTTCAACTGGTATCAGAGGGGGGTTTTGGCTCCATTCTTGATCTTCACCGATCCGAAGAGTCGGCGACTAGAACGGGCGTTCACATCAATGTCGACTACTTCCATCTATGGATCGTCTACAACCACTTCATCTTAAATGGTAAGTGAGGTGAGCCACCTAGCATCTTTCGCCCATTTGTGATTGATTGCCTCTCTTGATAGCTCTATTTATATGTGGTATTTGTGATGCCTCGCTTACTATGTGACTTGCCATAATATTGATGCTTGTTTATCTAATTTGTAAATTACATTTGCTATCTAAGCCATGTGACTTGCATTGCCTATCTCATATGCTTAATTATGATACATGGAGAGTAGGTAATTTCTTTGTCTTTGGCTAGATTTAGTTGACACATCTTTTATAGGCTTGCTTGCACTAATCTCTCTCATTCGTGCAATTTATTTGACTAGAGCTAAATTATTTTTGCGTTCTTGTCAACTGCTCTAGTATGTGCCTAATTGATAGAATTAGCTTGCTATTATCTCTCTTATGTAATTTGTCGGGGATAAAATCACGGCCCATTGCCATGGCCCACTCCCTGACAGCCCAATCGAACAGCCTACCAGGGCCCAGTTCCCTGGAAGGTTCTATCTGGCCCATGTGCATCCTACCGAACAGCCTCCTGGCTGGCATGATGCGTAACGGCCAAGGAATCGTGTTTGAGTCCGTCTCGAACAGGAGTTCTGCACGGCTACATGAAGACCCGGACGTTGGTTTCCCGGATTGGACTAGGAGTCGTGATCCCCAAGAATTGGAGTTTACCTTATCTACCGAGGGATGTATTTGGCATGGTACGAGTTCGTTACGTATTCGTAGTTAGCCTGGCCTGATTCTCCTCCGGTAGGTCGGTTGTTTACCACTATATAAGCCAGCCCCTACGGCGTGTAGAGGGCATCACCTGATCATCACGAGATCTTTGCATAATACTTCTAGTACACGCATAATCTCGTCGAGACTTGTTCGTCTCGTCGAGCTTCCTCTTGTAATTCTCTTTGATATAAAGAAAGGCTGGACGTAGGGCTATTATCTCTCCCGAGAGGCCTGAACCAGGATTAAAACCTTGTGCCTCCCTGTTGATCGCTGATTGCTGTTCGTGTTGTTCGGCATGTCTCCTATCTCCCCTTCTCAAGAACCTGAGTTGACTTGAGATCGATATCTCAACTTTCGACAGTTGGCGCCGTCCGTGGGGATCTAGGAGATCGAGCATGTCGAACTCTTTCAGCGACCAGGGATCTCTTCCTGAGGACTACGACTCAGAATGACAGGATGTCTCATCCCCTGTCAGATCAGATCGATCTGTTCGATCTGGATCGCTATCTATATCTGGGACAGAAGTCTCTGGATACACTCCAGAGATGGTCTTGGATCAAGCTCCCGTCATTGACGATGAATACGGGACCGATGATCTCTACGACGGTTTAGAGCTCTCGGATTACAAGGCTATGTCGGTCGATTCCTCCTGTGGCGACACAGTGATGACACCGTCTAGCGCGCCAACGCACGGCCATCGTGACGTCAACATGGCCGGCGCGGGAACCTCCGAGGAACCTGCGCGCGCTGCGGCAGCCGAAGAGGTCGAGCGTGTCATTTCTGCTCGGCTCCAAGATGGATCTGCACCAACTGCCCGCGAGCAAGATGTTGTTCGCCGCAGTTTTGATGAATCCATCAATCAAACCTTGGCGCAAATTCGCGACCAGCGCAAGCGTCAGCGACGCGACCCGCCTCGAGCACGCACGCCAAGTCCCCGGGCAGCAGATCCACCTGCTCGGGTCGAATCCCCGCGCAACCGGACTCCGGTCGGGCAAGTCGCGGACGCCTCAGGGATCCCAGGACCCCTTGAGCAGAGTCGAGAACGGCTTCAAGCCCTGGCAACGGTGGTCAGATCCACCAACCAGGCCAACTTCGCCCTCATGGGCGACGTGTTGCCTCCCACCTCGAGCGACTGGCCGAGGGCCTTAAGTCCATAGGTGAGGTCAACACTTCCTCCGGGCAGCGCAGCCAGCCTGTCCGGGTGGATTCGGACAGCAATCCGATCGATCGCGTGACCCCCGTCACCATCGAAGGATCACTGTCCACAAGCAGGCTACCCGTAATCGACGACGCTCGCCAAGTCCCCGTCATCACCGTGAACACAGGGGCAAACGTGCGCGCGACGATCGCGGACGATCCCTACGTGAGGAGCGCATCGTAGCGACCACGAGGAGGGAACGTGGAGGGTTGTCCCGGAGAGAGTTCCTCCAGGCAGAGTCCTCCCACTCAACAAGAGTTCCTCCGCGCAACAGGACCAACGTCTTCTCGAGATTAGGTTATGCGGGAGAGGGTGGCTGGTCTTATGTCTTGGGCTGCAAGGCTTTCTCCGACGAGCTTCGTGCTGTCAGGTGGCCTTCCAAGTTCAAGCTCGGTCACGTGGAGAGGTACAATGGGACTCAAAATCTAGAAGAGTTCTGTTCCATCTACGCAACCGCCATCATGGCAGCCGGGGGTGACGAGCTAGTTATGGCGAATTACCTCCCCACTGTCCTTGAGGGCGCTGCTCGGACGTGGCTGTTCAATTAGCAGGAAGGTTCCATCTGCTCATGGAACCAGCTTTGTGACGCTCTGATTGCCAATTTCCAGAGCTGTTACGTGCATCTGGGCAAGGAGGATGATCTGCACCAGATGATCCAGTTGAACGGGGAGACCCTCCGCAATTTCGTGAAGCGTTTCATTAAGATTCGCAACATGATCCCGAACATCTCGGATGAATCTGTTGTCCGCGCTTTCAAAAACGGAGTCCGCGACGAGCGGCTCACTCAGGATCTCGAAATCAACGAGAGCTGGACCGCCAACGACCTGATCAAGGCGACTGATCGCTACGCCAACGCGGCGGAACGCGTTCAGTATAAAAAGGCGTTTCACAAGGGCGAGCTATCCGCCCAGCCTGGTGTGGATGAGAAGAAGAAGAGCAGCAACAATTCTGGTGACAAGAAGTCCCAGAAGAAGAAGAACAAAGGTGACGCGAATAATACCGTCGCAGGTATAGATCGCGCACCTCCTCCCAAGGATGGGCAGATGAAGCCCAACAACAATTATAAAGGCAAGAAGCCTGCTCAGGGAGGCGGACAAGGCAAGAAAGGTCCCAGTGACTGATTTTGCAAGTTCCATCAACACTACGGGCACGATATACGCCATTGTAGAATCTGGGCTGCAAAGCTCGAGGATTTTTACAACGGCAAGGGCCCAATGCCCATCCTGCCCGAACAAGGTGATGCCGGCAAGGACAAGCGCCTAGCCGATGGTGGTGACCGGGATGACGGTGACAAATATCAGGAGCCCGTGAACCACATCGCCGTTATTTTCGGCGGTTCCTCGGCTTATCCCTCTCGACGCAGCCTCAAGAAGGCTACCCGGGAGGTCCACAACGTTGAGACGGGCAAGCCTCAGCCCGAGACACTGAAGTGGACCGAGGTCGCTATCTCCTTCTCTTAGGAGGATTGCCTCACTGGGATGACCAAGCCTCAGAGGCTCCCACTGGTGGTCGCTCCGACCATCAGCAACGCTAGAGTTGGCCGCGTTCTGATCGACGGCGGGAGTGCTCTAGACTTGATATCTGCAAAGGTCTTGCACGAGATGCAAATTCCTCGCTCAAAGTTGAAAGAAGTCGCAATGCCCTTCTATGGGATTGTCCCGGGAGAATCGTTTAAGCCGTTGGGGCAGATCGTTCTGCCCGTTACCTTCGGCAGCCCAAGCAACTTCCGGACAGAGTTGATCACGTTTGAAGTGGTCGACTTCCTATCCGCGTACAACGCGATCTTGGGCCGGCCATCTCTTGGTAAGTTTATGGCCGTCTCACACCATGCATATCATTGCGTGAAGATACCGGGCCCTAGCGGCGTGATCACGGTCAAGGGCAACTACAAGGCTGCTCTCGATTGCGACGAACAGTCCCTCGCCCTGGTCGACCAGCTACCGCCGTGTGGTCCTAAAGTTACGCAAACCAAATCTGCACGCCGTAAGGTTTCTGTCCAGCCAGGGGGAGAGACCAAGAAAGTTCCGCTGTCCCTTGATGATACTTCCAAGACAGTTCACTTGGGGGCCAATCTGGACCCCAAATAGAAAAGCGAGCTAATTGCCTTCCTCCGAGCCAATGCAGACGTGTTTGCTTGGGAGCCGTCTGACATGCCCGGAGTCCCAAGGGAGGTTATCGAGCACAAACTGGCCGTCCGGCCGGACAAAAAGCCTGTTCGCCAGAAGCTTCGCCGCTTTTCGAATTTCAAGCAGGGGATCATCAAGGATTAGCTTGGCAAGCTTCTCGCTGCTGGTTTCATCCGCGAGGTTGATCTTACCGAGTGGCTGGCTAACCCTGTGATCGTGAAGAAGAAAGGCGGCAAGTGGAGGATGTGTGTCGATCACACAGATCTGAGCGCTGCTTGTCCTAAGGACAATTTCGCGCTGCCTCGTAAAAAGTTCTAAGCTGGACATGGTTTCACCAAAATTTGTCTAAAATGCAAAGCTACAAATAATGCAAAAACAAGTTTCCTATATCTATTCAAGTATATTTAAGACTTTAAGTAAATCTTACAGCTGAAAATGAGGCAGCATAGTATGGATATGCTGAAGTAATGAATCTCTCATACTCATTATGCCTGTAAGGGCGTAGTGGGATCTGCAGCAGATGTAAACAAATTGTCAGATGTAATTTCATGAAAGGTTACGATGGCCCAATAAATATGGTTTGCTTAAACAAATGGAACAAGTACAGGCAAAAGAAAGGATTTCATGAAACCAACCTGCTTTGCAAGAGAGAGACCAGTGTATCCAAGCCTTCGGTACTCAACTTTAAACTGGATAACTCCATAAACATCCGGAACTTTGAAGGATGTTGAATATACACCCTACATTGGCAAGACATAATATTTTAGCCAATGCAATGTCATAACCAACCATGATGACAATATTTTAGCCACTGCAATGGCATTACCTTCTTGTCAGTTGACATGGTTTTCAAAACATAAGGGCTCATCATGTAAAACTGCACTTGAACATCATCAGCAACATATGGCTTCCAGCTTGTTCCAGAACATTCATAGATCTCAACAGTAGAAATTAACAAAGAACAAGGAAAATATGACAACCTTTATACTCACAAAATTGGAACTTGAAAGACATCAAAAAGCGATCAATCCCATGATTTGACATATGCAAGGGCTTGATTAGTGCTTTTCATTTGAAAGGAAGCGCATAGACATGAGATCTACCAAAAGTACAATGGTAAGAACAGAGATTTTCAGGTGTTCCTCTCGAAATATTCGAAGGGGCGAACCTAGAAGAAAGCCCAAAGCTACCTAGCATGCATCAGATGGGAAGATGATGGATCAGGGAGCTTCTTGTTATGCTTTCAAGAAGAAAAAGCAAATGATCAAATGTAAAATCATTGTTTCTTCGAAGATGGAAAAAAAAACCAAACTTAAAGAATCGTGTTTACCCCCTAACAAAGCAAGGTAAAAAGTTGTAGAGATGCACTTAACTAACTGCTAAACATATCTGGTTAAGAACTTCCCAAGAAAAATTCGTCAGATCGAGTAAGAAATTCGAGGCAAATTAAGAAACTGAAAGTATGAAACCTACCACCAAAAGACCAAAAATCTAGTTAATTAATTAGCTACAAGGAGGAAATTTCAAGAAGCCAAGAAACCAAAACCTATCTAAAAACAAAATAAGATCAGTGGGAGAGAGAATCATCCAAATACATAGATATGGAAAGCAAGAGAAATAAAGGTTTTTTCCAGTCTCAACAGAGAAGCATCGAACAGGAAGGCACCGTAGTTTTTCCTTGCAAAAAGGCTCTGAGCTAGCACAGAAAAGGGTTCAATTTCCTCAAAGAGAGAACATACAAACTATGGAGTATGGAGATGCATGATCTATCTGAGCTGTAGCTAGCTGAACAGCAAGGCCACCACGCATGCAGAACGTAACTAACTGAATATTAGCATGCAAGAAGATATAACCTAGCAGAAAAGGCTCTTCAGACTTCAGAGCTCTTGCAGTTGCAGGTTGATATGAAGCTCTCTCTACGACAAAGTACATGGATAGTTAGAAGCAACATATGAAAGTATTCAGCCAAGGCTAAAAAAGCAGCACAAAAATTATTTGATCTAGCCCTGCCCTGGATCCGTAGGTCACTGACAAATCATTGCACGGAATTAGCCATACCTTCAAATCTAATCTCCAATGCTTATATTTAGCCCACAAGCGAAAGACTTTATCACGTGGAAATAAGACCATCGAGTATAGATGATGCCAATCCCAACCGTGGAGGAGGAGAGGCAGCCAGCCGTGTGGGAGCTCCTGCGGCAGCACTCCGGAGGCAGCGTGATCGAACTCTAAAACCTCAAATCTTTGCTCATGCAACGGTTCCCAGCTCCAACACCACGTAATGCAGAAATCACAGATCAATCTCCCATGGAACATTGACATGCAAGCAAAACGAAGCAAAAACTTCAATCACCTTCGTAACTGCGGAAGTCCCCAATCTGTGTGATGCCGATCTCTCTCCCTTCCCATCCTTCACGAGGTTGATCTCGTCCAATCCCTTCAATAAGCACGCAGTTGTTCACAAATACAGTATGAAAAATAACTAATCCAAAGCCACTTCCAGATCGAGTATAGATGATACCAATCCCAACCGTGGAGGAGGAGAGGCGGGCAGCCGTGGGGGAGATCCTGCGGTGGCTGTCCGGAGGCAGCGTGGGGAGGAGGAGAGCCGAGGCGGGAGGAGCAGGCGTGTGGCGGAGGCCCTGCAAGAAAAGAGACGGCGACGGAGGAGGCGACAGCGGCGAGAACCAAGGGGGAGAGGAGGCGCCGGCAGGCAGGGCGGAGACGGCGGCGGCCTGTGTGTGTGGTGGGGAAGGAAGGGGAAGACCGCACAGGAGCAAGATGGCGGTCCGGAGGCAACTGGAAGAGGTAAAGAGGCGGGGCGGGAGGAGCAGGCGCGGCGGAGGACCTGCGAGGAAGGAGACGGCGGCGGAGACGACGGCGGCAGAAGAGGCGACGTCGGCGAGTACCAGGGGGAAGGGGAGGCGGCGGCCTGCGTGGAAGAGGAGGACCGCACGGTAGCGCGATGGGGGACGAGACGGAGCAAAAGGGCTAGGGTTCGGGGATTGGCACGGGGGGCAACACGCTTAAAAGCGATGGCATTTGCGGGTAATTACCTGCAAACCACAGGTGCATCTACAAAGGCCAAAAGGGCATCGTTGCGAAAGGCGGAAAATAGTAAGGGCTTCAAAGAAATAACGCCGGAGCGCGGGAGCACTGGCCAGGGACCCATACGCGAATACGGGAGGATTAAAACGCTAAATGCAAGACGAGAGGGGGTTTTCTGCAAACCTGTCCACCCAGGGAAACCAGCAGACGGACGGCCGGATCGGCGGCCAGCGAGGCGGGATCGGACGGCAGGGAGCAGGGGGGCGACGTGGGCTAAGGAGGAGGCAGCAAAACTGACGTGGCGAGCTCTGGGGGGAGGCACAACGCAAGCGCTATATAGCAGCGCAAGCGCTATACAGTAGCGAAGCTAATTTATAGATGCCCAAGAGACGCGTCAAGGACATGTTTAGGCCTTGTTCTTTTCAGCGTATCGTTGCGTTTGCGTATTACTGTAGCAAATTTGAGAGCCCTCAAAATGAGGTCTAAAGATTATAAAAAAAAATAATTAAAAAATAGTTTTAGAATCTTTGGAACGACTACTATAAGTCACGAAAAAATCATCGCAAATTATGACAACATATGGGCTATATAAAAATAACAAAATTTGCTACAGCAATACGCAACGGTACGATACGCTGAAAAGAACAAGGCCTTAATAAAATCTGAGTAAGCATGTTCTAAGTACCGTAACGAATAAAATATAGAAGATGTGAATAGTGGCCGGGCCGTCATGATTTATAACATCATTGATGATGATCTATGAACACACACATATGTATAGATGAGTAGTAAATTTGAGGCAAGTCAAATATTTGGGGCTAGCACACACATGCTGACATGCCCTAAATCATCTAAGGGCTTGTTTGGCAATAAAGTATTTTCATAGTTTCAAGGCAAAACCATGATTTTGGAGAATACCATGGTATTTTGACAATGAGGTGTTTGAAAGGAACCTCAAAAACTCTGTTTTGAAAACCATGGTATTAACAATACCATGGTATTTTTGGAGTATTGTAGACTCAACTCCAACCCAAAGTTTTCTCATTTGTGCTAGCACACCATGGTAAAAACTTTGCTACCAAACAGTTTGTAGTTCCTAGAAATACCATGGTTTCAAGGGGGTTGGGTAAAACCATGGTATTTATGGTAACTACACTCAAATACCATGGTATGACAAAATCATGGTTTTGGAAAACTTTGCTTCCAAACAGGGCCTAAATTTATACTTCATGTCCCATCATTTTTTGCAAAACACCGTTCCTCGTAGGTGGTTGAAGGGTGAATCAAATTTGTATGCATGAGTGTCGCATCGTTCCTGTAAAATACTATTCATGTAAACTTCGTTCTTAGGATAGAGGATATATCTATTGTAAAAACAAAACTTATGAATAATCTAGTGTGAAGTGTGAAGAAATTTTAGAGAATGGAAGCAATCTTTTAGAGAATGAAAATGTGTTCGTGCTCGGCTAAGGAATTCCTCTCGTTGGTTGCGTACTAAGATCCGTGCCAGAACCTACAAGGTATTTTGCAAAAATGCCCCTCAAATTTCAAAAGAATGCAAATAGGTTCTTCTTTTCCCTCCTCTCTTCCTCTCTCCTAGCTCCCCTACACTCCAATCGAGCTAGGCCCTCCCCGACGGCCGCACTGGCATGCGACCTCGCCGGCTCCTGGAGAAGCCATGGAGGCTCGACCCAGCTCGGTGAAGCGTAGACGACCAGTGTAGCGGTATGTTTCTCTCGGTGACGACGTGGTCCCGTGTTAGGGAGGGGTCGGCTCTGCCGGAGTGGAGGGAAGAGGAGAGAGTGAAAGAGGAGAAAGAATGACCGGATTGCTTTTCTTTTGATTTTGTGGGTATTTTTGCAAAATACTATGTGAGAGCATTTAGGTTCTGCACCGATCTAGAGGCGCGATCAAGGGTAGAGATAGGACGATGAATTCTATAGGTGAGGGGTGGAAGCTGCTCACTTTAGCGAATGTAGTGAATAATGCTATAGAGGATGAGATTATATATAGGAAAACTGTTGGGATGGTTAGTGATTGAAGGGACACATATTTTTTTGGGAGAGAATATACTCGCATGTGGTCAAGAATATTTGTTGGTTTACTATTGCACTCTATTTTCTAAACTACCCCCCCAAAAAATTATTGTTTATTCTATAGAGATACCCTGCAAGATAAATCTACTTACCTATATAATTTTCATAAAGCCGTGACTTGGGGACGGACGTCCGACCCTGTGCACGTGGCTTCGGACGCTTCGCGCGGCCCAGCCGACCCACCAACGGCGCGTCCACCTGCTGAAACAACTCGGCGTCCCATCAGAACAAACTTCTCCCGCCATTGTTTCGCCTCCGTTCTTCCTCTAAATCGAAGGTCGCCACAGCGTGCTCGCAAATCCCTCCCTATTTGCATGCAATGATGTCAGCGATGACGCAAGCGAAAAGATTCCTTTTCAGTTTTCTCTTTTGACGGCTATAGATTTTGACTAGTTGCTCCAATGCACGAACCGTTTTCACCGCTACGTTCCTTGTATTTTTACGAACAAAACAAGACCAATGTTGCTATATAAAAATTTACTGAAACAATTTGTTATCATAATGCAACAATTAGTTTAGCCTGTTGAAACAATATGGCTAGCCTGCTGAAACAATTACTTTTGCCTAGTGGACGTATAACAAAGTGAAATAGTTGGTTTAGCCTATTGGAACAATATATATAGCATGCTAAAACAATTGGTTTAGCCTATCGAAACAATATATATAGCATGCTGAAACAACTACTTTAGCATATTGAAACAATTTGTCTAGCCTGATGAAATAATTTGTACAGTCTATTGGAACAATATGTTTGGCATATTAAAACAATTAGTTTAGCCTGTTGGAACAATTAGTTTAGCCTGTTGGAACAATCTATCTAGTCTGTTGAAATAATTTGTACAACCTATTGGAACAATATTTTTAGCCTGTTGAAACAATTAGTTTAGCCTACTGGAATGATATGTCTAGCCAAATGCAACAATTAGTTTTTCTATTGGAACAATATGTCTAGTCTGCCGAAATATGTCTAGTCTGCCAAAATAGTTTAGCCTATTGGAAACAATATGTGATGAACCATTTCCAACTATCCGTTGACTCTGTTTCTATAATGCCATAAGCAACTGGATAGAGCCAATTATGTCCATCTATGGCGCATGCTGCAGCTAGCTGTCCACGGTGCCTTCCAGTCAAATGTGTAGAATCCATTGCTATGTAGGGCCTGCATCCCCTCAGGAAACCTTCTATGCATGGTTTAAGAGCTATAAACATTCTCTTAAAACATACATTCCCCTTGTAAACCTCACTGTCGATCTCTACTACACTGCCAGGCATTATCCTCAACAACTCCTCTTTGAAGCTAAACAACCCTTTGTAGCTATCAGCCCATTTCCCAAATACTTTTCCAGCGCCATTTCCTTACCCGAGAAGACCTTCCCATAGCCCACATCAATGTGATAGTGCTCTAACAATTTCTTTCGTATTGCTGTTGCACCTAATTTTGGCTCAGCCTTTAGCCAATCCATTGCTACTTCGCAAACCCACTTAGCACTAGCCATTTCATCCGAGCACTTGTTAATAGACGGACAAGTGTGCACGCTTGGATTTTTCTTCACCTGAAAACAACTTAACTTTTTATTAATAGAAGCATGTATTCTCCATGGACAATCTTTCTTACAGCAACTTGCCCTAAATCTTGTAGAGTCTGACTTATCGACATGATATTGGTAATCATTTAAAATTGCATGATGTCGCAAAGCCACCTTAAATGCTTCAATATCTGAAAATGATGCACCTTCAGCAAAGTTAGGATTCTCTCTACTATCTGCATACACTGGGGTACATTCCTCTCCTGCTACATCATCAATTTCGTCATTTTCAGACACAACACAAGAGTCATAGCCATTGTCAGCACTACTATGATGACTTCTGTCGCTATGAATTATGAAATTTGTTCTATGCATTTTGGACTCCATATGAAATAGAGACAAAAATGAGAAAATTAAATAGAAAAAATGAACGCTCATATTTTTTTGCTAGCAGCGACAAGCCGCGTGCTGGAATCGCGCTAGAACCGCGCTGCTGGGCTGCACTGCTGGGCTACGTGCGTCTGGCGCTGTCGGACGTCCGGTCACAAGCATTCGCCTAAAATGTTATAAAGCTCTCTAGAGTCTAAGTTGCAAATTGAAGCTTTGAATTTCTAACAAAGTATCACATACTTGTGACCATAGGGATTAGTAACTAGGATTTGGCAAACGCATTTTCACCTTATAATTTATGTTTTTGTGTGAATTGCAAGAGTTCAACTATCTGTTCATGGGAATTGGGTTGAATGATTCATCATGAATCTACGATTATGAAACTACGATTGCTTTGTACATACCCCCTTATTCCATTGCTTGTCGGATTAGAGTTAAATTTATTGAAGAAGTCTGTAACCACCGCCCCCGGTCGATGAACTATCGATCGCGAGATTACTGAGTGTCCTCTCCATTTAGCGCCTTTTTTTTTAGCAGCTCGTGACTTGCTAAAATATGTTGTACCTTCACAGAATCGTTCTGCCACATGCCTTGTTCAGGGGAAAAAGAGGCCAAAAAAAAAAAGAAAAAGAAAAAAGAAAAACAGGAGCTTGCAATAGCACTGCAGTTCATCGCCATGGACAGAATCATTGAATTGCTCCGGCATTGGCCCCCACGGCATTCACAGGCACTGAGTGCCATTTTAACCGCCTTTTCTCTCTAGATCTATTCTGCGTCCTCTGAATCGCGATGCCGGCTCTGCCCAAGTGCCCATCACCAAGAACCCCTTTCTAGGCAAAAGGACCAAGGCAGCATGACGCCCTTTGGAAGCTCTGCTCAGTGCCTACGGCCTATTCCAGTACTTCCCCCTCTCTCTCTAGGCATCACCTGCACATTCTCTCCCCCTAGCTACCTTCAGACTCAGTCCTCTCTCTCTCTCCTCGATTAGCTAAACCATATAAGCTTAGGTCAAGTTCTCTAAAATTTATATTATTTGACTTACTTATCAGGCTTATCCTGTTAGTAGCTTTAAGGGCTTTTCAAAATGGATTTGAGAGCCAACTCCTCATTGTTTGACTTGTTTTTATAGAGTTTTTAGATATGTCTTCAATGTAAAAAAAACGGATCGAAGAAAAACTAAGTTATTTATATTTTAAACAAAGAAAGTAAATAAATAGATAAGTCAAATAAATTGTAGACAACCACGCCTATAAAATATATTGATATGGGCTAATCGGTTAGTTTCTCTAGAGAAGAAAGATTAAACTAATTAAACATTAGAGAATTAGCATGAGTAAAATTAAGCTAGGTTGCCTTGCAAGTCCAAAGCTAGGGCAGCTTGTTCTTGATTTTTTTACTTTTAAGCCACTAAAGCTGTTGCCTTTCTAAAAGCCAGACTTTATTGTTTTCAAAATGTTGAGGCTACCTCTCAGAGCTCTGAAATGCAAGTAAAACCAATAGTGAGTTGGCTTTTTGCTACCTTTTATTGAACCTTTCAAAATTCAGTTTTTGATTGGCGGTTTGGCTTAGGCTTGCTAAAGTTTGTTTGGAACACAGAATTTCGCGAGCAACACGTCCTAATTAATTACGGAAAGCTCAGCCACAAGAATCAAGGGAACATGAAACGCGGTTCATAACCGTATCAATACTGTAGTGAGTAGGTAAAATGACGATCAATGTTGATCATAAAGAGCATACGTAAACAATTTCATAAGCTAACAACTAAATGCAGCAAAATTCCCTGCCTATGTGGCTCGATCAACCATTGACAATTCATATACTCCACTTTGCTGAACATTAGCTGCTAGCTTAATTGGGGGCAATAAGCCACATGTACACTTCGATATTCGACGTTCAAATCACAGGAAACTAGATCAGTTAAAGTAAGCTAGACTGATGATCAGCTGAGCTGAGCTAAACTAAACTAAACTAAACTAAACTAAACCACAGTAATTAACTAGTTACACATGCTGACAGCTGACATGCATGCTGTGGCCACCGCTTCATCACAGCTTGTTGCGACGACTCGATCGAAAGCTGCATGCACTCCAGCTCCAAGTATTTGATCAAATCAAGAGAGCAACCAATTAGCGTGTCACGCACTTACGGATCCACGTATGAATGCATGCATGCGTCTGAACGACGTCAGCCCACGACGTGCACACGCATCTTCTTGCCTGCCGGCGGCCGGCACGGCGAGGCCGGCCGCCGCGCGACAAACACCGCGGCGAGGTCGAGCGGCACGGCGACGACCCAGCGCCGCCGCACGCAGCCCTCCCTCCTCTTCGCCGGCCGCAGCCGGGGCTTCCTCGGAGCCGGGGGACACACGGGCGGCGCCTCGAGCGGCACGACGACGACCCAGCGCCGCCGCACGTAGCGCTCCCTCCTCTTCGCAGGCCGCGGCCGGGGCTTCCTCGGAGCCGGGGGGCACACGGGCGGCGCCCTCGGCACGTTCGCCGGCGACGTCGGCGTGGCACACCCATCGTCGTTGAAGGTGTCGCCGCCGTCATAAACCTGCGGCGTTGCCGCCGCCGCTGCAGCCGCCGCCGTCCGGATCGGCGGGAGGTGGGCGGACAGCAGGTCGAGAGGGAGGCCCATCGATCGTACGTGGTTTGGCTAGCCAGCGGCGGAGAGGGAGCAAGAAGAAGCAAGGTAGGGTTGTGCGAGGTGTACTTAAGTAGCCGTGGTGGTGGTGGCGAATGAAAGAATGGAGGAAGCGAGATGGGGGCAGGCGTGGAGGGTGACATTGATGATGGCGGACGGGACGATCGATCGATCGAGGAGAGAGAGAGAGAGATACTCCATGGGAGGAGGCAGCCTGCAGGCAGGTGCAAAAGGGAGAGGGAGAGAGAGTTCTTTGCGATGCAAATGATTGTGAGAGGAATGAAGGCCGAGTTCAGATATCAGCTGAAGCTAATTAATTAAAACTTTCGGCTTCAGAGGCGATCAGATTGTTCAGATCCAGGCCTTCTTGTTAATTAAAGTTGTTACATGTATATCAGGGACCAAAAATAAAACAGATTTGTTAATTATCATGTCTGAATTTTTTTTAACTATTAGTCACTTTAAATTTGCATTCTAATAATAATAAAACTACAGTGCTTATCAAGGTGTAATTTTAGTATAAATTTACTGCATATAAATTATCAATTTTATTTGTAGATTTTCTATGTTTTATTACTAAGTAGATTTGCTAAATTCACGTACTTACATACTTCTCATCGTGCTATGTTTCAAATATTATGTTTGCTTAATCAATCTAAAATTGCATGTGCAACTTTAATATAGCTACGTGCAATTCTATCAAAATCGACTAACATTTATTTTACTTTCAGACGATTGTGCTGTAGACAGTACCAAAATAAATTATCACAATTAAAAACGTCCATGTCACTAACCTATAATGCGACGACTAGCTTGCAGTCCTTTCCTTCGGCTTATAGGTGAACGAAAGGTCAAAAAAGACTTTTTTCTCATTTTCTACGGGCTAAGTCTATTTGATGTTGCATTTTATAGTAATTTTTTGAAACTTTGTAAATATTTAAAATATTTCAAAATTTTAATATATTTTTTAGCCTTTCGTAACTCTTTCAAGGGCGCTCACTTTTCTAACCAAAAGTCAATCGAAGAACAAGCAAGTTGAGTGCAAAGTTCCAGATTGATCCCCTCCTCCCTCATGCCCCCACGAGTTGTCTCCGGTGACTCAGGGGGTGACCCGTACGCCGCTGCTAGCAGCTCGTCTCCATACCATACCGGCCACCTCATCGCCACCGCCAGAGAGCATCGATGATGGCCTCCTTTTCCCCTTCTCCTCCCGCTTCTCCCCTTTCTCTCTGGTGGTTCTTCGTGTGGTGTTGTTGCCCTCCTAAGAGGGTTTCACCTGCGGCGCTAGGGCCAAATCTAGTATTGACGTCTTGTTTTTTTCCAACAAGGTTAATTAAACCCAGATGTGTGGCAATAAACAAAGTCACTACAAAAAACACCAGATTTTCCGACTGCCTTTTCCGTCGAGAAAATGTTCAAAACCTTTGAGACAAACTACTTTTGACGACCGATCATCAAAACTAGACCGTCGAGGTAGCCGACTGAAAAGAGATAGCTTCTCTCGACAGCCCGTCAATAAAAGATCAAGAGTCCACATGAATGAAAAGTTGGACTAGATATGCTATTTCTTCTTTTGGACCAGATATGATCAGATATTCCATTTCTGAAATCTGAAGGCGGTTGAATCGCAGCCTAGCTAGCTAGCAGAGGAATTCTTGGCTACGCAGTACGCACGTAAGAATATCTACGGTCAACCAATGCAAACTCGACTAAGTACAGCTAGTACTTACCGTATGTGGAGGAATAATATGATATGAATTGATCATTTATGCAGATCGATGCAGTACCTGCAACCACTGACCAAGTGAATTTATAGCTGCGGCGATCATCACGATTAAGCTAGCCAACCAAGAAAATAACGGCCGCGTAAATCACCAAACAGCGTAATTACCAAATTGCTTGTTGCTGACATTTAGAGACCCCAAGTGGCCATGCCCATTTTTCGTAGAATGATGGTTCAGCTCTTCTATCCTAGGAAGCATCTCCTTGACCCTAGCAATAGTACGTGGCGAACACAAAACTAAATTAAAGAGGGCTAAGCTAAACATGCCAAGCACAAAAACATGGCAAAATCATACAAAATATATATATATTTGAATGATGAGTGCAATGCAAATTCATACAAAAATAGCCAAGGCCTGATTCAATGGGATAATTATCAATTGGTATTCGACATTATTTGGATTGAACTCTTCAATTTGAGGCTTCTTTGGTTCATTTGCACTCTCATTTGTTAAAGATCTTTTACTAGTATTTGATTAGATAGACAAACAAGCTTCCTTTCCTAGAGGCCTAGACACATTCATATAATCTATGAAAACCCGATCGATCGCCGTTTTTGGCTCCTTGATGTGACGGACGGCGGCCCAGCGAACAAAAGATTTACTGAGCTCAATTAAAACCTTGTCATAAATGGCACATTCATATGATCCTTCCATGGGCCAAACCTTCATAAATTCACTTACGTGGAGTGGCGGTACGTGCATGCAGACAGTGGAGCCTGGACGAGCGACAGCCGTATCAGCGAGATTTTGACAAGCAAATTGGTCGAGGGGGGATTGCATGCGTGCATGCATGCCCATTTCTTCCTCAGCTTGATTGATCTGGCGCCTCTGCTTTAGATCTGTATGCAGTTACTGTATCCAAACAGCGGATACCCCATGTCATTTATTCGAAATTTCAAATGCTTTATTTTTTAAGGCTCGTTTTTTTCTATCTCAAAACAAGGTACGTCTCATGTCTCTAAAACACAAGTCAAACTAATCGGATTGAACTTTTCAAATTTTTGAAAAAATTATCTCACATATAAATGACAATGCAATTCCTAGCAGTGACAATATTTTTTTTTTGCGAAGCAACCGAGAACTTTATTAAACAGGGGACAATTACAATCGTTTAAAATCAAATCCCTAACACGGGACGGAAAATCTAATCTCCACACAGCACTATGCTTAGTTCTCTTGCCAAACTGAGCAAGCTCATGGGCAACTTTGTTACCACCTCTGCGCACATGGTGGAATTGCACATTGGACAAAAGGCTTTTCAAGGCAAGGCAATCATTGATAATAGCATACCATCTCAATCGACTCTCTGAGTGCGACATAAGCTCTTTTGTAATGGAGTAGCAGTCCAACTCAACTACACATGGGATTTTGATCCACTCCACGGCCAGGTGCAGCTCTTCCTGGCAAGCCAAAGCCTCCACCTCATCTGGGTCAGAAGCTCGCTGCACAAAACACCAGAAAGATAGAAGAACAAACCCCATATGATCTCGGATGACAATACCAATTCCAGCCTCACTTGTACTGTTACATTAAGCCCCATCCACGTTGACGAAACAAAGTTTGGTCTACCGTTAGTTTCTGTATCACTAGTACTTATAGCATTAGCCAACAGTCCTTCTATATTTTCACTCAAACACTATTGACGTTCCCTCTATCCGCACCTCTAAAATTCCTTCATAATTTATACTGCACTATAAAAAATGGGACTGACTTCTCATCAGGCGACTGAGACTTATTTAGCTCTCAGTCGATTTTTTGAGCCGTTGATCAAACACCTCCATAGGCCATATAAAAGATTCAACGAATATCCACATATGTGAGAAAATTGATTGAGAGATAAATAAGTCTCAGTTGCCTGATAACTAGCAAAGGTGATAAAAAATTCCTTCTATTCAGCGGTCTCTATATCAGATATAATATTATAGAAGTACTGTTGGGTGCTCTTATAACGAAAAAAGTGTCTCTATTGCAAGCCAGAATTCTTTCAAGAAGAGTGTCCTCGTGTCCATACGTACAGTAGGAGGCACACATATATATGCAGCATCTTGTGCGAGATCCGAGGTAAATCTAGTTCTGTACTTCTTTAACTCGAGCAATCCCCCATTTCACCCAAGTAACCGGAGTTAGATGCGATAGGGCCATGTCTGAGTGACTGAGTCGCGAGCTAATCTCCATGGTTAAATTAGCTAATTACTATATATTGCGATCTTACTACTCCATAATGAAAAGCGGTCGACCGAGCTAGACAGCGGCTTGCGTCCGTGGCGGCATGCATGTACGGGAAAAGCAGCGCTGGGGCACATGCATTAAGCTTCATGATTTGGGCGGGAGCATGAGCATGTGGCTCAGTGATTGGCTCGGCGACATGCTTAGTACGTCATGTAAACAAATCAAAAGGGAATTTAGACGCATTGCTTGAATGCTAGTTACTTTTGATTATGAGAAAGGCAAAGCCTCTGGTCCCCCGTTTGACTCCTTTAAGCAAAGTGCTTCTAGTAGTTAGCAAATTCTGGCATGCAGTTGTTACGACTAGTCCGGAAAAGATGCTATGAATTTCATAGGGGTTGCTGTTTAATACCGGCTTGTAGCAGGCCAACAATATTCCAGTATATATAAGACCTACACTCTCCCTCACCGTACGTGGACGCGAGGTGGGCCGTAAATATTATTTTTAATAATATGTTAGTCGGGTTTAGGCTACGAATATTTTTTTAAAAAAAGATAATGTGTTTTCGCCAAGTCGCGCTTCGGCCGTGCGCCGCCGAGTTTCAGCCAAGCCAGGACGCGCTCCGGTCGCCGCCACCGAGCTCCGGCCGAGTCAGGTCGCGCTCCGGTCGCCGCCACTGAGCTCCGGCCGAGTCAGGTGATCAGGTCCACTCCAGCTGCCACCGCCGAGCGCTGGCCACGCTCATGCCTTGTCCCGACCGCGCCATTGCCGAGCCAAGCCCCACCTCAAACTCCGGCTACGTACGCCTCCGCCTTGTCCCGACTCCCGATCTCCCCTGTCCGGCCTCGTCACCAAGCTCCATGTATCCCGTCGCACGCTGCTCATAGATTTGGCCTCCCCAAGCGGAGGCGGCGGCGCTCCTGGATCCAGACGCCCCGAGTGGTGGCACACTGGCACTCCTCCTTGACCTCATCTGCATCGACACCGGCGCGGCGGCGCCACCGCAACTCCACCGGAGCACCGTCGATCTCATCTGATGCTGTGAGTCTGCGACGTCGCTGCACAGTTTTCCTTTGGCCCCGTAGCTTGCTAATTCACCTGCGTCACTCGAGCCTGCATGCGCCGATATGCTCATTTTCTGCGTTTCTATGGAGTCTGTTCTGTTCAGGGTTTTTTTGCATCCATTCGGCCCGGCTCCAGCACAAGTTCAGGCAACCAAACAACATACGCCGGCATCCCATCGTCCTGGCTGAGGCTTGGACAGCCAACCCAACAGCCCCTTAGTACATTGTATTTTTAAAAGATTTCAACCAGCAAAAATGCTTTCTATTAATTTTATTTCCTACTGTATTTGCATTATAGGACCCGGGGCACTCATGAAAAATAAAACCTTTCAATTAACAAAAATGCTTTCTATAATTTTATTTCCTACCTGATTGTATTTGCATTACATGAATCCGGCACTTGTGAAAAAAAAACTAAAAACACATCGAAAATGCTCGGATGTGAAAATCCGAGTGATGTGATGTTGTTTTCCCTTTTCTTTTCACTGTAATACTTGTGGTCACCCACTTATTGCCATTTCCATTGTTATGCAATGTGAAATAATCTACTAGACCTAGACGGTGTGCATAGCCAAGTTTTTAGCTTTTTCGTTCAAGTTTAAATTTTAATCAAGTTAATCAGTGACTCAATTAACTAATGAGACCTATTCTAAGCCGAACAAAAAAAAAACCTATTCTAAGCCGAACAAAAAAAAAAAAACAATGTGGAAGATAAATTGCACAAAGTAAAAAGATATAAGGAGGGTTTTTTTCCATGAGGTTTGGAGCTTCCTCCTACGCCACATTCAGGCTAATTCCTGCTCCTCACAAGAACCGTCTCCCTCTCAATTCCAGTGCCTCACATTCATTCGATGAAATTCTTCACCACGCACGGCAAGGTGAACTTCAAGACCTTGTACAACCGCTCCTTGAGGGCTTATAAAACCATTTTGGCAAGCTTCTCAAGAACGCACACTCCAACTTGTCTAGGAACACCAACACCAAGGGTAATAAGATCCACATGGCCTCATCACCTTGTATCAGCAGCTCTCTCCAAACCTAAACTAAGCTTGCAGACAAGAACACACTCTAAGGTAGTTAACATAAGCTCTGATTCAAGTTGTTTCCTTGATATAAAGATGATGTAAATGAAGTGTAGGACAAAGAAACACTATTGAAACCATGCGAGACGGCTCATATAGCCTTAAGACACACCCACTAGCCATTGAAAAAGAAAAACTAGCTATTTTAGATGTGCCAAGAAGGAAAGGGACTATTGTCCCAAGATATTTGTATTGGCCTTGAACTAAAGAGAAAAGAAATAAAAAGCGTCTAGACAAAATTGCATTGATGTCACATTGGTTCGGTGTGAAAGTGAGCTAGCGCCGGACTGGTCCGATGTGAACTTGATTTTGCCTGCAACAGTCTGGCATAAAAGGAGATTTGTCTATAAAGGAGACTTATTAAACATCTCATCTATGACTGACTTTGAATGTTTTAGTACTTACTTTTTAAATGTTTTATTACTTTAATTTAAATATTATAGTACTCTAATTCAAATGTTAATTTCAGGAGCAACTTCTCAATGTTTCAGTGCCTTTTTTTTGTGCTGTTTTAGTGTTTTACTTCAAAAGTTTTAGTGCTCTGATTCAAATATTTTAGCAACTAATTTTCAATGTTTCATTCAAATGTTTCATTAATTTAGCTTTATAGTTTCAATGCTTGAATTGAAATGTTCCAGTAGCTTAAATGTCATATTTCAACGATTTCTAAATTATTTTTTAATATTTAAATTCAAATGTTTTAATAGTTGCATTTTTATTGTTTCGTTATCATAATTAAAATGTTTCAGCATCATACTTTCAATGATTCAGTGGGTTCTAAAACATTGGTTTTGTCTAGTGAAATATTCGGTTCTAAAACATTGGTTCTAGACACTTGCTCAAACAGGCATCTAATTTTTCTCGACATTTCTAGTTTTCCCTCTACTGAAACATGTGTTTATGACTTTATGAAATATTGGATTTTGCATGGTAAAACATCTGATAACTCAAAACATTTCTTTCTTCGGAACATGTTTTGTCCTTCGAAAACATTTTATTCTACTCAGAAAAACATTTAATTTAACATAATGCGACACAATTTGATTTTTTTAGCCATCGAACATAGCTAGTCAAACATTAATCACAACAAGGTAAGACATTATGGTGACTAATTTCACATTCTATTGATACAAATTGACACCATAAGTTGAATCCACACGGATATATTTGATATATTCGGTAATTTTGATGGACGCTGCGTATACTGGCGTATGTTATGGCCGGTTTCATTTGAATCACTTTATCATACAAATGTATTAAGGCCTTGTTCTTTTCAGCATATCGTTGCGTTTGCGTATTACTGTAGCAAATTTGAGAGCCCTCAAAATAAGGTCTAAAGATTATAAAAAAATAATTAAAAAATAGTTTTAGAATCTTTGGAACGACTACTAAAAGTCACGAAAAAATCATCGCAAAATATGACAACATATAGGCTATATAAAAATAACAAAATTTGCTACAGTAATACGCAACGATACAATACGCTGAAAAGAACAAGGCTGTCTAAGACAGCAACGGCAGCAGTGTCTGTGTGGTCATAGCGTGTTGGCATAGCATAATAAATTGTTGTTAAACAAACATGCCAGAATTGCTCCAGCAGGGTGCGATAGTAATGGGTAATCCAATGATCCCGTTAATGGAACACTGGAAAACTGGTTTCCACGGGGGAATGACCTAGTACAAAATGTAGTTTTCTAAGGTCAACAGGTAATTAAATGTACATGATTCATTTTAAATCTTTCAACTACGACTCAAGTAGCATTCAGAGGTCAAATCCCAAACGAACTCTGTCCATGCTCATGTTTTTGTTAGGATAAAATTCCAAGGTAAAAAAACAAAATGAACAAAACGGAATATCTAGAGGACATGAGCTACATCTGTCAAAAAGAAGAGCAATTTACAGGCGAGCTTCCAACTAGGAGCGATACCATTCTAAAACCAGTTGTGCTACTTGTAAGATGTATATCATATCAAGAGTTCCTGGCCTTTATTTAGGCCATTGAATTGCCCACCTTCTGCCCAGATCGGCTACAAACTGTAACGAGTCAGCGAGAATAAATTGCCACGCTCACATCAGCTTCAACCTCCGAGCATATAGTCAAGCTAAAAGGTAACATGGTTAGTAGAAATCAGCCTTCAAAACTATGCAGGTGTCTATGGGCACCAACAATCCAGCACTATACTTCTGCAACTGATAATTTTTGCCATTTGGAGGTACAACCTCATACCGGTGGTATTGAACGGGGAGTTTCTTCTGCATATTAAAGCAGGTGATAATTAAGTTGATAGACAAAAGATATCAGTCCCAATAAACAGAAAACAACCTGCAGCTAATATACGGTTCCTAGATCACATATCCAAACAGGATAACCCGTTGAGTGGTGCACATGTTTTTCAATATTAAAATAAAATATGTACCTGGACGCTTCCTTTTGGGCCAACATTTTAGAACCACATCCTTCAATTGAGTATTGGGAACTGGAATGAATTTTCCAACTAAAGCCAAAGGCCAGCTGCATGAATAAAGCAATGGTTAACAGAAATAAGCAACCTACAATTATTCTTCCATTGGATATCCATCCCAAACTAATTCCCTGCTGTTTTCTATCAAACTATTAGTAGATTAATAGTTGAAGAAAAATGAGAACTATATTACTTTCGAAAACACTACCCATCCCTATAACAGAAGTTCGCTGCATAAAGTGGACAAATGCCTCACCTAACAAATGCAATACCTACAGAACCAAGCCAAAGCTTCCAAGTGAGTCTTTCTGTTGATGTAAATTTCCCGAGGAACTCAATAATTATCACCTAAAAATCAATTAGATATGTAGGTCATATTTTACATCACTAAAACACAAATCCTGCATGTGGTGGTACATTTATTTGTCTTCCGTCCTTTCATACCTGCAGCGCAACAGTAATGCTCACTACTCCCAAAAAAAGATGGTTTCTTGAAACCCCATCAAATATGTTCAGTTCTTCTGGCTTACGAGAATTGAATTCATTAAACACCTATCAAGAAAAAAAAGGTTCAAGAGCCTTTTTCAAGCTGCAAAATGGTGTAAGCATCTGTGTACTAACAAATAATATTTGCAAGTCCGAATGGTTTTAGAAACAAAGTGTAGAAGGTGTTTATACAAAATGAAGAGTCACCTGACAAAGGACAAATGTATTGAATATAAACGAATTTTTCACTTTACTCGAGTGACTGAGAGTATCTTGAGTTAAGTGCAGAATGTGACGGCCCCTAAAATTGAGTGTCAGAAGAACAGCAACTTGGAAGGCAGCCTGTGGTTACAGAATACCTTAGTAATGACTATAAGATAGCCCAAGAAAAAAATGGCATTTCACAATCAACATCTGACAAGACAGCAATACATTCACGATCAACATATGACAATACAGCAATACCTGAATGAATAAGTTCCTCCACATAATATTAGTCACAAGAGGTTCGCTGCATTAAACGAACAACGTTAGAATTTAGTAAGCATACAAACATTTGTGTCAACCAAGAAATATTGAAAATTTGGTAATGTCTGTTTTGCGTATTTTGAGTTGACATGGAATCTAAAGAAAATAAGAGAACAGTTTTTCTTGGGTGCTTCTTTCACTAGAAAGGAAAGCAATTAAATATGGGATCAGATGTTGGCTATAGCCCAGGAGATCACAGCCACTCGCAACCTAACAACTATTCTCACAAACTGGAGCTAGCACAAGAAAGCAAGAAACAGAGTACAGCAAGCAGCAAGCAAACTATTTTTTATATTTCTACATTGCATTAGTTTGATCATTCTTCTTTACAAGTGCACTTGCAAGTCCTATTTATAGACTTTGCTATCCCAGCCCATATATCTAGAACATTCTATAGCTGCTTATTAATATTTTAGTCCTAGTAACAGCTAGATGCTTCTAGTATCTAGTTCATCTATGGAGCTAGTAACAGAATTGAATGTTGTAGATGCTGCTAGCATCTCCATGCAGCTACCAACTAGTGATTATATCTAACATCAGATAGCTCCTCTAAGAGCATCACCAACCCAGATCTTACTTAGATTGACCTAGCCACTGTTTACACCTTTTCACTATTCATCTACATTTTTCTCTCTTCTATTTTATTTGATACAGTACTAGGACAATCTAAGTTAGGTCCCCATTGGTCATGCTCTTAAGGCATGCACATGCACAGTGCTAGCCACATCCCAATACTATTGATCCACTTTTCAATCATTACCTTATTTCCCCTTCATATTTACTCCAACCCTGCTACAGTATTGGGGTTAGAATGTGGCTACCATAACATGCCCCAAGGCATGGAGGAGCCTAGACTCTTATCAGTTTAGATTTTTGGGTGAATTGGTTGGTGCATAGAATTCAATAATCATATACAGTAAATTAATACAAGTAGTTGACTAGAAATGGCAATCAAATAACACCATGATTAATAGAATTTCCGCTATCTGCTACTCTCTCCATTGCAAAATCTAAGGAAATGACATGGCATGGACTTCCAAATTGAACTTTGACCACTAGTTTCATTTAAGGCAAATTATTATGAATTACAAGGCAATAAAAATACACAAGTACTTTGAATGTAAATCTAAAGCTACAATTTTTGTATCACTAAACCTATATATTGTTGGACTAGTTTGTTATGAGCAGCAAACCCAACATGGACTAGATGGCCCATGAAGTATCGCGAGGTACTGTGGTTGCAGATTAGGTAGTTCCTATTATTTTGGGGTTAGATTAGATAAATTTCCATTAGTGATAAGATTAGTTAGAATTTTTTTTTTACAGTCCAAGTCAGTCATCCCTATAAAGGGGAAATCTTGTATCCTTTAAGAATCATCTAGCAATGAAATAATTTGATATTCAATATTATAGGCGGTGGATTTGATTAGTGATTAACAGCCTAGACGCTAGCTTTGATGACAGCTCGTTTCACCCGCGTCAAGGCCCGTATTTTCCCTTGTTGCATTGTTGGAAAAATCTACAAAGTGTCTCAATCGAGGAAGTACTCCACAGCCTTTATCACCCTTTATGAGAAGACTTTGTTTACTATGGATTCATGATTAAAATATTAAAACGGCTAAATGCTAGCACTAGAAAAAAATCGATAGAACAGTAATCTGATAAAGAAAAACATTAAAGTTTGTAAAATATTTTTTTCATAATTTTTTGAACTCGTTAAGAAGTATTTTGAGGGGATCACAAATTTGCTACAGTAAAACGCAACGCTACATTAATCTGAAACAAACAAGGCCAGGCTTGTTTATGAGAAGACTTTGTTTACTACGGATTGATTAAAATATTAAAACGGCTAAATGCCAGCACTAGAAAAAAATCGATAGAACAGTAATTTGATAAAGAAAAACAGTTGACCTCCATCCAACAGGATTGCGCTTCATAAGTTGGTCCGTTGGTGGCTCAGTGGCCAATGCAAGCGCACCAAGTGTGTCCATTATGAGATTAACCCAGAGAAGCTGAAGCAACAACAAAACAATGTAATCATTTGTCCATGTCCACACAATACAATTTATCAAGTTTAATACTGATTTTCGCTGCTAATTATTAGCACATCAGTACACCACTAATGGCACATGGCAACATTACTTTTAAAGTTGTCTACCTTCAACATTGCTGAATGATAATTTTAACAAAACAGACAGATTTTACAAGGCAGTACTCAAACAGAACACATGTCCAGATGGATATCATATCCCATTTATGCATGCTCTTGTAACTTTATAATAAGCTGCCATGATATATTGCCCACAGTACCAGATTCAGTATCCAAGTGAAGCTCATTGGTTAGGAATAGTGCAGTGAACAAATAGCAAACCTGATAGTAAATACTAAATAGACTAGATGTGTAATTATTCATAAATACAAATAGCAAAACTGGAGAGTAAGACTAAGCATATAACACAACCAAGCACACACTGCAATGTGTAATTATTCAGGTAGCTTAAAGAATAGTGCAACGAACAAATAGCATGACAAGTGAGTAAATACTATATAGACTAGAACTATACAGCACAACCAAGCAGACACTGCAGTGTGTAATTATATCCGTAGCTTAAACAATAGTGCAACGAACAAATAGCATAACCTGAGAGAAAATACTAGATATACCAGATTAACTGTGCAACACAACAATCACATACTAAAATATGTAATTATTTCCGTATCTAGCATAATTGTTCAGGAAAATTCGTGTGGACAAAGCGGGGCATGGCATCCAGAACTAGTTAAATTATATATGATTCAGGCACAACCAGCATTTAAACTCTGAGCATGCAAAATTATTACAATTTATTAGGAAGTGATTCCAAGAAGCATATATTAAGTATATTGTAACAAACCTGAACAGCATTTAGAGGAACATCGCCCGAGGAAACAGCAGCGACCACATTAATTACAAGTGCCGCAACATTTACAGTAAGCTGAAATTGAATAAACTTTTGGATGTTTGCATGTACAGAACGACCCCATCGGACCACCTAGAGTGTGAGATAAGAAGTACATTTCAGACATTTTTTGTAAGCATTATAAGTCAGAAGATTGTTAAGTTCTACTGAGTTGCCTAACCTTCACAACTGAAGCAAAATTATCATCCAGAATAATTATGTCGGAGCTCTCTTTAGCTACTTCTGTTCCTTGGATGCCCATTGCAAGTCCAATATCTGCCTGAAAGATAATAATAATGATAGGCTGAGATTAGAAACACCAGCATTAACAAATGCATGTTTAATTGTATACAGCACTTTAAGTTCAAAATTGTTAATAGCGCATAACAATGCGCTATGTCTATGATCAAAATGTATGAACAATCATTCTATATATTCAAAGTACAACCATCAGTTTGCCCTTTTATTCAAAAGTAATTCCCCTAATGTTTGTACCTCATGCAGTGCAGGAGCATCGTTTGTTCCATCTCCAGTAACTGCAACGACATTGCCTTTCTTCTTCAGTGCTTTTACAAGAAGAAGTTTGTCATTTGGAGAAGATCTTGCCATCACCTGCAATGCATTGCTAAAATGAGACTATTCACAGCACAATGATCAAGCTAACAGCACAATCAAGTATTCAACAAGATAACACATGGACTCAAAAGGAAGAAGGAATATCTGTCATATTGCACAAAATAAAGGAAAAGCGTCAGAAATACCTACCAAATTTAGCCAAGTTATAATCACAAAATGATTATATCCCATAGGTTAGTGGGAAAAAAATCAGTTGTTTCAAATTTTCATGCTTTTGTCCTATGGTAACAGTTAAGCATGAGAGCATTTAACAGAACATAGGGTATATCATGCAAGGGTGGCAAAGTAGGAATCATCTCCACACTTTGAGATGGGAAGACTGAAAGAGGGGTATTAACAGTCAAACCAGGTAAGAGAACAGTAGCAGCCACAAGAAGCAAGATTATGGAACAACATGAAGTGTTAATAATGCACATTATGACTAAATCATTTTAGATATATTGCTAAACTATGATCCCTATGCTGGTAGAGTTAACTAAAAGGTAGTTCAACCAAAGAATGCAGAGTAGCATTTTAATTATTTTAATTAAAATTGAAATACCAAGAAATCAAATATCATGATGGAACATTGGAATGTTAGAAGCAATAGGCCTTGTTCTTATTCTTATTAGCTTAACCCAGCTGTAGATTATAATATGAAAAAGTTGTGGGCCCCTGATACAGGGCTTCGAGAGCCAAAAAATGTAAAAAATGGTTTTGGGATCTTTGAGAAGAACCAATAAAATCCTTTAAAATGGCTACAAAGTGCTCCAGTGTTTGTCTTGTACCTCAACAACAAATTTCCAGCTGTAGCTTTTAATTTAATTTAAGCTAGAAAGAATACAATAATACAAAACTGTCAATAACTTAAAGGCTATTTTGACTCAAAACTAAAATTAATATATACCGCATGAATTCAATTACATCAGCCATAGACTTATGGTCACTTTTTCTGAACCAAAAAATACACCAGTGATAAGCTTCAGAACAATGAATTCACCAAGAGAACCTAGCCTGGGCCAAATTTTAATATTGCTGCAGGCACAATTGAGCTATTGTCTTACCACAATCTTTTCAGCAACATCCTCTCTGTCAGCATCATTGTAAGCACGGAAAACTCTTCCTTCTATTATATCTGTTGCTGACGCCTGGTCAGTGAGTATTCCACACTCAAGCGCTATTGCTCTAGCTGTCTGCAGGTTATCTCCAGTCACCATGCGTACCTAATTATTCAAAAACCACATTAGTTAGTCATGTTTAGAGTAATGGCAACCATTCCAACCATGCAGGTAGCATTGTGCCAAGTGCCAACAGACAATAGTTTTGTGCCCTAAGACAATCACCATGAACAAATAAACAGATTTAGTTCCTTTTAAAAATTACACTTTATGAATTGTTAATTTGTTAGCTAAAAAAAGGATGTAGAATTATCATATGTCATAGTAAGCATCAAGTTGAACTGTTAAAGACTGTAAATCTAAGATATTAGAATTTACTCCTATCTGAAGTTCAACGTGAATGACCGAATGTGCGTCTAAAGCTGGTTTTCTAGCAAGGTATTACATTTAACATTGATATATAATAATGTAAAAAATATTGAAAGAAATATCAACAAACTCATTCAGAGGCAAATACAACATGTAATTATTTTTAACAGCTCTTTATATCCTTTCTATTACATGAATTCAACACACAAACCTTCACACCAGCATTGATACACAGCTCCACAGCATCTCTTACTCCAGGGCGACAAGGATCCTGTAAACAAGTATGGATGTCTCAGCAACAACAAAACAAAGTATTAAAAAGAAACCATAAAAGCAAAAGGACAGTGAGTTATAATAGGCAAAATATCTAGTGTAATATCCATTTAGTGCTAGCATGCTAACATTCTATCTAGGCCATCAGATCCATGAGGAGCGATTGAGATGTAGAGAGGTGGAAGCCCCTTACCCACTTAGAAAGTCAAGGAGGGTTTTGCGAATGCATTTAATGAGAGGGTGTTTCCATCTCTCTATATCTTAAGTCGCTCCTCATGGATTCGATGGCTCAGATCTAATGTTACCATGTTAACGCCTAATGGGCATTAGCACTGAATACGTTGCCATTATAATATACAATATTATCGGAATTGAGGGATGCAAATTGCAAACTCATAAACATGCACCTTCATGCCCACAATTCCAAGAAAAATCAGGTCATTTTCTGGCAACTGCCAGTTGATACAGCGATCCTCACTTGGGACATCCTTCATATCAAGACTTCTATAGGCAAAAGCTACACATCGAAGACTTTGCTCAGCCATTTCCTCGATGTTTTTCTTGAATTCATTAGCCTGGAAGATCAAATTGAGACATAAGAATTGTCGAAATAAATCTGAAAATAGTTTCTTATGTGGTTATACCTTATCAGGTGTCATTTCATGAGTTGAGCCATCTGTATCAACCCAATATGTACACAGAGCAAGAACAATTTCAGCAGCTCCTTTCCAGTGCACATGAACAACAGAATCTCCCTGAAAATAGCACATGGATAATTTCAATATAAGGTTGAAGTGTGTAATCCGTAGCAACAAACAACAATTACAGAATGAAGATCATGGAAAAGAATGCACTCTAGAAAAATCAAAATAATATGACAAAACATCACACTTAGGGTGTGTTGAATTGGTGGGATGATGTAGGATGGGATGAGATGGTTCAGGTGTTTAGTTGGTAGGATGTGATGGGATGGCTCCTCATACATGAGTTTGGTTGGTGGGATGGGATGGAATATGGGGCGATACGATGGTTCAAGTTTTGACTTTTTTGAGAAATATTCCATGTTTATATTGTATGGTCACTACGGTGCAGTTCAAACTTTTCGCCGAACAAGATCGTATAACTTTGTTCCATCCCGTTCATCTCATCTTGTTCCATCCAGCCTTGGAACACAAACCATACACACCATTACTGAATAAACCAAGCATCCTGATAGCTGTGTGATTGATGTTTGCTGAGCCTAACATGCAGTGTTTATATGTCAGACCTTTTCTAGTTAGTCACTTAAATTAGACACACAATGACCACAGATTCTTTTGGAACAACAAAACAAAAATTAAACCACCTGCAGGGATGGCAAATTATTAACATATAACAGAACATCTAAATGTGTTTTTTTTGGCTTCTGATATTACTTGCTGTAAGCCACTCATAAGAAACTAATCGCCTTTAGGATATATTTAAGAAAAAGGTGTTGAGCAAAAAATCTTTCTTCTGGAAGTTAAATTTTGGTATTCTGCTGAATGCTGATCCCAAATTTCAGCAACATGTTCTCCACCAATAGCATACAGTAAGGCCTGCTGATAAGCACAAAGAATCTGGGAGTGTAAAATGCAGTGATCAATTCCCACGTGCCATTTACTCAATACATAATTACATGTACTGCAGAACAAAATATGGATAGAAAAGAGAGAATTTGGTCATCTAGGCAACTAACTAAAACATGTAATAATCGTATGTCTGAAGGAACTACATTTGAGCAAAACCCAGAACTGTTTCATCCTTATCAAAGTACATCTGCTCAACACAAAGAGTTGATATATCTAACAAAAAAACTTTCTTGGAAAAGAAAAGGATTATTTAAATAAACTGGGCACCAGAAACAAACTATAAAATACTTAGATCTCAAGTAAACACTAAAGATGCAGTGAAAACTTAAAAATGTTATTACCAGAACCACTGCAACACCGCCACGCTTTCTTTCCGAGTTGAATGGAGAGACGTGAATAATAGCAGATTTTGATCTCTCTTCCACAAATTTCATATGAAGCTATAGGCAACAGCAGTTGAATAAGCAAAAAAGCACCAAAGATGAAAGCAAAATTTGTACATTCAAGGAAACTTACCTCAATACCCCAGGAAAGGATAGCCTTTTCAGTTGGTGAACCTGTTACCTCCACAGCGCTACCGTCCTGATGAGTCAGGAATCAGGATCTTGTAGAAGGACAATATACTGATATAAGATGATACATGGAAAGTAAAACTGGCCAACTGCAACTGCCAGCAACAAAAACAGGTAAACAGCCACACAAAGGCTGTGTTGAGCTCAAGGATAACTAGATTAGCTAACATTAATCCGGCTAGGATAGCTTACCCCAGTTTATATGTTAAACAAGAAAAACTAGCAAGTCCAAAGAGCTGTTTGAGGTCATTGGTTGGGTGATCATTAAGAAATATAACTCAGGAAGGTTAACTCCGTGTGTAGGTTTATTCCACCTGTTTGTTGAATTTACTAAATCCTAGGTTTAACCAATGCTATGCCCACTTGTGGATTATCCCATCACAAATGGGCATAGCATTGGTTATGCCCAGTAAACCCTCTGAAATCCACTGGTGCTTGGCATGTTACACAACTAACCCTGAATCAAAAACTGCCTAACAAAATAATGCACTCGTGACAGTTTTGGCTATTAATTGTTAAACTTGCAGAGTTCACATATGTAGTCTAAATACGGCAGTTAAAGGGGTCAAGTGACAAACATGTGTGGCATTACCTCTGGCTCAAACACACTGCCTGAAGTATTCTGTGCAATTCCTTCAAGTATAAGAGAAGAAACGGTAGGTGACAACTTCTCAGAATTATTTGGAGGTTGCAGCTTCATCCCCCCAACAATCGATCGCACAACGGTCATCTTAAGCAACAAAAAATTGCACATAGTCAAATGATCATAAATGCACCAAGGCAATTTGCTGCTGACTAAAACAGAGTGAACTGAAGGTCCATCCATTACAATGCAAAAACAACTAACCTGGTTGAGTGTTAATGTACCAGTCTTGTCACTACAAATTGTTGTGGCAGAACCCATTGTTTCGCATGCTGAAAGTCTTCGCACCTGAAATTGACATGCATAGAGCCATGTGACAACCAAAGCAATGCAACATAAACAAACTAAGAAAGATATGTACCAGAGCTTTGTCTGCCATCATTTTCCGCATGGAATAAGCCAACCTAATACAATAATAAAAATGAGGTTAACCAATTTAAATAAACTTAAACTATGAAAAAAAGGTCAAACTATATCAACTCACGTTAGTGTTACAGCCAGTGGTAGCCCCTCAGGTACAGCAACGACAACAATGGTCACCTAGGTTGTAGTTTGTAATGATTCAGATAAAAAGGGCAAGCGGGTGGTAGTGCTTCAAATAAACCAAACATTAAAAATCACTACATACCGCGACGGTTAATATCTTTACGGATCCAAATATTGCAGATTTCACACTTGTGCGCCCCTTAACAAACTGAACATTGCCATTTGGGTCTGTAGTATGTCCTGAAAAATATCTGGGAACGAAGGAAAAGTTCCTAAGTACATTAATAAATAGTGGATAAAAGATCAACAAAGCTGATTGCACGTATTCATTGTTGGCTCTAGCCCAGGTGCTTACAATCTCTTGCTCTCACAAGAATCAAGCTAGCACTTGCAATAGGAAGAACATAGCATAATATGGTTCACATCTCCATTTCATCATCTGATACATTGTTTCTTCTCTTACACACTTCTTGGAAAAGAGCTTTCTAGTGCTATTTATAGGCTGAACATACTGACCTAGCAAACCGACTCAGCCCAAACCTTAAGCCTTAAACTAGCCTACAATCTTCTAGTACGAGCTACACACCTAGCTAGTAGTCAGCTAAGTTACACCTTTCCATTAGTACATAGATGCTTCTACTTTTACCTTACATCTTCTATATTCTTCCAGGTAAACTAAGTATTCAGCTCGATTTTGATTTCTTGCTAGTTACTGCAATACTAGCATTACTTAATAGTGAAGTCAAGATTATATCTAACATTCATGTAAGACAGGTGCATTCATTGCAACATAGCATTTTGATATCAGTAGCTTATCTTTCCCAAAATAAATACCGTACTACATAACATAAAAAGTTAATGTTAAAGTGAAACGCAGCTAGGATTCTTAAGGAAGACTATTGATTTGTCTCACATGTAGGTTAGTTCGTATTTAGTTATCTAGATCATATACAGATATACTCATATTCGATAATGAAAAGACATTTAATTCCATGATCTTCACTCTTCAGTAGTGATATGCAGTTTGTGGTTTCAGTTGGTTGCAGTTCCAGAATCCAGAATAGTGCAAGTGCAAAAGTTTAATGCTGTGACCTTGTCACATTCTGCTTGACAGTTCGTAACTATTCTAACTTTATCATCCAAGAAAACTTTTAGCCAGGAATCTAGTCATGATTACCTTGCAAAAAGAACTAAAAGGACCATAGCAGCAACAGCAAGCCCCACAATACCAATAAATGTCGCCACTCCATTCAATCGTACCTTAAACAGAAAAAAGAATACCGTGAATACACTGTAAATATAAGATGTATCTGACACTGCACAGAATGTTGGATATAATTCCTGATCAGATCATCAGCAAAATGATAGAAGGAAGAAAACCTGTAGCGGTGTCTCTTCATTATTGTCTTCTGAAATGCTGGCCATTAATAAACCCCATTCAGTATTTAGGCCAACTGCTGTTATCTGCAAGGAACTGCAGATGTTCATATACAAAAAAACTTCCAACATCGAATTGTCAGCATTAAAAATATCAGACATATTTCATGAGGATACAACGAAGTAAAATACACGATGACACAGTAATGAGATTAATACTATTGCATTGGAGCTGAAAAAACCAAAGATGAAAATTTGTATCATTTCACCTAGCTAAGGTATATTCTTCATTCCATGGAAAGCATGCTGGCCAGACTAAATAACAGTTCTTAATAAAGGGGAACAAATTAATGGAACCTAGTTGCCTATTTCATTCACAAACTTGTAACTTTAAAGGTTAAAAATGGACAAAACATTGCACTGAGGCAACATATAATCACTCACCAACATGGTACCATAACCATCAGCTACCTTGCATCCTCCCATTAAAAAAGGTGACTTCTGATCCTTGAAAACCTAATAAAAGAACCAACGTTTAACCTAATAAAAGAACCAACGTTTACTAATCGTGGGGAAATCAAAAGGGGTCAAAAAAATCACTTACAATCTTGCTTTCTCCAGTCATGCTGGATTCATCAATGGCAAGACAATGGCCACTAATTAAAATACCATCAGCTGGGACCTAAAATATGGTTTTGTTCATTATAATCCCATAAGCACAAACACAATAAACATAAGTCAAAGCAGAATATATTTGCACACAGCTCGCTACATCTTACCTGATCGCCAATTTTTAGAGCCACTACATCACCAACTACAATATCAAATATTGACACTTGAATCCTTCTACCACCCCTAATAACCTGAAGCACCAAAATTACAATACCATTAGAGGCCTAAAATATAGTTATCAAATGCCAAAATTTTTTGCAATGTCTATCACAAACCTCCACTTGTATATTTTGTTTCTCCTCGTTAAGGTGTTGGAATTGTAATGACTGTTTGTAATCGCTGACAGCTAACACAATAAGAGAAATGAGTATTTATAACATGAAACAGGATTATTCTAACTGGGCCAAAAGGAAAATGTAAAGGCTGAAAAGATGGAGTACAAAAAAGTATAAAGAAAAAATGCAAGCATATCAGTGAAGGGTAAAAATTATGGTGTTCTATCTTCCAAAAATAAGAAAGGTATATGCAACCATATTACTGGAGGATAAAAATTAAAAAAATCTTGAATTTCTCTTTCAAATTACAGCATGACTTCCTATCAGAAAAAATTACAGCATGAATCAAATTTCGGAAGGAAGTTGACGAACTGGAACCATGATTTATGTCTAATAATGGCATATATCTAGTCATCTATCAATATTTCAAATATTAAATTACTTGGACTAGATCTGTAAGCATAGAGCTGAATTAGTGAAAGAAACAGCATACCCGTAACAAGTATCACAAGAAAAACGGCAAATCCTATACTTGCACCATCGTACCAGCCTTCTTTGACACCCTAATGAAATTCTTGCAGTTAGAACTTGGAAAAATGTAAATTGTACGGTTAATGCTTAGGTGCATAGCTGAGCTAAACCATTGATTGTGGCAATTTAAAATGTCGGATTTCAATTCAAGAGAAAAAACATATATACCCAACAGTTGGACAAATGCAACACAATAAAAATAGAAAAGAAAAAAATATAAAACAGACTTGATAGGAAACAAGACAGACTACAGGAAATCACCTCTGTTGCAATGCCCAATACCAAAGAAATCACTGCAGCTACAATAAGGATAACTAGTGTCAAGTCTTGGCAGGCCTCCCAAAGGAAAACCTGTTGACAAAAGAAAATAAATGATTAGCCACTAGAATTGCAAAAAATTATTAGCACAGTAGTAGTTAAAGAAAATACCCAAAAACTTCTTCCTTTCTTGCGAGGATATCTGTTTGACCCAAAAGCATTCGCCCTGGATGACAAATCTGCTTCATCTCCATGGGTTCCCCTCTCTATGTTGGTTTTCAGTAAATTCGCAAGCCCTTTAACCTAATGTTTAAAGAAGAAGAACATGCCTTATTTGGTGGTATGTAAATTAAGCATTTCAGTTAATATGCAAATATGAATGGTACATGCCCCTCCATATTCTTGCAGAGTAGAATAATTATGATCCCTGGTCATTGTTGTTAGTTGCTCCTCTCCAATTCCAAACCCCCGTGGGACAATTTCTGCATAAAAGGAATGACAGTAACAAAATTACAATAGTATTGTAGCCACTTTTGCGTAACAATATAACAAAATGCTGTTAGGTTTGCTAACTTAGCTGGCAAATGGCAATTAATGCTTAAAACAAGATGCTGATCATAAGGATAAATAACAGAGATAAATAAAATAAAAACATTGACAGTATGCTGTGTCTCCAACACCATCAACAGTGGTTACCTGGTAGTTCTCGGTCACCATTCTGCTTCTCTCCTGCTTCCTTGAAAAGTAATGCGGCCTGATCGAATTCAACACTCAAACAATCAAACAAAAGTGTAGCATGGTATGATATAGGTTACACAAACATATGCTCAAACATATACCCGTATGACTTGAGCATGAGCCCTAATCTTCCTCTTTATTTGTTCCTTTTCCTCTTCTTTTTTAAGGTCAAGTGTATATCTGAATCGTCGTGAAGCATTGAGGACAAGCGCAGCTTGCTGTCAATAAAACAAACAATGATAGTAATGAGTAAATATAACAAACAGTTACAATATCAGCTACAATTTCATATGCAGCAACACTAGCCATAGCAATATTTGCAAGTATGGGTTAAGTTTGCAAGTTCAGCAGCCCCTCAAAACATGAAAACCATTTTATTTCTGAGGTGAGTGTGTAATTGCATAGATCAAATGATGCAGTAACAAAGTATATTTGAAGGACTAGAATCAAGACCATTGTTTGGACAATGGAAATCATATGCTTTGTCCACAAAGAAAGCCTACTTCTTATGAAAGAACGAATATAATAATGCCAACTTGCCAGTTGCCAAGCCCTGGTATAGGGATGGAATTGAATGTAAACATGAAAAATAATGGAGACAACAAAAGGAAGAACCTAGTTAACTTTTAGGTGCTTCGACTTTCAATAAACAATTGAATCATATTATTTTGTAACAATGCAGTTATTGCATTTTCAATTTCAAAGGAGAGTACGCCGTGTTGGAGTTTGAAAAAGAAACGAGAATGATTTAAAAGAAATATCATACACAAAACAGCTTATCTTATACAGCCGAAATGGATACTGACAAAATGCGCCGTAGAGTAGGCCACATCCCTCAGACAGCAATCAACAAAGCAGTAAAAAGGTTCGTTAGACCATCCACAATACCAACTGATATACTGGTGGCTAGGCTGAACAGTATTTCCCTAAAGCAAATACACGATCATTCATGCTTGCAAGCACAATTTCACAACCATAGCTTGTACGTGTGGCAGAAAAACAAATAAGTTTAATGGAATCACATAATTTCATCTGCATACGCTCAAGGAACTTGTACCTCCGTTTCGGATAGATCCCTGAACTATGAAACAAGGCATCTGGGGTCCCTGAACTTGCAAAACCGTTTCACCTGGGTCCAAATGAGTTATAAGTAGGCGGTTTTGTGAATTTTTTTGGGCAAAAAACTTTAAAACTTTTAGAAAAATCCCAAAAAGATAAAAAAAGGAAAAAACCTAAAAAGATTTTAAAATATTAAAAACCCATTATTGAAAAAGTATAAAAAATTCATAAGTATCGAAAATATTGAAAAATGCGAAATACTAAAAATTCATAAAACTCAAAAAATCCCCAAAATTTTTTTGAAGAAATTGATAAAAATAAAAAACAAAAATAAAAAATCAGGAAAAACCAAAAAATAGAAAACCCTTAAAACTAAAATATTTTAGATTTTCTCTTTAAAAAATGCTATTTTGGATTTTTCATGGTGAAATCTAGTCTTTTTTTTGGATTTTTCTAAAATATTTTGGTTTTAAGAGTTTTCTATTTTTGTTTTTTATTTTTGGTTTTCCTGAAAAAACAAAAAATATAAAACTCTTAAAACCAAAATATTTTAGAAAAATCGAAAAAAAAAAGACTAGATTTCACCATCAAAAATCCAGAATAGCATTTTTTTAAGAGAAACTCTAAAATATTTTAGTTTTAAGGGTTTTCTATTTTTTGATTTTTGGTTTTTCCTGATTTTTTTTGTTTTTTATTTTTATCAATTTTTTTGTGATTTTTTGAGTTTTATGAATTTTTAGTATTTCGCATTTTTCAATATTTTCGATACTTATGAATTTTTTATACTTTTTCAATAATGGGTTTTTAATATTTTAAAATCTTTTTAGGTTTTTTCCTTTTTTTATCTTTTTGGGATTTTTCTAAAAGTTTTAAAGTTTTTTGCCCAAAAAAATTCACAAAACCGCCTACTTATAACTCATTTGGACCCAGGTGAAACGGTTTTGCAAGTTCAGGGACCCCAGATGCCTTGTTTCATAGTTCAGGGATCTATCCGAAACGGAGGTACAAGTTCAGGGACCTGTGGTGCAATTTACTCTTTTCTTTTCTTTTTCCCTTTCGTTTTTTCTTCCTTTTGTCCTGCTTCTTTTTTCTTTTTGTTTGCGCCGCTTTTCGTTGTGGATTTGGTGATGTTTTTTTCCCAGTGGATGTTGAATTGTTCACAACGAACAACGGCACGAAAACGGGGGTTTGGACCATTTTGGTTATGCCAAAAGTTTAGCTCGATCTATTTAGTTTTTAAAAAATGTGCATTTTGTGTATCTATTTATTTCGGTTGAATTTTGACGGCGATATGTTAAACAAACAAAAAATAATAAGTTATGTAGCTTCCATATGTGACTTGTGAGGGCCGCTTTAGAGCATCGACGCCAGCTACTTATCCTCCCACTTCATTATACTAAGATACACACCATCATTTGTCGTAATAGATTAGACCTGATCAAACGTCCGGCCGGGCTTGGAAAAGCCCGGTCCCGTGGGACAAGGCCTGAGCCCGGCCCGGCCTGATGCGTCGGGCTCGAAAACCGGGCTCAAGCCTGACCCGAAGCCTAACGGTCCGGCCCGGCCATGGCTTAAATCACGAAAAACCGGGGCCTTGGCCTGAGGCCTGATGCATCGGTCGAGCCGGGCGTTTTCGGGCCTGGTTGCCGAGCCGGGCTTCCCGTGATCAGGTCTATAATAGACTAATTTTATCTGATTCAATCTATCATAATTATCAATGCGGTGTAGAATCAAAGTATAACATACCGACCAGTAATCCAAATGATTGCTTGCGGTGTGCCATACTACATAATATTGGTCACATATATGGCAAAGAAAAAAATGTACCATTCATGCGCTAGTGCTCACAACGTTTTATGCCTTGTGTCACATGGTACCAATCGTCTAAAGTGATCAGTCCACTCCTTGCCACTTGGCGAGATCACCGTGCCAATGGAGTTGCGCGGCCTGATCCAGCGCGCATCCCTTCTGGCCGCGCCTCTCCCCGTGGAGCATGGAAGACCCACATTCGTCAACCCAAACGTCGATCTCAACCTCCTGCCAACCCCACCTGGGGTGACCACCAGTTCCCCCATAGGACCGTCAGCTCTCTTCTTCAACCCCATGTTGTTCCCTCGTCACCTTTCCTCCTACGAACTCCTCTTCGCCCCAACAAGACCGTTCGGAAAAGGCTTGCTCCGACTCGCCGTAGCAGTCGGATCGCTAGCCGTGGCGACTACAAGCTTCCTTGTGACCTCAAGGCCAGGAAGCTCCTTGTGCGCAAGCTCCGGCCTTGGCTTGGGGTGGGCTCGCGCTCTCCCATGGTGCGCCCCGATGACAACGAGAAGGACCTCCTCCAGGGCTTCTTCGATCAAGAGCTGCCAGTGGAGGCGATGAAGGTCGTTGCCGATCTCGTCAGCGTCTGGCTCGCCAATGCCAATGAGGGCTCGCCTCCAGCCCAACCTTCTGACGAGGCCTTAGGCTTCCTTGCCACGGCTGAGCCTCCTACGTCTTCGGCGCCTGGTAGCTTGCCAGTCATGTCCGCCCCAGGGCGCAAGCTAGGTGTTTTCGTGGTTTTCAAATGACAAATCGTCTTCGCCTCCTCAATTGGAACGTCCACGGTTTTAACGCACCTGTCCGCCGCTTGGTCCTTCGTGACCTCTTCCTCTCTACGCGCGCGAACCTAGTCTGTGTTCAAGAAACGAAGCTGGAGGTAGTCTCCCCTCGCCTTCTCCTCGACTGTGCAGGCTCCGCCTTCGCCAGCTCCTTTTCCTCCCTCAATGCGGTTGGCACCCGTAGGGGCATCTTCATCCTCGTGCATGAGGATTTCTACACCTTGAAGCTCTCAAGCAAACTCTCAACACTGCCTATCGGCCACGATCGTCTCTCGGACGGACAACCTCCGCTGACGGTTCATAGTGATTTATGGTCCTCAATCTCGTCGAGACAAGTTCACCTTCCTCAACGAGCTTATGGATCACTCGCAGGGCGTCCCCGACCTTCCCTAGATGGTAGTGGGAGATTTTAATATGATCCGGCACCCTGGGGACAAGAGCGCGCAATAGCAACATCAACCCCATGCTCATCAACGCCTTCAACTAAACCCTAGACTCCCTCGCCCTCGTGGAATTCCGACAAGAGCGCGCAATAGCAACATCAACCCCACGCTCATCAACGCCTTCAACTAAACCCTAGACTCCCTCGCCCTTGTGGAATTCCCCCTCACGGACCGAAAAATTTACCAGGTGTAACTAGTGCTGCAACCCCACCCACAGTCGCATCGACCACCTCTTCTGCTCCGCTGATTGCGACCTCCTCCTTCGGAATGTCACTCTCCGCGACCTCCCTCCTCTCATGTCAGACCACTCTCCCCTCCTCTTGGCGGAGGAGCCCGACGCTGTCACTCCTCGTCTTTTCCGCTTCGAGAACTACTGGGTCGGCCTCTCAAGGTTCCAGGACGTAGTCCTAGCCTCCTGGTGCCAGGAAGTGGCCGCCGCCACCTCCCTTTGACGACTCCACATTAAATTGTCCCAAGTCGCCAAGGCTCTCTCCAATTGGACCCGATCTAGTGTCCTTTGCACGGCCCTCCAAGTAGCCATCGTCAAGACCCTCATCGCCTGCCTAGACCTCGCTCGCGAGCATCGGGTCCTCTCAGAGTTGGAGCAACGCCTCCTCCTGGGGCTCAAGGATCGTTTTCTAGGTCTGACGGCCCTCGAGAAGTGCCATATCAGACAGGAGATGCCAACATCAAGTTTTTCCACATTTGGGCTAGTGGTCGGCGTCGCAAAAACCACATCCACTCCCTCGCTACCCCGCAGGGTGTCATCCTCTCCCAGGAAGACAAAGAGGCTGAATGCTGGCGCTTCTTCTCCCATCATTTGAGCCAAAATACGCCGAGAACCCATACCTTCAACTGGCCCAGCCTCGGCATCCCCCAGTACACGCTTACTGAGTTGGTCTCTCCTTTCTCCGAATCAGAGATTCTGGAGGCCATCTCCTCTCTTCCGGGAGAGAAGGCCCTTAGCCCCGACGGTTTTACTAGCATCTTCTACAGAGTCTGCTGGGAAACCATTAAGCTCGACGCCATCGGGGCTGTCGACCAACTCTTCTCTCTCAATAGTTGCCATTTTGGCTTGCTCAACATGGCCAACATCGTCCTCCTGCACAAGAAAGACAACTGTGGCGGGCTCCAGGATTTTCGCCCAATCGGTCTCATCCACAGGTTCAGCAAGATTTTCTCCAATTTGCTTGCCAACCACCTTGCACCTCAGCTTGAAGACCTTGTTCCCCAAATCAGAGTGCTTTCATCAAGGGTCGCTGCATCCAAGACAACTTCCACTGTGTTTAAGGCACCCTTCGCCAGCTCCACGCCCAACGAACCTCGGCCATTCTTCTCAAGCTTGACTTCGCAAAGGCCTTTGACTCCATTAATTGGGGCTATCTTCTTGAGCTTCTGCGTTGGTTAGGCTTCGGTCCTCGTTGGCGGGAATGGGTCGCCCTTCTGTTCAGAACTGCCTCCTCTTCAGTCCTCCTGAATGGTCGCCCTATCCCAACTTCCACCATGCTCGTGGGGTTCGGCAGGGGGACCCCCTCTCCCCGATGCTCTTCATCCTGGCGATTGACCCCCTTCAACGCCTTGTCAGTCTTGCGGAGGAGGCGGGTATTCTTGGTCAAGTTGGCAACTCGTCCTTGAAGCTGCGAACATCTCTCTATGCCGACGACGCGGCTATCTTCCTTCGCCCCATCCACGAGGAGATCCTTGCCACTATTAAGCTCCTCAACTCCTTCGGCGACATCTCCGGCCTCCGGATAAACCTCCACAAATGCTCCGTCATGCCCTCCACTGTGATGAGGGGGACTTGGACCTCGCTCTCGGCCCCTTCCCGGGGACCAGGGCTTCCTTCCCCTGCACCTACTTGGGCCTCCCCCTTCTCTTCAGACGTCTAGGGAAGAACCACTTCCTTCCCATCATTTAGAAGGTGCGGGGCCATCTTCCATCCTGGAAAGGTCACCTTCTCTCCAAAGCAGGCCGTCTCACACTCGTCAAGGCGGTCCTCTCGGCCATGCAACATACTTCGCCACAATCTTCCATCTCTCCAAGTGGGTCATTAAGGAGATTGACAAAATCCGTCGCTCCTTCCCGTGGAAGGGTCAGGATGGCTCCGCCTCGGGACACGCCTTGGTCAACTGGCAGACTGTCTGTCATCCAAAATCCCAAGGAGGCCTTGGCATCCTGGACCTCAATCTCGTTAATCGCGCCCTTCGCCTGCGCTGGCTCTGGTTTGCACGCCATGATCCTTCCAAGACTTGGGTAGACCTCGACCTTCAGATGACTGACACCGAGCTAGCACTCTTCCGGATGTCCACCATGGTCACTGTCGGCAATGGTCGAGATACGTCCTTCTGGCGTGACCACTGGCTTCTTGACTCCGCCCCGGCCTACCTCGCCCCAAACCTCTACAAGCAGGCCAAGCGCCGTAAGAGCTATGTCGCTCTCCTCCTTGCCCACAACCAGAGGATCAGGCATTGCGGCCCCTTTTCCTCCAACACCCTTTTTAGAGAGTGCCTCCTCATTTGGTGCAAAATTAGGCAAATTACTCTCTTCGACTCTCTGGACACTATTCATTGGCGCTACTCCTCGGACGGCCGCTACTCTGCCAAGTCGGCTTACAACCTCCAATCAGTGGGCAGTGTTGACCACCCGCTGGCAAGCGCCATTTGGTCGGCGCACGCTCCAAACAAATGCAAGTTCTTCGCTTGGACCCTAAGCCACCACCGCATCAACACCGCAGATCTCCTCGCTAGGAAGGGGTGGCCGCACCAGACGACTTGTTGCTTCTGCCTCGACCCACTAGAAACGGTCGACCACCTTTGCGGCTATTGCTCCTTTGCCTCCGCGATTTGGCAATCTTTTCTGCCTCGACAACCACCTTCTACCGGCTCGGTTGGTTTTTGCGATTGGTGGACCTTTAGTCAGCATGGCATCCCTAAGACTACGACGAGATCTCTCAACGGCATCATCATCCATGTGATCTGGAAAATCTGGAAGGAGCGTAATATGCGTATCTTTCATAATCAGGCTCTGTTCGCTTCCCAAGTTGTAGCCCTAATTAGGGATGGTCTCGCCGCTTGGGCGACAACCTCCTCTCCTGTAATTTCCCTAGGCTGAGTCCCCCCGCTTATCTCCTTTTTCTCCCCCCTCACTTCTCTCTTTGTATATGTTGTACAATTCGTTCTTCCGCTTTAATAAAATGATAATACTCCTACCCGTTACCTCAAAAAAAAATCCCAATCGTGTATAGAAAAAAGGTGAATAACGTGTGCTCCAGAAATTGCAAGAAGGAAAAAAAAACCTAATTTTTGTTGACTTGCTACATGTACGCATCTAGCTAGCTGATCTAGGTATTTATGGGGTTTATTTGAAGCCAAAAAAACACGAGAGAAATGCTGGAGTATAGCTAGAAGTTCTAAACGTGTTTAAAAATGCATTTTGCATTGTGTGGTGCAAGCTGTTGTAGAATCAAAGGCCGGTTTTGCACTAAAAGACAGTATTAACGATGAGATAGAACTTATGGAAATGTCTAAAGATAATTACAGTATTATCGATGCTATTCTTTTAACTAATTAGTGCTACGTACTGATCGTGGTAAATCGATAAGAGGAAAAAAAAGAAAAGAAAGAAAAGCAGAAGGCAAAAAGAAACAAATAAGAACGACACAAAAGAGTCAGGAACACCCAGCTGGGGGGGAGGCCACGAAAGGAATGAACAAGCTCGATTACCTTGCAGGTCAAATATACCTCGGCTAGTGGATCGGCCGGCGGCCGGGCGCCGCCGCGTGGTGCAGAACGGCGGGAGAAAACACGGCGAGCCGACGACAGCCTCCGCCGGACGACGTGCTTACGCCCAAGGGAAAGCCTTGACTTCTATCTTGTAGACGTCTTCCGGTCTTCTACTTCAGTTCTATAGCACACCGAGCAGCAGACACACATATACACACACAGGTCACTGACTCTCAATTAAGCTCGTTACTTTGCTGCCCCTATGTCCTGTTGCCTACTTGCTCTGGCTCTCTGCATGTCTATCTATCTATCACGTACTCTTAACGTAATTAATCTAGCTAGAAATATGCCTTTCTTTTATAAAGGTGGGCAAAGAAGCTCTCTATATCCATGTTCGCCTGCTGCTTTTTAGACATCTGCAGCCGGTGTGCTCTGAATCTGATCCTCTTTATAACTTACAGACGGTGGCATGGCATCTTTGTTACGTACGTTAAGCCGCTAAACAACTGCTGTAATTACCAAGATAGCTGAGCTAGCTACAATAATTAATCAGCAGCTGGCTCTAGCACATAAGTTACTAGGTTTGGTTGAGCCGTAATTGAGGTGTTACTAGGTCTTCTACCATGCTCGCTTACTTGTATATACACACACAATGTGAGTGATTTGATGGTGTAGGGTTTTTTTTATATCTCGAGTCTGCAGCCGATCGATAATGTGATGTATACACTGATGTGCAGCGTTTCAGTTGGCCTGTATGACCCGGAAACAGGTCGAGGCGATCTAGAGCGGTGGTGATTGCTATGGAGTTGGAAGGTATATCTTACGATCAACAAGGTATCTGAGGAGGAGTCTGTCAAACCGACAGAGGAACATGCATGGAGGAGTCCATTAGATTTAACGCAAGGTGTTAAAATTGGTTTTTTTTTAAGGCCAGTAGGCGATTTTATTGAAGTAGAAGATAATGATTTACATGGGTTTAATATTGCCCAGAAGAGAGGGAGAGAAAGCCAAAGGAGGAAAGTAAAGCATGAAAGACCTAGAGTGAGGAGACTAAGAGCATGTACAATAGTCTATCTCAGCAGTCTCTAAGCCATCTTTAAGCAGTGCAATGTCAGCTAATTGATGATGTGAATCAGAGAGGGTGTGTATAGATATTTGAGCCATCTCTCATGCAAGAGTCGGCTTTACATGAGAATTAAGAAACTTTGTGTGCAAGCAAATTACCTATAAAAATATGCAGGCATCTCTACCCTTGTATATGCTATCTCTGTGTTGTTTCTAAATGACATGGTAATAGTTAGAGATAACTGTTATCTCGACCATTGTACATGCTCTAAGGAAGACTATTAGCTTGAGGCTATGACACCCGCCAACCTTCAAATCTGGAGCTCGTCCAAGAGCAAGCTATGAACCCTATCAAACGAGGCGACGGAGTTCCAAAAGATTATAAAATCTCTCATGCACCAAATAAACCAAAGGCCATAATGATTAGTACTTTGTTAAGAGGGAATCACGATAATTAAGGTCATGGATGTATCAGCCTTGCAAAGTTCTTAGCCACAATGCATTGCCCTTGTTTGTTTCGGATTAATGTTTAGTTGAGTTTTACTGTAGCAAATTTGTGGCTCTCTCAAAAGACGTTTTAAAGAATTCAAAAAATTATGAATTTTTTTTTACGAACTCTAAGAAGAATTATTTAAAATCACACAAAAATGACTACAAAATATTACACCATTTGGCTTATACAAAAATAACAAAATTTCATTTATTTTAATTCAATTTAATTTAATTTGAAACAAACAAGGCATTGTGTGTCCACGTATATATATACAAGATTTGAACCCTAACGAGTGGACTCTCACTGACACAATCAGTATCACCGCCCCACCCACATAATAGAAATCTCACTAACTCTTGGTGGCAAAAACCAAAAAAAAAAGTCAAAGACATTGAGAAAATCTACTATCGATGACCAACCATAAAAAAATGGCTATCGGGATTGCTTGATTGAGAGAAGGAGTCTATCTCGACAGTTTTGTTTTTCCATTGTGTCGAGAAAGAAGCCAAACCCTATCGTGAAGGGAGATGATATGTTCTAGCTAGCTTCTCTCGATGACCCAAGCAAGCTGTCCAGAGAGAATTGATGGGCCGACCCATGTTTGCCAAGCTCTCTTGAAAGCAATGACTGGGGGCGGGGAGAGAGAGAGTTGTGCTTCATTTATGGATGTGGATTTCCTGCTTGGCACTGGATTTTCCCCAACTATTCTTACCGTTTGTAGTCCCCAACATCCATATCATTCATATCTTTCAAAAGGCACTACATATTTCTTCAAATTCTTGCAACAAGGTCATAATTCTTTCGTCTTCCCCTCTCTTTATTTTCATCCCTGTCTCAAAAACCACGGACAAAGCTTCAACAACCATGTCACCAGCTCCGATTGCCATGCCTTGCCTTGGTCAGCCCTATCATGTTCCAAGTTCAGCAATGATAAATGGCAAGGTTGAGACACAATGTTAGGCTCAACTTGACCCCAACCCAACAACTACCCGCTCGGGCGTCTTAGGGGTCAGCCACAGGGTGATCAAAGCTCCAACCATAGTGCTAGGCCACGGAGGAAATTGAGACAGAGGAGGGAGGAAGGACATCGTTGCAAGAGTTTAAAGGAAAGTAAGATGTTTATGACCGGATATCCTTGGCTAAGCATGACAGTATTGTTCCTTCGCACGCGTACATGCGTTCTTGCTTAGTATATTGTTATGGTCTTATTATCTTTACAAACATGTTGTCTAGTTCTCGTGGGTTGGAATCGCTGAAATTGTTGATTTACTGAAATAATCTATTTTGATAATTTTTATAAACTGATTCCAGATTTAGAAAATATCACAAAAATATATAGTGTCTTTGACTCCTGTTTTTCTTTAAAGAGATCGATCGACTCCTGTTTATAAGGTGTGGCTTGCAATTTCTTAACATTGAATGGAGTGTGCGCAGTAGCTAATTTGCATCGAACAGTATTATACCCAGCTGCGCGCGCATGTTAAATTGTCGGCAATGCGATAGGAGATCCGACATAGATCGATAGCGTCGTCTTCGTTTTACCACTTGTTCGATCGATCGATCACCTGTCCGTCGACGGCATAGACAATTTCGACTATATTCACACGCTGTTGCAATACTTGACCATCAAATAATGATGCAAAAAATTCCACAAGCAGGCTGCAGCAGTGCCGCCGTGGGTTTTATGCGCACATATATTTGCGCGTAAGTAATTATACACTCTCTCCGTTTTTTTTTTCTATTTAACGCCTTTAACTTTTTGGCACGTCTTTGACCATTCGTCTTATTAATGCATATAAAAATGCTCTTGTCGCAGAAAACGTACGAGCATGCATGCATGAACGCATCGCTTCGCACTCCTTCGGCCACGACCTTTGTGCATGCTAGCTACATAACCTCCCAAGCACTCAAAGCATATTCTTCGACAGTAACTGTACGCATATACATGTGCATGCCTTGGTCGGTCGACGAAACATGCACCACTCCAAGTATACATGCATGGAAAGAGTTTAATAAATATACTTATACGTATGTCACCCGTCAGATAGTCCTAGACGACGTACTTATAATTTACGTCCCTGCTGCTCATGCATACGCAGTAATTCCCCATGATCTCGATCGAGGATGAATTAATACTTTGTTTTACCTGGCTAGATTTTGAGAAGCTAGCTAGCAAGAACGTTTGTTTCGATTCTAATACGTGTAGCAGTAGAAGCAAGAGAACGGCGCCTATAACATAATTAATTAAGCTGTCCCGGCCCAACAAACGTCAACATTAGCGTGCCTAAGTACTGATCATGGCTAATTCGAATGTACTAGCTAGCTAGCAATCACATAGAACGATATTGTTTACAGCTAGATGTTACTCTTAATTATACTTGTCCACGTCTACATGCAGCTTAGTTACTTACGTCGCACGTCGCGGGAAATTTCCGCGTTGCTTCGTTTCATTCCCGTTTCGACTTTTCGAGGCATACATATATTCGAAGCATGTCATGACTCACGATCGGCCGTGGCGCACAAGACGGGAAACAGCTTCAACCACTTCACTCCCTTCATCCACTGTATCTTTTGTTTTTGATTGCGCACATTATTCACAAAAATACAACTCTCACTACTAAATATTACTATAATTTTTTAAAAAATCTAATAAATTATAATATTGTCGAAATACTTTTAACATGAATTTATGCATAAAATTTTTATATATAAACAACCTGACTATTTTGAAAAGATATATTAGGAGCTCAAGTTTTAAAATTCTGACGGCATACATCTCAAACGTCGATTACTCGTGACTAGAGGAAGTAATTTGCTACATAATGTGGCATATGGATATTATTATTACCCATTGTGAGCGCGCATCGAGGCACAATTACACTCAGCCTGCTAGAAACACGACGCGATTTGTTGATAAAAATTCTGATTAAATATGTTATGAGGTGGAGCTAGATGTTGAAATTCCCGATTAACCAAGCCATAGGGGTGGATTAGGCTTTCTTCATTTTTTAAATTGACTGGATGAAATAAATTGGGTCAAGGCATTAGTCTTTCGATTCATGTTGGTTGGGGCCAACCTTTTTCTATCCTGACTTGACGATCGAAGAGTAACGAGAATTGTCCGATAAAAATCAAGGAGAACATGAATTCCCAAACACGTAAGAAGGGCATATTTAGTGATAACCACATTCTAGCCTTAAATTCTAGCCCCATATACTCTAAGTATAGTAGGGTTAGAGTAAAATACAGCAGAGGAAAATGTAGAGATTGTGCAGGAAGAAATTGGGTAATGATTTAAAAGTTGATGAATAGTGTTGGGATGGAGTTAGAATGTGGTACGTACATGCCCTAACTCCTCAAGACCTCACTCCACTCCCGATCCCCTCATATGCTGCTACTAAAATCTTCCCTCCTAGATGCACCCCACCACTTCTTGCATGCCTCCTCTCCATCTTTGACTCCACCTCCTCCCATGGAACACTCCTCACGGTGAGTCCCGAAGGAGCCATCCATCAACCTCACGGTGACGCCGACCCACACCATGGCATATTAGTGCTCTCCTAAAGAATAATGACGACCAAGAGCACTCGGAGAGACTGCAACGATAACAAGCTTGAGTATGGTGGCCGTGAACCTTCATCTGTTGGAGATGACAAGAGCAACGATGGTGGCAAGCTCATGATCTACAAGACTACAAGGTAGTGACCGGAAAATAGGACGACACTCGTGGGGATGGGAACAGGGGTGTGTTGAGTCAAAAAGAGAGGTAAAGTGGGGTTAGGCTAGAGTTAGGAAGGGTGGGAGGAGAGGGCAGGGATGCTAGCTATAATACATCTACATTCTTGCCCCAAATGGGTGCCCCCATCACTGTAGCAATGATATTTGGGGCATATTGATGTGGAAGGTGGATAGTATTGGAACAATAAATAATGTATATAGAGAGGAAAAAGATGATAGCTAGAAATATGACAATGAATAGAGTTAGAACAATGCACGAACAGTGCAGATAAATAAGCAGGGGTGGACCCAGCACCGGGTCAGGTGGGGCTCTAGCCCCACCTACGCTGTCTATGACAATGTAGCCACATCTTAGACCCAGCTATATTTTTTTAGTGTAAAATAGGAGGGAAGAAGGGGCTAAACTTCAGACTTGGTATTAAACTAAGGCCCTGTTCTTCTGAGCTGATCTGAACGGCTTAACAGCTGAACGGATGAAATGACTGAACTTTGAGTGCTTCTCGAAATAGTCTCGAGATTCGGATTCATTTCATTTGACTTGCTTTTTAAAGCGTTAGAACCCACCTTCAAAACAGCGAAAAAACGGATTCAAAAAACTCAAAGCATATGTCTTTTTGAAACGTCGATAAGTCGTTAAGCTGTTAAGCCGTTAAGCTGAAAAGAACTCGACCTTAACTTCAGCTCCTGCTATTATTTTTGCCTGGGTCCGCACCTGTAAATAGGGATGGAATAAGAGCAAATAGGGGGGGGGGGCCTATGACTCTTGCTGTCTTGCCCTCGATCCCTCGCATGCATGTGTGTACTGTGTGGGCGCGTGCGCGCGCATGTTGCAGCTAGCGTAGTACAGAGACCACGGGTGATGGGGCAGGAGCAACATGACACAACTCCACGTAGGACAAAGACAACCGAACATGCATGCTTGCATATGTGCGCAACATCAGCCTCAGCTCGAGGCAACTTCGCCCCGGCGTCCCGCCGGTTTCCCTGCAATTGCGTGTTTCCGTCATTTGGTTTGTAGGGGCAACACCAATGTCAAACACATTTTACCAATTTATGAGTTTGTAGGGGCAACACCAATGTTAAAAAACCGCTATTGATCATTTTCCAAGCCCTGTATATCGCACTTATATTTTACTCTCTATCCTTTTTTTTCACTATTCATAACCTCATTTCTACAATAGAGTATTAACAACGGATAGACAATAAATATGTTTACCATTGACCATGCCCTTAATCCCCAAATCTCTTCTATTTTATGTTTATTACTAGCCACATATCTTTGGTCCAGTTCCAAATTCACTATTCATTTAGATATATGAATAATGAATTTAGGGTTGGGCTAAAAATATGTGGCTAGTAATAAACATACCCTCATATTCCAACTTTCATATTCGTAGAGAGGAAGAGCTAGTATACATGTAGGTTCTGTCAACCCGATTATGACCGATTAATCATGCTTAAATCTAATTAGCATCGACTAACCCTAAGATAAGTAGTGTCAATTCAAACTAAAATTTATGTCCCCACAAACAAAAAAGCAGATCGTTTTGTGGGCTAGGGTTGTTGGATTAGCTTAATAGGGAGGAGACATCATTGTTCATTGCGTCATCATTGTCGTCGATTGGGTGTTAGGGAAGACAATGTCGCTTGCTCCCTACCTCTCTTTGCTCTTCGCTTCGCTGAAGGTAACGACCACACTGTTCCCCTCACTCTTAGTCTTTATCTGCTCTCTGCCTTCGACTACTCACTGCTCCAACGAATATAATCGTACGCCTCTCCAGCTCGCTTTGTTCCCACCTATTGGGTGTGTCTGACTGCAGCTCTTTTGCTCTACTTAGCCCAAGTAGGATGGCACATAAAGGGGATGAGAGACGAGTGGATTTTTAGACAAAAGTGAAAAGAAATTCTGAGATTAACAAGGTGAAATATTGCTGAATGTCTAAAATCCGTGATTAATATCCACCGATTAATTTTTGATAAATCCGAAGCAATTCGATTAGTTTCTAAATTCTAGCCCAACATTCGATTACTTATTAGCGATTTCTCGAACGTGATTGCAAGTGCTACGATTTGAAATGGAAACATGCATGCACACTACAGGAAAGTTCATCATTTTAGACGGCCTAAGCCGTCTACCATAGACAGCAAACCGTCGACCCAAAATATACTCGACGGCCAACCGTCGACCATAAGCCGACGACACTACTCCGTCGACCATAAAAAAATGGTCGACAGCAAGGCCGTCGACCATAATATAGTCGACGGCATCTCCAACGGCTGTCTACCATATCTCAGGTAACGGCCAAACATCTCCGTCAACTTATGGTCGACGGCCTAGCGCAAGCCGTCTACCATAACGAGGGAAGAGGGTTTGCTGCCACGTAGGTTATGGTGGACGGCCTTTTTCTGGCCGTCTACCAGAATATACAGGCCTGTGGTTATGGTCGACGGCCAGTATTTAGCCGTCCACCATAAGTTGGCTGTAGAAAAAAAAATGTAAATAACTGTCAAAAATTCCAAAAAAATACACCGTTGCCACCGCATTGCCGCGACGCTGCAGCTGGTGCTGTATCTGCAGGAAACGTGTTTCCGTCATTTGGTTTGTAGGGGCAACACCAATGTCAAACACATTTTACCAATTTATGAGTTTGTAGGGGCAACACCAATGTTAAAAAACCGCTATTGATCATTTTCCAAGCCCTGTATATCGCACTTATATTTTACTCTCTATCCTTTTTTTTCACTATTCATAACCTCATTTCTACAATAGAGTATTAACAACGGATAGACAATAAATATGTTTACCATTGACCATGCCCTTAATCCCCAAATCTCTTCTATTTTATGTTTATTACTAGCCACATATCTTTGGTCCAGTTCCAAATTCACTATTCATTTAGATATATGAATAATGAATTTAGGGTTGGGCTAAAAATATGTGGCTAGTAATAAACATACCCTCATATTCCAACTTTCATATTCGTAGAGAGGAAGAGCTAGTATACATGTAGGTTCTGTCAACCCGATTATGACCGATTAATCATGCTTAAATCTAATTAGCATCGACTAACCCTAAGATAAGTAGTGTCAATTCAAACTAAAATTTATGTCCCCACAAACAAAAAAGCAGATCGTTTTGTGGGCTAGGGTTGTTGGATTAGCTTAATAGGGAGGAGACATCATTGTTCATTGCGTCATCATTGTCGTCGATTGGGTGTTAGGGAAGACAATGTCGCTTGCTCCCTACCTCTCTTTGCTCTTCGCTTCGCTGAAGGTAACGACCACACTGTTCCCCTCACTCTTAGTCTTTATCTGCTCTCTGCCTTCGACTACTCACTGCTCCAACGAATATAATCGTACGCCTCTCCAGCTCGCTTTGTTCCCACCTATTGGGTGTGTCTGACTGCAGCTCTTTTGCTCTACTTAGCCCAAGTAGGATGGCACATAAAGGGGATGAGAGACGAGTGGATTTTTAGACAAAAGTGAAAAGAAATTCTGAGATTGACAAGGTGAAAGATTGATGAATGTCTAAAATCCGTCTATTAATATTCACCGATTAATTTTCAATAAATCCGAAGCAATTCGATTAGTCTCTAAATTCTAGCTCAACATTCGATTACTTATTAGCGATTTCTCGGACGTGATTGCAAGTGCTATGATTTGAAATGGAAACATGCATGCAGCCTGCTGTCATCGGTCTGGTCAATGGTCATACACAATTCTTTCGGAAAAAAAAAACATATTTGTGCAGTGCCAAGCATGCAAGTCCCATATAGCACGGCAGCCACGGGTATTCACGAGCAAGCTTTTGATGGTAGGATTTGATATTTGATTAGCAAACCTGTGTTAGAAGCAAAGGGCCGGGATGCCACTGGATCCGTGGATCGTCCTCCGTCTTCACACGCGTTTTCTGCGTGACTGCATGGAAGCTGAGGCCAAGCAAAAGGTGGAGTGGTCACGCGATCGTGCATTTTCGTTGGAAAATGAGAAGGATGGCATTGCGAAGTGAGCTCGATCACGGTCCTTTTACGGAAAGAGAAAAAACATGTTTAAAGTGATTTAATTTTGATCGTTCAGCCATCTTATCAATTAATGCAGTTTTCATATATATAACTAATTTCGGTTCAACCAGCTTATTCAGTCACTCTAAACACATTTATTGTCACACCCCAAAAATACTTATTGCTTTGAGACTAGTATGCTTATTGTTAAGATTGTCTTAGTCTCATCATATTTAGAGAAAAATCATATATGCCAAGTGAACAAGCTATTCATTCTAAAAGATATGTCTTATGCTAATCATTTCAATGAGACTAACATATTTGATCGTTTATCTTTCGTAGTCTCATTTATGCAAATAAGATGAATTTCTAATTGAGGTATGCAACTATTTTGTGTAAGCATATATTGTTGGTTTATTAGATTTATATTATTTATATCTTGACGTATTTATTTGAGCATAAATATATTATGAATATGTTGCTTACTCGACAAGATCTTTTGTATTATTTGCCATGTATTAGTGATCATCTTAATCGGTGTGCTAGATAAATTTCATCATGTTTAAATGGCTTTGTTCATGTAAACTTTTCATGAATATTCTCATATGCACTTAATTTAGTGAAGTTTAATCTAGATTGGTTCGCAACTTCTCTCTTGATACGAATATGAATCTGTACATATGTAAGTCATGAATATATTTTCATGTGCATCATAGAGTGAATTTGTGTTTATAAAATCATCAATCTAGTGCATATAGATCAAACACATATTTATCATGATGCACTTAGCAGAGACCTTTCTTGTGTGAAGTGTTTTCACTTGTGTTGTGCTTCTTTACGTGAAACGCTTGGAGACTTAATCGCTCACGGATATCAGATTGATCCACATTTATTGAGCTTTCGGACTAATGTATTTTACGAGTGATTTGAAAAGAATTAGGTCTTATGAGTTTGTGTGACGACCAAGGGACGTTGAAGGATGACGATTAAGTCGAAGTCAACAAAACGACGATGTCACCAAGAGTTGAGGACTAAGTCAAGGTCGACTTGGCGGGATGATCGTCGAGGAGGAGGATCGAGTCAAAGTCGAACGGGACGAAAGTCTCATGAGGTGAATCAAGTCAAGGTTGACAAGACAAAGATGTCATCAATCAATTTGTAAGGGTCATCATGCACCATACATCAAAGGTGCTCAAGACTAACAACATCTTTCAACCTCAAAATAAATAAAAAAGACGGCAAGTGGGTTCTCCTAAAGGTTGTATGGTTTTATTTATAAGTTGAGTTTAAGAATTTCCGTACTATTAAGAGGGATGCAACGTTAAATGACTTAGATATGTCTCAGGTGCTCAAGTGATCAATCTTTGAGAGAGATCGAGGGAGAGGAGTGTTGGTGGTGTCGAAAAGAGAGAGTTTTAGAACTTCTGTGGCTTCCTTTGTGATTTCTACTTCTATCCTTTGGTATTTTGGTACTGAGACCTTGTGGGTTGTGTAGCCCTTGTTCTTAGCTTTCCATAGAGCCCAAGATCACCGAAATCAGAGTTCAGAGTAAAAAGTTACGTCTGTTTCCGTCAATGGCTGTGTGTTGTGTATCGAACTATCTGATATTTATATCGGACTATCCGATGTTTGGTCCGATTGATCTCTCTCTATCTCATAGAACTCAAAAATATCGGACTATCTGATATTTATATCAGACTATCCGATATGAATTTGGCCTTGTGGTGTTGTATCTGGTTTGAACCTCTCTAGAATCATTCCAGAACCTTAAAAATAGCCGTTACTCCAAGTTTCTCTCACTTTCATATCTGACTATCCGATGTCATATGACTATCCGATATCTGCCTGAGTCTAAGGCTACTTATTGCCTCCCTCTTCCCCACGGGTAAGAGGTTGCCTTCCACACCATTTTGAGCAGAACTTCAAGCAACCTAGGGCTTCTTGCCCTCGATCTAAGTGATCCTCTTTGTGAGAAGAGTTGAGAAAGGGTGTCAGTGCTAAGTGAAAAGAAGTCGATCTTTAAGCACTTGAGTTTGTTGGAATAATTATATGTAGTGGAGATGGCAGCAGCAATATAAGGGTGTTATTTGTACTTCACAGGCACTAAATAGAGCTACAAAATGGAGCTAGCTAAAACTACTCCTTGCTCTGGTTTTTTATTCTTTATATAGAGATTACAACAGACTCAATTCAGCAAGCCACACAACCGACTTAGCTTTGCTGTATGAAGCAGTACAAATTTGACTTTGCTACTTAGCTGTTAAGTAATAATAAACTACTTGGTGCTATTCATGGATGTGTTCACACACACTTTATACTACTACTTGATTAAATATATTAGCCGGTATACAGCCTAGTAAAAGTAGTAAAGTGGTCAAGACTTATCTGTCATTCACCTCTAAGTCTTGACATTTTTCTTTCCTTTCGATATGAACTACACCAATCTTTGCACGTAGTTCCTGAAACAACGCTTGCCCCAGTGCTTTTGTGAAAATGTCAGCACGCTGTTCTGCGGTGCTGATGTAGGTGGTCCTTACCTTCCCGTGCTCTACGCAATCATGGATAAAGTGATACCGTGTGTCAATGTGTTTGCTGCGCTCATGTAAGACTGGGTTCTTACTTAATGCAATTGCTGCCTTATTGTCCATCTTGAGCTCGAAGGGCTTAACCTCTCTATCTTGGAGTTGCCCCAGCAGTCGTGCTAACTACACCCCCTGACACGCCGCAGAGGCAGCTGCTATGTACTCTGCTACACAGGATGAGAGAGCCACCACTCTTTGCTTCAGAGATTGCCAACTTATTGGGCTTGATCCCAGGAAGAAGATAGCACCACTTGTGCTCTTGTGTGTGTCCACATCTCCAGCCATGTCTCTATCTGTATATCCGATAAGGCAAAGTTCTTCTCCTCTGTCATACTTGAGCCCATAATAGATTGTCCCAGCTAGATAGCGTAGGACATGCTTAATTGCTGCCATGTGCTCCGTCGACAGCGATTTCATGAATCTACGGATGTAACCAACAGAGTATGCAATATCTGGACTAGTGTGGACAAGGTAGCGGAGACCTCCCACAATGCTTTTATAAACAGTGGCATCAACTGCAGGTGCTCAGCTTGAGTCGAGGCTCCATTGGCACAATGCAGGGATTGCAGCCTTGCATTCCTGCTGCAGCAATGATCTTTTTTGCATAGGCAGCTTGGCAGAGGGTAATTGAGCCACTGCCCTGCTTTACTTCAATTCCAAGATAATATGAGAGTAATCCAAGATTACTCATCTTGAATTCGTTCTTCATCTTGGCCTTGAACTTGGATACCTCTTTTGGATCAACTCCTGTCACGATCAGATCATCCACATAGACACCTACAAGGAGCCTTTCTGCGCCACTGCCTCTGGTGTATACACCATGTTTAGAAGAGCACCTGTTGAAGCCGAGGAAAAACATGCTACTATCAAGCTTCGCATTCCACGCACGAGGAGCCTGGCGCAATCCATACAGCACCTTGTTAAGTCTGTAAACTAGATGCTCCTTCCCTTTGATGGCGAAGCCAGGAGGTTGCGCTACACGACTTCTTCCTTTAGGTCTCCATTGAGGAATGCAGACTTGATATCGAGGTGGTGAATTTCCCAGCCATTGTGTGCCGCGATCGTGATCGTGAGTCGCACAAACTCGAATCGAGCGACCGGTGCAAATACCTCATCAACGTCCACTCCGGTACGTTGGACATACCATTTTGCCACCAATCTTGCCTTGTGTCGAACAACATTGCCAGTGGCGTCCTTCTTCAGTTTGTAGACCCACTTGAGGCCAATGGGTTGATGATTGGCCGGCAACTCAATGAGCCTCCAAGTCTTGTTATCTTGTACCGCTCTCAATTCCTCCTTCATGGCTTCACGCCATGCTTCTTCTCGAGCTGCCTCAGAGAAGGTGTTGGGCTCCTCTGCACTTATGAAATGTAGCTCATTATCCTCCAGTTCGCGTGCTGCCAAGCCTGATGGATGTAAGTTGTCGCCGAGTATGTTGTCGATGGTCCGATATCGGATAGGTGTTGAGCTGTGGTGAGTATCCAACATCTCTTCTGTATTTGGTGGTGGTAACACAAACTTGACACCATCTCCTGATGTGTCAGTTGTTACCTCAGGATTGGGTGCCATCATCCCATCCCCTTGCGCTTCATCCTCTTCTCCCATCACCATGGGTCTTGAGGAATGTTGTGTCGTGAGTTCAATAGTGAATTCCCTTGAGTGCCAACCACCATCTTCTTCCATCTTGCTCCAATCCCAGCCTTTGTCCTCGTCGAACATGACATCACGAGTGACATGAACTCTCCGGGAGATTGGATCAAACACCTTGTATGCCTTGGCCCCTTCTACATACCCAAGAAACACCACTGGGAGACTTCTGTCTTCCAGTTTCCCTTGATGCGGCTTCAGCTTCATGTATGCCAAGCACCCGAATGTGCGAAAGAAGCTGACCGTCGGTTTCTTCTTTTACCAAGCCTCATATGGTGTCTTCCCGGCGAGGGCCTTCGTAGGTGCACGATTTAGGAGATAGACAGCCGTTGTGACCGCCTCTCCCCAAAACTCCGCAGGGACAGCACGTTGCTTGAGTAGACTACGCGCCATGGCCACCACCATCTGATTTCGGCGCTCAACAACTCCATTCTGCTGTGGAGAGTAGGGCACTGAGTGATGCCTTTGAACTCCTTGATCTGCCCAGTACTGGGCAAATTCAACAGAAGTGAACTCCCCTCCTTGATCAGTCCGAAGGATCTGGAGTGTGCGTCCGCTTTCCCGCTCTGCAGTAGTCTGGAACCTCTTGATCATCATTGGCACATCACTTTGTGCACCCAGCAGCACCAACCACATGAAGTGGGTGCAATCATCGACTAGGAGGAGAAAATACCGCTTGACGCCGGTTGTTGCTAGAGTAATCGGCCCACAGAGGTCTCCATGGACAAGGTCCAGAGCACTTAGCCTGTGCTGGGAACGGAGCTCATTGCTGTTTGGTGATTACGCAAGTGTCGCTAAATTGCTCCACATGCTGCAGTGGAGGCAGTCCTCGCACCATGTGTTGTTGTGCCAATCGCCGGAAAGTGTCAAAGCTGATATGACCATACCTCTTATGCCATCGCCAAGCAATGTCATCTCGCTGAGCAGAGAGGGAGATTGGTCGTGCCACATCAAGGTGCAAAACATAGAGGCGATTCTTTCCTCGAGTGACTTTGGCCAGAAGCTGCTTCTTCTGGTCCCAGATGCGCAATATTCCATCTTCAATCACCTCCTTTGCACCATTCTGATTGAGTTGGCCAACGCTCACAATGCTCTTCTTCAGTCGGGGAATGTAGTACACGTCCGTGAGTACCCCGTGTTCACCAATGCGGCCTATGAACATGACCGTTCCACAACCGCGAATGTCAACCACCGAGCCATCTCCGAAGCGTACAGTGCCAACCACTCTCCTTCAAGCTCGGTGAAGGCATCTTGACACCCAATCATGTGGTTTGTAACTCCTGTGTCAAGGAACCATCCATCCACATGGTTATTGTGGACTATATGGGCCCCGGGTATCCTCTAGAAGGTCTATAAAGGAGCAGATAGGGGGCGATCTAGGTCGGCCGGCTGAGAATAAAGACTACTCGGAATATACACGCCTTGAGCTCCAAGGAAGTTCCCGAGGATATAATCTATCTCCATGTAAATAACATATTAGCGCATGTATGATATGTAACAACATAACAGAATTAGTTACCATGTACCACATACAATCCTGTAACTCTATCCCCCTAGACTATATAAGGGGAGGGGGTAGAACTAGTCTGGGCTAGTATCAGATCATGGTGCCGGATTCCCTGTGGTGACGCAGGGGGTCATGACATGCGCTAGATAAACTTCACCATGTTTAAATGGCTTTGTGCATGTAAGCTTTACATGAATATTCTCACATGCACCTAATTTAATGAAGTTTAATCTAGATTGGTTCGTAACTTCTCTCTTGATTCGAATATGAATATGTACATGTGTAAGTCATGAATATATTCTCATGTACATCATTAAGTGAAGTTGTGTTTATAAAATCACCAATCTAGTGCATATAGATCAAACACATATTTATCATGATGCACTTAGTAGAGATCTTTCTTGTGTCAAGTGTTTCCACTTGTGTTGTGCTTCTTTAGGTGAAACACTTGGAGACTTAATCGCTCACGAATATCAGATTGATCCACATTTATTGAGCTTTCGGAATAATGTATTTCACGAGTGATTTGAAAAGAATTAGGTCTTATGAGTTTGTGTGATGACCAAGGGACGTTGAAGGATGACGGTTAAGTCGAAGTCAACGAAACAACGATGTCACCAAGAGTTGGGGACTAAGTCAAGGTCGATTTGACGGGATGATCGTCGAGGTGGAGGATCGAGTCAAAGTCGAACGGGACGAAAGTCTCATAAGGTGAATCAAGTAAAGGTTGACAAGACGAAGATGTCATCAATCATTTTGTAAAGATCATCATGCACAATATATCAAGAGTGTTCAAGACTAACAACATCGTTCAACCTCAAAATTAAGAAAGAAGACGGCAGGTGGTTTCTCCTAAAGGTTGTATGGTTTTATTTATAAGTTGAGTCTAAGGATTTCCGTACTATTAAGAGGGATGCAACGTTGAATAACTTAGATATGTCTCAGGTGCTCAAGTGATCAATCTTTGAGAGAGATCGAGGGAGCGGAGTGTTGGTGGTATCGGAAAGTAAGAGTTTTAGGACTTCCGTGGCTTCCTTTATGATTTCTGCTCCAATACTTTAGGATTTTGGTACTGAAACCTTGTGGATTGTGTAGCCCTTATTCTTAGCTTTCCGTAGAGCTCAAGATCACCGAAATTGAAGTTCAGAATAAAAAGTTACGTCCGTTTCCGTCATTGGCTGTATGTTGTGTATCGGACTATCTGATATTTATATCGGACTATCCGATATATCAGACTATCCCATATTTGGTCCAATTGATCCCTCTTTGTCTTGTAGAACTCAAAAATATCGGACTATCCGATATGATTTTGATCTTTTGGTATTGTATCCGGTTTGAACCTCTCTAGAATCATTCCAGAACCTTAAAAATAGCTGTTACTCCAAGTTTCTCTTACTTTCATATTAGACTATCCGATGTCATATCAGACTATCTGATATCTGCCTGAGTCTAACGGCTTGTTGCTGCATGAGGCTACTTATTGCCTCCCTCTTCCCCACGGGTAAGAGGTTGCCTTTCACACCATTTTGAGCAGAACTTTCAAGCAACCTAGGGCTTCTTGCCCTTTCCACTCTAGATCTAAGTGATTCTCTTTGTGAGAAGAGTTGAGAGAGGGTGTGAGTGCTAAGTGAGAAGAAGTCGATCTTTAAACACTTGAGTTCATCTCCGAGTTCATTTTTTTTCTGAGTATTTGTTACTATTAGAGGCTGAAGACTCCTAGACGGTTAGGAGTCAACCACGAGCCACCGATGCTTTGTGTGGTAAGCCGTGCGAGTTTGTGAAAGCTGATTCCGCCTTCGTAAGGGAATGAATCAAGGAGTAAAACTGGAGGTCTTGGTGCGACCTCGGTGAGAAAAAGGGTTGAAAGAGATCCTGACTCAAGTGCGACCGAGCCTAACTCAACGAAGACGTAGGATCCCGTCAAGGATCCGAACTTCAGGAACAAATCTTCGAGTCTCCACTTCACTCTTGGTTTCCCATTGCTCTAGATTGATTTATTTTGATTTGTACTTATACTTGTTATTGGTTAGCACCCTCGTGTGCTATTACTCTCTCTTGTACTATGTATTTGATTTTGGTGTAGGTGGTATCCTTTATTTGGGCGAGATTATCAAAAACCTTAAATATGTAGATATCGGATAGTCTGATATAATATTAGTCGGACTATCCGATATTAACATTGGAACATCCAATATACTTTTCCGCTGTGCTTTAAAATGTTGAAAATTTTGTAACGCCTATTCACCCCCCTCTAGGTGACATCCTGATCCTTCGAACAAATTAAACCAAACTACCGTCAATCAAAGAGTAGCTAAGGTACCGTGGGAATACTACAAAGAAGTAAAAACAAAACCCTATGGATATAAGAGCATGTGTCCCAGGAGCTGCATCAGTGCAGCTGGCATCTACGCGCGTGTGGGCGGGAGAGCAATTCAAACGCTGTTGTGTCTGCGTAGGTTGGGCAGGAGTGCTGTTGTTCGCGCGCGAGAGCAGATGCAGGCCAGCAGATGCGGTGCCTGCTGGCCATGCTCTAATGGTTTGTGTCGGTTGTCACTAATCCATCTCTAAAACATACTCAGATAGAAGAGATAAAACAAAGGAGACAAGTCAACTTCTTGGGCATTGGATCAAATAGCCTAGCTATAAAGAGAAAAAATGTGTTTGCACTCTCATCCGTGCAATTCATGCAGCACAATCATATTAATTCCACTTCTTATCTGTTAATGTTGTTAACAAACAAAATCATTGAACATCGTTAAACACATGCAAAGTGGTAAACAGCCCCAGCAATGAGCAAAGAAAAAGGTCCAACAAACAAATCACACGTGGAAAGAAGACTCCAACCCCTTCCCTGATCCAATTCTGTTGGATCTGCTTTCCTGATCCTGATGAGCAACGCCATTGCTCTGCCCCAGAACACACTCTTATTTTTTTTAGCATTTATACACAACCAAACAAATAATTTACATTTATGGGTGCTTGTTTTTACTTTAAACTTCCTGGCGTAAAACATATATTTAGGTTATGTAAAAAAAATAACACTTCGAAAAAAGCAATGTTAGCAACCTTATTGATCAAATTAATGCTATATTCATAACTTCATCTTACTGAGTTAAACATATATATAAACATAACCTGAGTTAGGCATGTCTCACACGCACCAGTGTACCACAAAACTTGATCAATCTACCATAAAATGGTAAATTATGAAGCTACAAGTTTGAATTTTTTTTGTGATCTTGTGCGGTAGGAAAGTAAAATAAATTGCAAATAGGTGCAACATGAAAAAGATGTACTAAAATGTGGTGTGCTTAATGTGACTAGCAAGTAGTAATCGACTCGGAACAAAACGACACTAATGTGAAAACAACACAACAGAACCTTCTAGTGGGAAGTTGTTGTCCACGAGAGAGAGAGAGAGAGAGAGAGAGAGCTTCACACAGAGTTCTCATTCTTCCAACTGTGAAAGTACCCATTACATAAAAATAAGTCAATTAAAACAGAAAAAATACATTAGAAAAAAGCATTTTCCACTGTTTTTTATACAAAACAAGCCATACGTGCAGGGTGTTTGAGTGCTTTCCAGGGCAAAAGGTAAGAAAAAAAGAGACTATTACAACTCATTAGGGATGCAAAGTGGTGCGGTCCTGCCACTAATCCGCAAAAACAGCCCGCAAAAATGGCCCACGTTAATACCCGCGAAAGCCTGCAAAGTGGTAGCGGTTCAAGGTAGTTAGGCCCTCCGAGTCCAAATTTCTGGCTAGCGTTGGGCACTTGGGCGACATGGCCGCCTTCACACCAAGGTAGCACGCCGCGGCCCCTCGTCACGAGGCCTCGCCGGAGCAGCCATCTTCTCGCCAAGGCTGTCCGCTAGCCACCTCCTTGCAGTACCAAAGAATTGAAGGTACCCCTCAACCTGTTCAAAGGCCTCCGAATGAACAGGGAGTCTGGTTCATCCGACCCAAAGTACCTGGGGATGCCTGGGAAAAAAAGGGAAAGAGGGCTTATCATGACCAAATCATTAAAAATGCCCCAAGTAGTGAAGAGGAGCCAGTTGAGACCTGACAGCTGGAGAGAAGCCTGCTAGCGAGGCACTCCCAGTCTTGAATATTCCATAGCAGGAATAAATGAATGAATGAATCGATCAAAGTGTGTGCACACATCGGTGATAAGAACTAAAGGAACTTGCTCGCGTAATGGAAAATATCGGTGCAGAGCAAGTAGAAGTGCACGAAGCACCCAATGACTAAATGGCCATATGAATTGTATTATTAAGGAAACTAATGAATAGAGCAACAGCCAAAGTCGACATATATATGCCATATAAAAGAAGGCAATTACCGCGACATACTAGCATTTTCTAATGAAGAGAAATGTGAATAATAAATTAGAATGGTACATAACAAGGCTGATTGCTCCACACTTCATGAAGAAGCTTATTCCCTGGTTATGGTTTTTCCTTTAGATAATCTCATTATTGGCAGTACTCAACTTGAAGTTGAGAATGAAATTTGAATTGAAAGATGTTGTTGCTGAATATATGTATAAGAGACTTGGATTCGGATTTATGAATGAAGATACTTGCAGTATCACCTTCCGTAACCAAGGTAGAGTAAATAGAAACATATAGTATGAAACTCTGAAAGTCACTATATAAATTGAAGAAGAGAATTAGAATAAGTATGCTCATACTTGAAGTATGGTAAACTAAGCACTGTTTTGCCTTGCAGCTCAAGCATTTTCCTCATGGGATCCTAATGCACCAGGAGACCTATATTCAGAATGTTTTAGGAAGGTTTGGCTTTATCACAGCCTATTCCTGAAGAACCCCTATGATAGGAAGATCTTTACAGAAAGAAAAAGACCCTTTCCGACCCAGGGAAGAGGGGGAGGAAATCCTCGGGCAGGAAGTCCCGTACTTGAGTACAATAGAAGCACTCATGTATCTTGCTAACAGTATACGGCCCGATATTGCATTCACCGTGAACACGTTGGCTCGATACAGTGCAGCGCCCACGAAGAGGCATTGGAACGGAATAAAGGTTATCTTTCGATACCTCCGTGGAAGCATTGATCTTGGCCTGTTTTACAGAAAGAACCAAGATGTGAATATTGTTGGTTATGCCGATGCTGGGTACCTTTTGGACCCACGTTCTGGTAAATCATAAACTGGGTATGTTTTCCTATGTGGTGACACTGCAATGTCATGAAAGTCATCCAAGCAGATGCTAGTGGCTACGTCCACAAACCAATTGAAAATCATTGCATTACATGAAATATCTCGTGAATGTGCATGGTTAAGAAGAATGGTGAAACACATGCTGCAGTAGTATGGATTACCTATTGAGCAAACCCTTATAATTATCTATGAAGATAATACCGCTTGTGTTGCACAAATGCAAATAGGTTATGTGAAAAGTAATCTCACTAAGCATATTGACCCCAAGTTCTTTTATGCACATGAACTGCATAAGTTGAATGAAATAAGTATCCAGCACACCAAATCCTGTGAGAATTTGGCTGACCTGTTCACTAAGTCATTACCTACCGCCTCCTTTGAAAGGTGTGTTAGGGGCATTGGAATGATCAGGCTCAAAGAAGTGCTGAATTCAGGGGAGGTAATTCACACGCTATGAATTAAAACTTTGGCATAAAGCTGGAGTACCCAACTCGATTTAGAAGATTGAATGCAATGTTGGGTGGTTTGTACTCTTTTTTCCTTGGTGAGTTTTTCCTTAAGTTTTCTCACATAAGGTTTTTAATTAGATAAATCGTGCGCACAACAAGCGTATGCTATGTACTCTTTCTCCAATCCTTTTTTCCCACTGAGTTTTTGGATGGAGTTTTGATGATGCATATGCATCTCGCTGGCAAGGTCCAAGGGGGCGTGTTGGGAAACCACCTATAGGGGAAAAGCCCGGCCGGCTAGGCCAGCAGCTTCCCCTGGTGGGTCCCACATATGGACCTGGCCTAAACTCTAAGCACTACTATATAAGAAGAGGTGGAGCACCTATTGTATAACAGATCTGAGAAATAATAAAGAGAAGCTCCGCCCATACATCTCTGTGTCCCCTATATTTGATCTTTCTCCGTGATTGATTGTCCACGTTTGTAACTCGGACTACACCCGGTAGCGAGGTTTCTCAACTGTTAATACCCGCGAAAGCCTGCAAAGTGGTAGCGGTTCAAGGTAGTTAGGCCCACCGAGCTGCTGCATGGCCGCCTTCACACCAAGGTAGCACCATCCCCACCCCCCCGTCACGAGGCCTCGCCGGAGCAGCCACCTCGTCGCCAAGGCAGTCCGCCAGCCACCTCCTCCTCTGCCCATCGTTAAATGCAGTTTCTTCACCGCATACACCAAATCGCACGATGTAGTTTCTTCAGGTTCTCATAGATCGGTCATACTTTGACCATTGAGATCTGCAATTTAGAGCTAGCTGATTTTTTCTTCCATTCATTTTGCATCGTTTTGTCATGCAGTAGCCACCCTCACACATATATCAGGAATTCTTCACCAATTTGTAGTTTGGAAATTTCTAGTATTACTTACTACCTTTTGTTTCAGTTTATTGTTTTTCTTTTACCTTATACTCTGAATTTGCTTAATCTCTAAAAGCCACGCATTTCGTCGTTCGGTTGGGGGTAATTACCGTCTCTAAGCATGCGGGCCGCTGCGTAACTTGATTAGCGGTCGCCAATATGGGCTTGCCGGCAGTCGCTTGCTGCAAAAGCAGTGGGCGGGTGCCGAATGCCCGCAACCTGCCCTATTTGCATGAAGGGGTGGAAACGGATAGTAATTCGGATACCTTTTTTCTTGATCTTTTTTCTTCGATGGTAAACAAATAAGACATAAAAAATTTCCATCTGAATTCATATTCTTGTTTTTGGTGTTGAGCTTGTTAAAATTCATAAAAAATGAACCTCAAATTCATTCTATATCTACTCAAATGATAGAAAAGAAATTCGGATAGCGATTCGGATTCGGATACGGATGTTTTTCTGACCTTTTTCTCTTTGGGAAGCAAATAAGGCGTAGAATTTTTCATCCGATTTTGTATTCTTGTTTTTAATAATGAGCTTGTTAAAGTGCATAAAAAATTAACACCAAATTCGTTCTATATCTATTTAAAAATGCCAAATTCGTTTAGACAATTCGGATATCCATTTCCACC
>SPJY01008174.1:0-37191 GCA_005191435.1 Raddia distichophylla | reverse complement strand
GATCCTGCGGTGAAAATCTCTTCATTAGTAATGGTCAAATTAATCCTATGTATATGTGAACGCCAAAACTTAGAACTTACCAATCTCGCCTGGGCCGGGGCGTCCAAAGGTGCCTGCGTGCCATCGGTGTTTCTCGCCGAGTGTGCCTTGGTGTAGACATCGATGTAGCTTGGATCCTGCCAGGTTTGTTCTCTCTGCAGTGTTCTATACAAAGTCAATTTAGCTAACTAGGAAACGTTAAAGTAGAGTCATCTTACCATCACTTTGGTGAGCTGAGCCATCGACCGGCTACCGAGGTGGGTGACACAGGCATCTCCGGAGGCAATACGATTTGCCTTGTTCCTTTTTTATTTCTCTCTCTACTCCGGACTGTCGTACATGTCAGAAAGGTACCTCCAAGCATCAGGGCACTTGTCGCACCACTCAGGTCGACACGCAAAGTACTCATCTGGCATGAGAAAATGATCTCGAGAAGTGCCATCCTTTCTTGTATCAATCCCTTTCCTCTTGAAGTGTCGCTCGACAGCCTTCACGCGAGCGAGTGAAATCAACTCTCGCACCAACTTCACGACCTTTCTTTTAGTAACTTGATTAGTGATGTTTCGCTGTCGCTGAGTAAAATCAAGAGGCAATTGATATATACCTAGCCTGAAAAGAAGGTGAAAAGACAATTGACTGTGCATTAGCAAAATACATCGAGTTTAATGAATGAAAAGATTGTTATCTTACCTAGAACTCGTCGAGTATACGCTTAGCGACGGAATCCAACTCAGTATCATTAGCAAGTTTGTAGTCCTCCCAAGTAAGCGCCGCCCTGTGCTCATTCCCAGCCTCCACCATCCCAGGGTAGCAAACCCGTAGAATCACCCCCAGAGCAGGACCTGGCTCTTTCACGCCAGTACTGATTGCCACCAAATTGCTGGAAGAACACAATAATAGCGTGAATTGATCATTTAAGTGTTATTAAGATCGATGATGATGCAATTGTTGAACGTACCTGTCACCGGAGTATTTAAAGTAAATTCTGTCGTTAGGATTGACAGGGGCTGCAGAAAGCTTATTTATCCCTCGGCCTTTTCGTTGTGTCGGCGTCACCTTTCCAGAATAACATGCAGTTGCGATGACAATAATCTATCTTGATGTACGGCATTCCTATACCTCTCAGAAGTTTCGAAGACTCGTACCAACTTAGTGGCATCTTGTGGTCTTCAGGAAGAAGGTCACAAATTAGTTTGATGATGTCCTCGCAACAATCAATTGAGAAGTTGTGCCTTGACTTTATTGAGATGAGGCGCGCCACTGCGGCGAGGACAGACACCTCGGTTTTCTCATGCAACGGCTCCTGGGCGGCCGATAAAAGACCGAAGAACTGGTCTTGCGGTGGGACAGACTCCTCCCCCGATGCTGGCTCTGGCATTTCATGATGTTGGCCGAAATCATCAAGCATCTCATTCATCCTATCTACTTCATCAAACCCTTCATCAGCACCAGACGGTAGACCCACATCTCTAACCGATCGAGTCCGCTTGCCCTCCCCATGATCAGTCTACACGAAATAATTTGGCTTGAAACCACGCTTGCACAGATGATTCTCAATCTCCTCCTGAGTCCTCCACTTCAGGTTACCACACATGGCACATGGGCATCTCAGCTCTACGGTATCAGGGTTCGGTACTGAATGGAAAGCATTCCTCACAAATTTCTTAGTGTTCACAGCCCACTCCGCCGAATGTCTACCATTCTTCTGCCAACCGGCGTACATCCAACTCCGGGACGATTTCATGCCTAGGCTCTATGAACAATGCATGTATGAGGTTTAGTGTTTATAGGTCAGGATAGGTCCTAAATCTACCGACGAACGGGCCCATTCGGGCGATCGTTGTGGTGCACGTGGATTTGAGAAGGAATTTCAACAGCCTAACCCCGCTGAACCCCACGTGCACGTACGACTAGGCCTAGCCTAGCACTTATGTTGTGCACGCAGAGCTCAACGGGGTTACGCCACCGAAATTCCTCCTCTAATCCACGCGCACCACAACGATCGCGCGAATGGGCCCGTTCGTCGGCTGTCCAAAAAGCGTGGACAATTCGGGAGCGTGATCACTCCTCGTAATAGGTTACAACGAATCACCGTCCGAAACCCTTACGAATCGTGCACTCTCGAACGGATGACGTACGGCTATGCATGACACACGTGCATAAATAATTAACTAAGGCCGACGATTTAACTATTTCAACAAAAACCGTCGACACTACCATATAACATCACATAGCGAACGTATAAATATCATGGCGAGATGTACCTTATTCCCTTCACGAACCCGCCGGATTGGGGCTTCGGCGGGTCAAAGGCGCTGATGAGGGGAAACGGGGCAACACCTTCTGGGGAGGCGGGTCGGTGACGAGTGAGCACGGGGCGGCGCCGGCGAGCAAATGGCGGCGGTGGCGGTGGCCAGCAAGTGGCGGCGGCGGAGGCTATGTGGCGTGCGGCGAGCTAGGGGAGGCGGTGGCGAAGTGGCGCGGCGGCGAGTCCAGTGCGCCGCGGTGGCGACGGCGGCGGCGGCGGAGGAGGCGGCGACGGTGCGGCGCAGGACAAAACGAGCGCTGATAAAACCTAGCCAAGCAGCCGCGCTGCGTTCGGCAGCGGTGTTAAGGCAGCACTATGGTCGACGGCCACTAGCCGTCTACACAAATATGGTCGACGGCTAGGATCAATGCCGTCGACCATAACCTTGACTGGGTCAAACAGCCATCGTACCCATTTATGGTGGACGGGAAAAACAGTGGGCCGTCCACATTAAGACAGAAAATTGGTCGACCCTAACCTCAAAAATAGCATTTCACATCTAATTATCCAAAATTTTCACAAATTTAGATACTCCATTCACATCAAAAAGAGTTACCACATTGAAATAGATCAGAAAAAGGAAAAAAGAAAACAAAATCCTAAAAAGACACATTTTTGTATACGGCAACCGTATGGCATATGGCTATTCCAGCAGAATAGTAGGGTTAGCGTAAAGATAATCGACAAAAACCCTCTAATGCCCTAATTGCCATCCTAAAATACCCATAACACACAAGAAAAATACAAAAAATGATTCTCGTCAGCCATATATACCACTCATGATAAAAATATCCTTTGCAAAATTTTAATTAGTCACTACATTCCAAATTTACCCCAAAACTAGCTTTCCTATAAAAAAATTAGCCTTTCAAAATTTTCAAATTTACCTTGCAACATAAAATACAACATATCATGAAATACTAAATGCCACAACCAACCAATTTAAAAATAATATTACTAATATCTACCAAATAAACACATGATCAAGCTAGTATATGAAAATCACATGAAATATTAAACGTGCGCTATGGTCGACAGCTAACATATGCCGTCGACCATAGTAAAAAAAGGGACTGGGGGCGCGGCTCGAACCCGGGATCTCAGGTGTGCACGCGCCCGCGGCGCGCGCCAGTAGCCAGAAAGGAGGAAAGATTTTGTTCACACTTCTGGGGCGCTGCGGATTTTTGACCTTGCTACGCGGCGTGCTATGGTCGACGGCTAAACTGACGGCTGACGACCCAGCGTGGGTCCCATATGTCAATCCCCCTCACCACACGTATGGTTGATGGCTGACCTATGCCGTCGACCATAGTAAAAAAAAAGCCACTGGGGGCGCGGGCGCGGCTTGAACCCGGGCCGCGGCGCGCGCCAGTAGCCAGAAGGGAGGAAATTTTTTTGTTCAACCTACTGGGGCGCCGCGGCTTTTTGACCTTGCTACGCGCGGTGGTATGGTCGACGGCTAAACTAACGGCTGACGACCAACAGTGGGTCCCATATGTCAATCCCCCTCACCGCACGGTGTGGTGCTGTCACAGCGCGCGCGCCGTTAGCGGCAGAGTTACTGTTCACGTATGGTAGACAGCTTGCCGTTAGCTGTCGACCATATTGTGTGACGGATCAACGGTTTGCCGTTTTCTAGGGTTATGGTAGACGGCCGTGATTATAGCCGTCGACTATTACATTTATGGTAGACAGCATAGACTTAGCTGTCTATCCTATATTTGGCCGTCGACAATGAATGATTTTCCTATAGTGGCAGCATGCTGTCATCGGTCTGTCCGCACTATATAAACAGGGCCCCTAAGGCGTTTAGGAGGACCTGGCTGGAGTTTACACCCCTGACCTAAAGCTTTAGCACTTGGCATACATCACAATCTCGCCGAGACTTGTTCGTCTCGTCGAGCCACCTCTTGTATTCATCTTTGATATATAAGAAAGGCTGGACGTAGGGCTATTATCTCTCCCGAGAGGCCTCAACCAGGATAAAAACCCTGTCTCCCTGTTCGCTGTTGTTCGTTCTGTTCGGCGTGTCTCCTATCTCACTCTTGAAGAACCTTGGTTGACTTGGGTCGATATCCCAATCGTCGACAGAAGGGGAAGTGAGAAAATGAAGAAGAGGTGTGGGAAGAGGAGCCCTGGGGCTCGGGTTATTCTGACCTTGACGCGCCATGAGGGGCGGCGCGGCAAGGGCGGCCCACTATCAGTGCTCGACGAGCTGATGCGCGTCCACGGAGGCAGCCTTGCCGTGCCAACGCATGTGGCGCGGCAAGGGTGGGCCCCGCAGCTTCCACGCCAGCGGCTGGCCGGCCGCGGCTGCCTACGTGGCATCATTTGCCACGCCATATGACCTGGCGCGGCAGAGGCAATTAGACGCGCCAAATGCGTTGGCGCGGCCAAAGGGGTCAGATCTGCAAATAGTTTTCGCCGAGGGTTAATTTTATATTATTTATTTAAAAAAGGTTAAAAAAAAAATTTTGAAACTCACAGGCTCGAGATCTTCTCCTGGAGTGCCGCGGAAGTCAGCCTCTCTTCGGCGAGCTGGGCTTGAGGTCCTTCACCTCCGCCACGAGCAGGTTTCGCCATTGGGACACGTCGTCGAGTTGCTCTTCGAACCATTTCGTGCGGCCCTGCTTTCCCTCCGCGACGTTCGCCCTCGCGGCCTGCGCGCGAAGCTCCTCGGCCTCTTCTCGGAGAGCCCCGGAGGATTGACTCTCCTCGGTCAGCTGGGCCTTAAGCTTTTTCGTCTTTGCCTTCAGCCGGCTCTGGCTTTTGGCTGGTGCAGAGGGCTCCCCCTCGAGCTCCCTCATCCGGAGCTGCTCCAGGAAGGCCGCTAGAACGGCGCTGCGTTCGACGGTGACGCCTTCCACAAGGTCCTCCATGGTGCCCTTCATGAACTAAAAGAGAGAAGACCAAGTTAGTCGCTTTGGGCAGCAGTAGCTCGAGCAGAAAAGCTTTGGTTTTAGAGTTTACCTCTCTAAGCCGACGCTCCAGACCCTGCCGCAGGCGATCTTCAAGGTCGTGGGACACGAAGCCTCGTCTGTTCGGGATCAGACCCGCGCGTCGACCTCTCCGCTTCGTCTCTCCCGTGCTGGCGCGCACCCGCCTTGGAGCAGTTGCGGCGGGCGAAGGAGTGTCGCCTTCGAGCTCCGACTCTTCTTTTTGCCCTTCTGCCCGTTCGCCTTCGGGCAGGACCGGCGCCTCTCTGACCGGAGACGCCGGTGGGGTAACGGACAGGGTGGCCTGAGCCCCCTGCCCGCGATCTTCTTCTTGCTCCCCGGTGGCAGGGATTTCTGCCTGCTCGCCGGAGGTTGCCGTCGCCTCAGGGACGGGCTGCCCCTGCGACGAAGGGCCCGGTAGGACCGCCTGCTCGGTCCCACCTCGGGTAGCTGGCAAAGCCAATACCTTGGCCCCGCTATCCGTGGCGCCGTGCGCCGCTTCTTTCGCCTCCAGCCGCTCCACCGCGCCCTTCAGCGCGTCGAACTGCTCGCTGGAGCCCGGTGGGAGCAAGCTCTATGCTGCCAGCTTGTCCTTAAGGGCGAGCAACCTCACTGTCCGCGACGCACCGTGCAGGTGCTCGAGCAGCAGAGACTGCTCGATCGCGGCTTCCACGTCGTCCGTAGCGATCTCCTCCTGGACAGCTGATAAAAAGAAGGGATGGATTAAGTCCTACGCGGTTCTGTACGCTGTAAGGTCGAAAAGATTCGTTACTGCATACCTGCCGCGGAAAGCTTGATTTTCCTCTTCGTCGTTACAACCTTCCGCCTTTTCCTCGGGGGCTCCTTGGCATCTTGTCCGCCTTGGCCTCCAGATGCTGGCAGTGACAAACTCAGCTCCCTGCTGAGCTGAGCGCTCTTCTCGCGCAACGCAAGAAGCTTTTCCTTGCGCGCGACTTGTTCCTTGAGCCTCCTCTGCTCGGCGATCTGTTGCAGCCGTTCCATATGGCCCGGGTGAGCCTGCGCATAGCGCTCAAGCCAGAGGGACATGATCCTTACCTCTTCGACGCTTTGCTCGATGAGGAGGGAGGGGCTTGGTCGTTTCCCACTTGGCTGGCCGCGCGCGCGCTTGGCTTGCTCGGCGCGTTCCGTTGCCGCGGGGAGCTTCTTCGAGGGCTGGCGGCCGCCATGGCGCGGCGAGCTCCGCGTCGGCTCAGCCGCCACCTTGGGCTTCTTAGCCACCTTGGCCTTGCCTTTCTTCGCTTTCTCCTTCTCTGACCCAAAGAGTTCCTCCACGATCCCTCCAAGAATCAGCTAGTCCTCCTGTGTGTTTGAGAAGCGAATGTTAACATTCTACAACAGTGCAAGTCTAGCAATACAAACGGGGGTCTAGGTGACTTACCTCGGGTGTGCGGACAAGCACGTTGCGCGGACAAGTGTAGGCCACCTCGCCGGTGACCTCTCCGTCCTTCTTGGCAGCCTTCAGCATGGCATCGACCTGCTCGGTCACCCATGCGTCTGTCGGTTGCACTGCCCGAACAGAGGGAGCCGTCAGTTCCTGTTCGGATAAAATCACCAAGTAAAGGTTGAGTCTTAAAGGTACTTACCCGTGCTCTCCCTGGTGATGTCTTCCCATCCTTCTATCTTGTAGAAGGGATAAGATCGTCTCCGCAGCGGACAGATCCTATTCGCTGCGAAGTCGCGGATGATCTCCCTGCCCGTGAGCCCGAGGCCCATGAGGGAAGCAATCTTCCGCGTCAAGTACCAATCCTCGTCGGACAACTCCGGCCGAGGCATTGGTGTTCCCTTCGCCGGCGCTTTCCCGGTGAAGACGAGCTTGCTGTCATCGCCCCTCCTAGTGTAGAACCACTTAATCCACCACGTCTCCATTGAGTCGAGCAGTGGCGGACAAGGGTAGGGTGCGTCGTCGGCGGTAGCCCGGAGCTTGAGATAGTAGCATCCAAGCGCCGAAGCGGAGGAGCTGCTCCTCGTCACTGTGTAGTAGTGGAGGAACAGCCCCATCGATGGATCAACTCCGAGGTAGCCCTCGCACAGATGTGCGAAGACCACCATGCATCTGCAGAAATGAGTTGGGGTTCAAGTTTGATACCTCCAACCCGTTGGTGTTCAAGAAAGCTTCCACGAAGTCGCTTTCGGGGGATCTCAACCCGAACAGTGCGAACTGCTCGAAGTTGATAAACTCGCCCTCGAGCGGCTCCGGTGTTTCCTCCTCTCCGGGCAGCCTCCAGCTCTCGGCGTCGATGTGTCCCTCCTCCTCCCAGATCTTTAAGTCCTCCTCAGTCATGCTAGTGGCTACGAACTTAGCCATGGCAAACCCCAGGATCGGACGAGCAGCTTTGGGAGTGGGCGGTGGCTGTTGATGCTGAGCGCAGTTGGAATTAGGGCTTGGGAAGGAAAGGTGCGCGAGAGCAGAAGTGGCGAGCCGCGGGCGGCTTGGGTGCTTTTATAGACCCAGACGAGCAGCTCTGCAACGGATTTTTGCTACAAAACGGCTAGTTTTTACTACAATGGCTAGGTAAAAATGGTCGCCTATTCTCACTGCGCAGCGAAGTTACCGTTGAGATTTTGCCAACGGCAATTTTTTTCAGTGTCTGTACTGAAGGCTGGGTGCTCTGCTCGGACAGATATTGTTCCCTGTTCGACGCAACAGAGTTGCTCGGCACTGATCGGGTTTGTTCGGTCCCGAGCAAATTTTGCTCGGTGGAGCTATAACCTGATCGGTCGTTTGTTGTTCGTCTCTGTAGCAGCAAGATTTTTCTTTTCGTGACTTAGAGTCTCAAGAAGAAGACCCCACTCTAGTGAGTCCTTCCACTTGAGTCTCAGGGGCTAGCTGTCGGGGATAAAATCACGGCCCATTGCCATGGCCCACTCCCTGACGGCCCAATCGAACAGCCTACTAGGGCCCAGCTCCCTAGAAGGTTCTATCTGGCCCATATGCATCCTGCCGAACGGCTTCCAGCCTGGCACGGTGCATAACGGCCAAGGATTCGTGTTTGAGTCCGACTCGAACATAGTTTTGCACGGCTATGTGAAGAACCGGACGTGGTTTCCCGGATTGGAGCAGACGTCGTGATCCCCAAGACTTGGAGTTTACCTTATCTACCGTAGATTTTATTTGGCATGTGTATGAGTTCGTTACGATCTCGTAGTTAGCCCGGCCCGATTATCCTTCGGTAGGTCGGTTGTTCAACACTATATAAACCGAGCCTCTACGGCGTGTAGAGGGCATCCAATCTACGTCAAGCTAGCACGATTTGACAGCCAAGCACCTTTGTATTCTCGCATACTACTCGCCGAGACTTATTCATCTCGTCGAGTTCCACCTTGTAATCCTCTTTGATATAAAGACAGGCTGGACGTAGGGCTATTATCTCCCTGAGAGGCCTGAACCAGGATAAAAACCCTCGTCTCCTTGTTGCTCGTTGATTGCTGTTCGCTCTGTTTGGCGTGTCTCATATCTCCCCTTCTCAAGAACCTTAGTTGACTTGAGATCAATATCTCAACCGTCGACAACTTGCTATACATATACACATATATAAAATATAATCTATTTATTTAGTTTTTGCCACACCACCCACAACTTGACTCAGTGTCATGTGAATATGTAAAAAAAATGTGGCATCTGATCACGGTTAAGTGTCCCCACACATGACAACCTCCGCTAGGTACGATATTATTATTATTGCTTTCTATACTGCTACGACATATTTGACTCGATTTATTACATGACATAACAATATTTTTACGAAAATTTTTTCTACAAATAGCTCGCTTTCAATGTAATGATAGGATCATACTGCAAATTAGTTTGTTATGTGTCGGTCTCTCTACGATGAAACGCTGGCTCCGCCCCGGGCTGCTGAGCCGATCGAGGCTATGCTAGCTCGCTCAAACGCGACACGTTTCGCAGCGCTAGCTATTGGCACTTGAACAGTTGAACCTCTGTGCAGGGTGGGAGAGAAGGTCGATGGGTGCCATCCTGCATGAAACCCAGATGTCGTAGAGCCTGGTGGAGGCCACCCCGACTCTGAAGCGCGCCAGCGCCACCACCTCCACCACCACCACGCTGGAGTTGAGCTTGGAGGGGACGAAGGAGTAGTCGTCGTCCTCGGCGGCGCTCACGGTGATCGCCGGTACGCTTATGTTCGCCGAGCTCATCGGCGGCTGCTCTGACGGCAGCTTGCCGCGGCCGATCGCCACCAGGGTGGACACCGTCCTCAGCCGCCTGGTGTCGTACCTCAGGTTCACGATGACATCGGCGTACTGCACCCAGGCGCGGCGGCTGTGGTTGTCGGCGATGAGCGTGAGGTTGAATTTCAGCCATCGCCTTGGACGCTCCATCTCCATGACCCAGTCGTCGGAGGCGTTCGAGGTGACGGCGAAGGCGATCTCCCCGGGGGTGAGGATGATGCTGGTGATGACGATCACCGTGCTCACCACCATGATCCCGGCCATGCCCGCCAGGATGTACTGCTTCGCGCTCCAACTGCCTAGCTCCATGGCCATGCCACGCATGCATGCACCACCTGCTGCTGCTAGGGGGTGATCACTGCTATCACCATATATATAGCTACTACCAGACGGCCACGCATTGAGCCTAGCTAATAAAGCTTGAATCCTGGTAGTACATTATTATAGATACTAGCTAGTCTGATCCAAATTTCCTATAAATGATAGAGACGCTAACATTATTTTAGGATATATATATAGAATTAAAATGAAAACGTACTGACATATTTCTGATCAGTCAAATTTAATTGAAAATTTCACAATTAGATACTAGTCCTCCAAATTTCCTATAAATTAAACAGGTCCTGTTTTGATACGCAAGTACGTGGTCCTGTTTTACTCCAGCATGCAGACGAATAAAGCAAAGCATCAAAGCACCGCCAACCTTTCACTTTTTAAAAAACAAGAGTAAATAGCATCACATGTACATAAAAAATTGGCTGGAGCTCTCGTTTAGCGCTTAGCTACATCAACTATGAAATTAGGCATTACTGAGTGTACATGTTAGCTCGCCGTTCATTGCAGGTACAAACCGCTTATGTCAGTCGATTTCAGTGTCAGCAGGCCACCAGCTCAGAGCACGCATGGCCCAATATTTACATTCAAGCCCCTGTAATCGATAGAAAATTGCGCTTTCAGTAGAACAATTGTATAAAATCACTTGTACATTTAACAGATGGTCAAATAGATTTTCTATGAGGATCCTATCGATTCAACATTTTACAATATAGTAGCAGTATACACCCTCCAGATGAAAAAATTGCAATAAAAAACGTGATACAAGCATCATCCAATAGTAAATTGATCAATCTGTTACATAATGCAACATAGATATTAAAAAAATTGTATGCTACTTTTTCATCCAATATGCAATATAGATTTTTTTATGTATGCTTCTTGTATGATGTTGCGATATCCCCTTATTTGACCAACTGTTAAATGTACAAGTAATTTTATACTAATGTTCTACTGCAAGCGCAATTTTATGTTGATTATACAGGTTTGAATGCAAATATTGGGCCATATGTGCTCTGAGTTGTTTGCCTGCTGACACTAAAACCACCTGACATACCCATCAATGCTTAGTTTCATAGTTGATGTATTTAAGCAAGAACTCTAGCCAACTTTATTTAACTGCGATGCTATTTACTGTAAAAACAATATGCATGCGCGAGTTCCAACTTTAATTTAGCTAGTTGTCCAATTTTTTAATGCACTGGTGCCCGCACGTATGACATCTTCCTCTCTTGTATCGGCTCGTGACGTCTACCCTATTCAAATCTAGCCGTAGAAATGTTTTATATATAATAAAAATATGTAAAGTAGAGACAAACAGAGCCACAGATTAATCATAAAAATTTCCACACGAAAAAAAGAAAAGATATACATCATAGATTAATAGTTGGGCCAAATTATAATTGATCTGACTAAAAAATCTAAGCCGCAAGATCGATAAAATTTAACAAACCCTTTCATTAACTGTTTCAGCTTCTCATAGAACCTTTTAATTAAAGGTCTCGAATATCGGTTTTAGCAAACAATCAAATGATTTCAGCACGTCATTGTTTTCAAAGTTACAGCTGAAAATTTGTCACTTCTATGCAAGCTTAACATTGTTGCACTCTATAACCATTTTTAAAGTTTTACGTGGTTCTTTCCGATGCTCCGAACCATTTTTAACCATTTTTTAGGTTCTTTGAACCCCTACAAGTAGGTTTCTTGTAATGGATTGGAAGGGCCAACAGCACAAAATTCGTTTCTTGTAGTATACCAACTGTTTTTTAGATTATAATCTACGGATGGATTAAGCTCTGAAACCACAAGCATGGCCAAATAGCCCATGATCGATCCTGTGTACGCTATCATTGCCTTGTTGAAAAGAAAAAGGCGCAAAGAAAGAAATGTTATGAAGTGGGTTTGTCTTAAGTAAAGAAAAAGACATAAAATAGATGATATCATTTGTGCTCATCGTTTTACTGTTTTAAAGAAAAAATGAACAAAGCAAAAGGAATGCTATCATGTTAGTTTTATCATTGCCCTGTTTAAAAGAAAAAGGCAGGAAAGCAAATAATAAATGTATCACTGTGCTTTGCATTCGACCATAAAGACTAAAGAGAGGGTTGGATTAGGCATGCATCCTTTGGGCAATGCGCATTATTGTCATATTTCATATGTGGATTTTTAAATTGTTAAATAAGCGACATTTTGGGATTGAAAATGAGGTAACTATATTACTAATTTTTTGAAATTTGAGTGGCATTCATAACTAGATGTTTTATTATATAGTGACATGGAGCCAAATTTCTCTTAAATCAAACAGGGTCTGTTTATTTTTTAAGAGGAACAGGGTCTGTTTTGCATGCACAGGGAGGAAGTACATACATATTTGCTCGATGCTTACTCCAAAGCACGCAGAGGAATAAAGCAAAGCGTAAAGCTCTGTCACATCGATTACAGTAGGATCAAATCATAACTGCTTACATTAAAGACAGTCTATAGAGACTACAATAAGAAAAAATTTAAATTTATAATAAAAAAAGAAAATGAGCAATTGCACTATTACAGCGCATGAGATAAATTAACCAAGCATGCATGTGATCAAATATCTCTAAAAGAGTTCGATGATAATTTTTTTTAAAAAAAAGGTATTTGCATGTACACACGTTCTCTTCGAATCTGCATAGATGTGAGTAACCTAGCCATTATCCGTTTTGCTAATTTTTAGACGTATGAAATTTTCTTAGCTATCCGTCGCTTTAGAGTTGCACTCTAGTAACACTAAAATTCCACTTCTTACCAAGGTGTGATTTTAGTATAAAATAATTATTTATTAATTATCAGTTTAATTTATTCATTGACTTTCTATGCTTTATTATTATGAAGACTTGCTAAACACATGTACTCACATACTTTTTCCTTTCTATGTTTCAAATCATTACGTTTGTTTCAGTTAATCTAAAGTTGCACGCTAGTAAAACTAATTTTGCGCTTGTTAATATTGTCCTACCTAAGTATAGTCATAGTGCAATTCTATAAAAAATCGACTACAAGATATTTTGTTTTCAATCAATTTACAAGAAGTTGCTCCCAACTTTAATTTATATGTAAAACATTATTGCCGAATGTGGACTAAACTCATACATCTATATTATCTTCTACTATATATATAAAGCTGAATAAAACAGAGACACCACATTAATCATAAAATATTATAAATTCCCATGTTAATAAAAAAAACCGGCTCCGTTGTTTCTCTCGGAGGCTGATGCTTCCTTTTGCTTTGAGGGGCTGGCGGCGGTGTTGGGCTTCTGCGCATAGCGCTAGCGGGTGGTGGAGTGTTTTGTCTCACCGGCGAGGCGTTGCGTGGTGGCGTGGCTTGTCTTGGGGGAGGAGGTGAGCTCTGTCTTGGTGGAGTGTTCTCTCTCGGTATAGAAGTCACCTCCGCACCATCAGGAAACACAATGTACTTCTTCCGCCAGAGGATGATGTTATGGACGGCCTCTCCAAGCTTGGTCACATCGTCTCCTCCAGCAATATCGAGCTCCATCGTAATAACTTCGTATAATAATAATAATAATAATAATAATAATAATAATAATAATAATAATAATAATAATAATAATAATAATAATAATAATAATAATAATAATAATAATAATAATAATAATAATAATAATAATAATAATAATAATAATAATAATAATAATAATAATAATAATAAAGCAGAGTTATAAGGAACCACCACATTAATTCTAAACTACTAGCTAGAAAACCCCATATTAACCATAGAGAAAAAAAGAGCAGCTACATCGTTGATTGTTGTGAGTCCAAATTACGACGGCTTAAATTAAAAGTTACAATACTTAAATAAAAGCAATTTAAAAAGAGTTCGTATCAAATACGCGATTAGAAAAGAAGTTTGTATCAAATATGATGTTAGAAAGGAGCCCACGTCAAATACGAGATCCATTTGTGCAAATGCGCGACACCTTGCTCCTTTAATTGGAACCAACATACACTACAGGAATCGGGAATAGTATCGGCAAAAGTCTACATACCGACGACATAGGTATTTGTCAGCGGCTGGTCGCCGACGTAGCTTCGAGGACAAAGGCTCAATTGGAGCCACAATGTGGTCGGTTGATATATGGCCGACGACATAGGCTTCTTTGGCGGGCTCATACATTCAAATTTTCGGACGCGCGCAGAAGTGATTGCGGCATGTGTCAGCTGTCTTGTTAGTGCCGACCACCTAGCTTGCCGGGATGTTCTTTTGTGGGCGGCATATTTGTGGGCCGCCGACATTGTTCTGTCGTCGGGATTTTGGCCACCGACATTGAGTTTCTGGCCGCCCACACTGATTTTGTTTCCTGTAGTGATAGGTATGTGTGCGTGTATATGACCCTCTTTGATTTGCGTTTGTGGTTTGGTTTTGGTTGTAGTTGAAGGATCTTTAAAAATATATGTGAAAAGGCTAAAAAAATCATTTCGAAATATTTTTGAGATCTTTGAAAAAATGGCAGCGAGATTATGAAAATTATTACAGAATATTAAAGTGAATGATCAATACAAAAGTAATAAATTTTGTAAATTAAACTAGAACCGTCACAGAACTACGAATCAAAAGCAGGAACGCTATATATATCGATGGCTTGTTACCAATGGAGCCGCGAGTTTAATAAGCACGCCCACCGCACGCACAACACAATATACAGCTCTGCCGCTAGCTAGTACGTACGGTCAGTGAAGCCGGCCGGGGCCGGGGCCGGCGAGTCGGCGACGTACGGCAGATCAGAATACAATAATGTCTCGGTTTCGGTGGCTGCATGCCGTGCGCTCGGTGGTGGCGTCGGTGGTCACGGTGCTCGCCGTGGCGGTGGTCGTCAGGGCGGCGGCGCTGCTGCTCAGCCCCAGGCTGGTCGAACTCAAGGTGGTCCGCGGCTCCGTGGTGGCGGACGTCGCGGATCAGCCGACGTACCAGAACGTCACCTTCTCCTTCACCCTCAGGGCGTCCAGACCCAGGGGCCGCGCCTTCGTCACCTACCAGAACGTCACCGTCCTGCTCACCGCCGCCGACGAGGCGATGGGAAGCGCCACCGGCGTGGAGCTGAGGCTGGGCGTGGCCATGTCCCTGGCGCAGCAGAAGGAGCAGGACTTCCTGCAGGCGGGCGTAGTGAACGTGACGACGGGCGAGAGGCTGGGCACCTTGATCTGGATGGACGACCTGCTGAGCCGGAGCAAGGTCGTGGACGCGAGGGTGAGGGTGGAGGGCGTGCTGAGGGAGCACACGGAGGGCGCCATCGGGTGGCACGCCTACCGCGCCGTCTACACCTGCCCGCATGTGTCCATCGCCAAGCGCGGCCAGAGCTCGGACCACGCCGGGGACGTCCCGTGCCTCGCGGCTTTCTCTTGGCTCTACACGCCTTTCACAAGAAACGTATCGACGACGATGTACTAGTACTACTGACCCATCCATCCATCCATGAGTAGCCATCGATGGTTCGAGTTAATTTCATTCCATTCAGTACGTGTGCTATATATCCATCGGTTTCAAAGCAGTTTGGCCTTATGTCAAATAATTACGTTGCTCCATTAATATTCCTGCTCAATATAATAAACACTATAGGAAAGTTCATCATTTTAGATGGCCTAAGCCGTCTACCATAGACAGCAAACCGTCCATCCAAAATATACTCGACGGCCAACCGTCGACCATAAACCGACGACACTACTCCGTCGACCATAATATGGTCGACGGCATCTCCAACGGCCGTCTACCATATCTCAGGTAACGGCCAAACATCTCCGTCAACTTATGGTCGACGGTCTGGTGCAAGCCGTCTCTACCATAACGAGGGAAGAGGGTTTGCTGCCACGTAGGTTATGGTGGACGGCCTTTTTCTGGCCGTCTACCATAATGTTATGGTGGACGGCCTCCATATGGCCGTCTACCATAATATACAGGCATGTGGTTATGGTCGATGGCCAGTATTTAGCCGCGCACATAAGTTGGCTGCAGAAAAAAAAATTGTAAATAATTGTCAAAAATTTCAAAAAAATACACCGCTGCCGCCGCGTTGCCGCGACGCTGCAGCTAGTGCTGTACCTGCAAAAACTTCCCCATAATCTCCAAATATTTCCAAAATATGGCCATATGCCCACATATAGCCATATTTTCACACACATGCACATTTGACACATATAGCCACAATTTTCACATATACATGCATTCCAACACAATTATAAACCACAAAATGCACACATGGCCACATTTCACACATATGCAATAGTAGACATGGAGCAAACATACATTCATCATCACGAGTCCGTTTACTTAAGAGAAGGGGGGAAAGGTGGGTGGTTGCGCAAGCATGTCATCAACAAAATTATCGTCGAAGGCAGGCACGGAGCCACCGGTTGCATCATCACCATGCTGCACCTCTTGTGCTGGGGCAGCTGACCCGGATCCCTAAGTAGCAGGTTGCATCATCACCATGCTGCACCTCTTGTGCTGGGGCAGCTGATCTGGATCCCTAAGTAGCAATTTTGATGAAAGAGATGTTATAGTTTGGCATTAGCAAGGTATTGATGACGTAAGATTCACCATGCATTTAAGATACTAAAATTAGATGAATTACCTGTCCTGGAGGCTGTGAAGGACCAGCTTGCTGAGTGTAACCTTGAGGTGGGATTGGCCACATGTAGGGGCTTGGCATCGGCATATGGTATGGTTGAGAAGGTCCGGGAGGTCCATATTGCCACATGTGGGGATTTGGTATTGGAACCTGTGCAGGAGCAGATCCTGACGCCTATAAGCAAACAAATTGAAATGTAATATATGCGATATAGCCTAAAATGAAATAGTGCATGGGATTTAAGAAATTTTAACCTGTCGTGGCCAGGAGTAGGGATAAACGGCCAGAAGCATGGCATCGGTGGACGAGAGGGATCCACTGCATGGGCTTGAATTGGAGTAGCCGATCCTGAAGCCTACAAGGAGCATTATCGATTGTGGTATGTAGCACTTCATGGCTAGAGAATTAAATCATTTACATCGACTTACCCCGTCTGGAGGATTAATGTACAAAGCTCCTTGTGGCGGAGGGTAGGACTGCAAGGTAAACCACAATTAGTGCGGGTTCGACCAAATATAGCAATTAAAAACATGACATCTCGGAAAAAGCAAAATCTTACCGGTATCCAACGCTCGATGAACGCAAGTCTAGATAGGACAGCTTGGTTTGTTCTCACGTCCTCCTCTCGCTACCTAGTTAGCTCCTGAATCTGTTGTTGCAAGACACGGTTCTGGTTCTCCAACGCACGCTGCCTCAAGGAAGTAGACGGGCCCGAAGCCCTTCGAGCTGCCCTCACCTCGGGAATGTACTCGGAAGAGCAAAGGGTGTCGTTCCCGAACGCCAACCGACCGTGAGCCCTCCCCCCATACGGGAGTGAATGATGGCTGCGTCCAAGGGTGCCTCAAGAGGAGTGCTGTCAGGCCCGTGCACCTCAGTCATTGCGTCCACGTAACGATCCTGCGGTGAAAGCCTTTTCATTAGTAATGGTCAAATTAATCCTATGTACATGTGAACGCCAAAACTTAGAACTTACCAATCTCGCCTGGGCCGTGGCGTCCAAACTCGCCTGGGCTGGGACGTCCAAAGGTGCCTGCGTGCCATTGGTGTTTCTCGCCGAGTGTGCCTTGGTGTAGACATCGATGTAGCTTGGATCCTGCCCGACTTGATCTTACAGCAGTGTTGTATACAAAGTCAATTTAGCTAACTAAAAAACGTTAAAGTAGAGTCATCTTGCCATCACTTTGGCGAGCTGAGCCATCGACCGGCTACCGAGGTGGGTCACACAAGCATCTCCAGAGGCAATACGATTTGCCTTGTTCCTTTCTGATTTCTCTCTCCACTCCGGACTGTCATACATGTCAGAAAAGTACCTCCAAGCATCAGGGCACTTGTCGCACCACTCAAGGAACTAAAGCTGTATCGTACTAATTTTATAAATTTAGTGTCATCTACCACGTATGTCATCTAAGATGGAAGTAACGAGACCGCTAAAAGAGCGCTTGGTGTGTTGGAAGATCCTAGAGTTCCGTTACAACTAGAAGTGCCAAGGACAGCCAAGACGACGGAGTTGGTCCATGAGCTAGTCATGAAAAGTTGGAGGAGGTCGATCCATCGGGGGGGGGGGTGTCCAGGTTGGACTAGCTGTGAGGGCTGATGCCTAGTAAGCTAAATCCACATGCAACTCCCCGCTAGATTGTCGCAGCATAGTTACACTCTAAGAAGAGGTGAGCTAGGATCTCCATATTGCGACAACACAAGGAACAAAAGTAGTCGTTTTGCAGGAGTCATTTGAGTAGCGCATTAGCTGTCCAAAGGCGGTTGTGAAGTAGGAGTTAGACAAAGAATTTGCATTTGGACAACACCCAGGTCTTCTATATGGTTCTATTTAGGGGGAGCGGGTGCCTCCGGCAAACTGAATGTGATAGGCACAGGTGACCAAGAAGCTACCCGAAGAGTTAAAATTCTAGATAACTTGGTCTGGGACCCCTGGAGTTGTGTGGAGGGGGCAAATTATCCCCATGACACCCAATTTGTATCATAATTTCCATGTGTGTATGACATGTGGGACCATCTCAGTCACTGAAAGTTGGTTCGAGTGTCATGTGACGAAATGCAAATTTTAAACAGTGTCACGAGGATAAATGTCCCGTGTCTGAGAAGGCTAGAGAAGCATCACAATTGCATGAGTTCTATGGTCATTGAAAAGGAGAATTGGTGGCTTAGGTTAGAAAGCCAATTGCTATCCAAGAGCACTTCTGCATCCGAACGTTTCTTCCTAGTTGATGCAGCGAAGAGCGTGGGGGAGGGGGGTGGCAAGGTCATTGGGAGAGCGGTCGTCTATGTAGTTGCCGTACTAAAAGGATGTGCTGGTGCCATCTCCAATTAAGATAGTGGGGTGGGAATATTGAAAAGGTGGCGGTCTAGAAGGCCACAGGGAGGATCAATGCCTATCCAAGGTCTGTAGGTTGAGGTTTTGCTTAGCGAAAGTCAATAGATCGAGGCAGAGAGCACGCGCAAAACAAGACAGGTCAATGATGCCTAGGCCGCCTTGCTCCACTAGCTAATAGGCGAGTTTCCATCTTATCTGGCGATGACCATTAGGCATGTGCTAGGCCCCCTTCCAGAGCCAAGTCTTTATGATCTTGTCGATCTACTTGAGGATGGCATACGGGACTACGACCGCTGAGATGATGTAAGTTGGCATGGTGGAGATTATCGATTTGAGCAGAGTGAGGTGGTTGGCTTGGAATTAGGGGTCCTTTCCAACCAGCCAAATATGGTGAAATCTTGTCAATGGAGATGTGCTGGAGCCATCTCCAATCAAGATAGTGGGGTGGGAATCTTGAAAAATTCGCGGTCTGCAAGGCCACATGGAGGATCAATGCCAATCCAAGGTCTGGAGGTTGAGGTTTTGCTTAGCCAAAGTCAACAGAGGCAGAGAGCACGCGCAAAACAAGCCAAGTCAATGATCACCAGACCTCCTTGCTCCACTGGCGAGCAGGCAAGTTCCCATCTTATCTAGCAGTAACCATTAGGTATGGGCCAGACCCCCTTCCATAGCCAACTTTATGATCTTGTCGATCTACTTGAGGATGGCATACGAGGCTACGACCACTGAGATGATGTAGGTTGGCATGGCGAAGAGAATCGATTTGAGCAGAGTGAGGCGGCTGGCCTAGACATTAGGGGTCCTATCCAACAAGCCAAATATGTCAAAATCTTGTCAATGAGAAGTTGAAGGTAGATCCAATGAAGCTTCTTGATGGAGAAAGGAGGCTGAGGTACTGGATGGGGAAGGACGCACGTTGCGCCGAGAAATTGGCCAAAATGTGGTCCAAGTCAGCCCATCGCAACATATCGGGACTATATGGCTTTTGTCGATGGTGGTGTGTAGACCGGTGATATCCTCGAATAGTTTTAGGATCCACACTAGGGCATCAATCTCATATTTAATCGGGGCGAAGAAAATGGCGTCATTGTCGGCGTAGAGGGAGATACGAAGGTTGGTGCCCACCCCTGGATTAGGGGTGGCCATTCGGTTTTTTGGGTTTGGTTTTTTTGGTATTTAAAAAGTTTGTTTTTAGAAACTGACTACGAAGATCGTATGAAAAAAAAACCGAAACCGAACTACCGATTCGGTATATTTGGTACTAAAAAAGCTACTCCCTCTGTCGCAAAATAAGTGTTCTTCTAAGACTTATAATTTGTCCAATAATAAGTAATGTTTTAGAGGTGGACCCCACCTCCCACAGCTTTATTCCCCTCCAAGGCTCCTCTCCTCACCTCGACTCCTCCACCCACTCCCTTCACCGCAATCCTCACCTCCTCCCACTCACCTTGCCGCAATCCCCTCATTGATTGCTCCTCCCACTCCACTGCGCCCCCTCTGGACTCCTCCCACTCCTACTCCTGCGCGAAATGAAGATGGGCAGTGGTAGCGGTAGGAAAGGGCGGCGACCGCCGATCCGGATCCGCAGCGGCGGGAGAGGTGTGCGGCCTCCTATCCGGATGCGCCGCGGCTGGATCCGCATACGCAGGCGAGAGCTCGGAAGCGGGGCCTCTTGAAGAACGATCCCGAGTCGAAGGAAGAACTCAATGGCATAGAAGGGGACGTCACCGGCGAAATCGCGTCGGACTCGGAGGATGAAGGCGGCGTGGTGTACCCCAAGGGTGCTACGGTCGGCGTGAAGGTGGATGCGATGGTTGCTGCGGCTGGCGTGGAGTTCATCATGAAACCTGGAGGAGGGAAACATGAGCGGCCGCCGATCCAGAAGCACGGTGGCTGGATCCGCGTGCGCAGAAGAGGGCTCAGACGCGGGGGCCTCTTAGTGTAACATCCCAAATTTTTACATGATCCTTGGGACTAGTACGGGTTTACGCAGGTGGAATCCGATATTGTAAATCGGGTGCCGACACTTAGGAACGACCCCGAGTTAGAGGAAGAACCCAAAGGCATGGAAGGAGACGCCGCCAACGAAATCGTGCCGGACTCCGAGAATGAAGGTGGCGTGGTGTACCCCAAGGATTCTACGGCCGACGTGAAGACAATGCTGAAGGCGCCGCAGTTTGATCTATGAACTGATGGTGCTTTAATTTATGAATTGATGGTAGTTTAATATATATATGATCTTATGGTAGTTTAGTGTATAAACTGATGGTGGTTTGATCTATGAACTGATGGTAGTTTAAATCTATGAACTGATGTTTGGTTATATATATGTATGTATCCCCTAATTTTGGTAATATGGATCCCCTGATTTAGGTGGTTTACTATGGATGTCTTGATTTAGGTGGTTTAATATGGATACAATGTCATATGTGCAGCAATTAACCATGTTCTACTTTGGCTGCACATGGTTCATTGAGATCAGGTAATTCTCTGCCTTCTCCATGTTCTTGTGGTGGACAGTTGAGATCCAGAGCCATATACAAGGTTTTTTAATGGTGTTATGGTGATTTAGGGTCGCAGTGATCTATAGGAGGCATGGAGATAAAGGGGCAGATGGAAATGGAGATGATCCGGTGATTTGGTGCCCTCTTATGGGCTTTGTCACATGGGTTACATTGTTTTGGTGTGGTTTATTAAAAAAGATTGGCGCCTTGGATGTTTTGCCCTGTATTATTAACAAAATTTGGTGCCTTGAGTTGTTTAGGCCGCACTATTAAACTTCTTTTATTTAATCTGGTGTCAAAGACTCATTTTGGTGCATTTAAGGCCTCCTTGCGCATTGTTTCACGCAAGAGAAAAAAGTTGTACTCCTGGATCAATACTTCATACTTGTGCACAAAAGATCCTGGCTCAGTATCGAAAAGTTGTACTTTATGGCCGCTTTTGTAGGGTCACATGGGTTCTTTACTCTATCCTTAGTTTCTTCAAATTTTTCTAAAAAAACACTTATTTTGGGACGGAGGGAGTAGTTTGGTACTCCAAAATGAAATACCGAAACTGAACCGAACTACTGAAGTTACTTAAAAACGCTACCGAATTTTTCAAGAAATACCGAAACACAGTATATTCAGTTCTATCTGTTCGGTTTTTTGGTTTTGGTTTTTTTATGCCCACCCTACCCTGGATAGGGGAGACGACTCCTTCCTCAATTGCAATCTGGAGCACCTTCCAAGGGAAAGGAGGAAACCGAGTCCTTGTCACAGCCTACTTACGGTGTTGAATATGTTCCCAAGGATCCATTAAGAAAGAATCGATCGTGAGGAAAAGGGGGCCAATATGAGAGAAATTTAGTCTCTCCACTAAGTGTTGCGACGATGTTGTTGATCGGTGCAAATCCCTAGTCAGCCACATGCGCTCCCATGCGGCTCTAGCCCTTCTAGAGAGAAAAAAAATGTATCATGATCGTCTAATAAAGAAACTACCGAGCAAGATAGAAAAAAAAAGCAAAGTACAAATTATTAAAAAGAAAAGTAACAACGAAAAGTAGGGAAAAAATAAAATCCTAGGACATACGAGCAAGCTAGACAAAAAAATTGGAAGAAACTAAGCAAACAATTTTAAAAAAGGAATAAAAAATGGATAGGCAAGGGAACTAAATAAAGAAGCTATCATATATACATACATACATATATGTTCCCTAAAAAAAAGTAGAAAGTTCATAAAAATGGAACCGTGACAAGACCAAACGAATAAATAAAAAATATTAATTTTTAAAATTATGAAAAGTAGAAATTATATGCCCTTTGCTCTTCCCCCTTCTTATATAAGCTTCTTAAGAAGCTTTTTTTTAAAAAAAGATAAAAGTGAACCAGGCCTAGACCAAAAAGCTAAACCAGAAAAACCATAAAAGTAAAGAATTTCTATAATTCCGAATATTTGAAATTTTAGAATATTGTTCTTTTGCTCTTTCCCCTCTTATAATTTTTAACAAATATTGTTTCCCTGTTTTTCTCTCCTCTTATTCCTTTCAATTTGGCCCATTAATGATGGACCACACATGTAGTGCGCTTCCTTAATCATGAACAGCGAGCATAGCACGCTCTCCTTCCTAATCATGAACCGCATGTATAGCGCGCTTCCCATCCTAGTTTGTAAACAATAGCCGATGCATCTACGATAGGGGCGGATCTACAGTATATTCACTGGGTCAGATGGCATCGATGGAATTTGGCCCAGCCCTTAAGACTCCAGTGGTCCACAGACCACAGCCCATTCGTTGTCCACCACCTGCAAGCTGCAGCAAACTAATTGCAGCACATTCGTTGTCCACTGCTAGCAAGCTGCAGGCCACGTGCACAAGGGCCAAGCCCAATAGCCAATAGGCCATGTGAATGTGACATTGTGACTTGTAGATCATTAAGGACTCAAGGTCCATTGGTCCAGTAAAAAATTACCGTAACTATTCTATGAGATACATAATTTGGCAAACTGGTCAAATGGAGTGTTGGTGGATGGGAATGGCCCGACGTCTCATCGGCCATATGCAGCGATGGGTTACTAGCAGCACCACATAAGAGGATGGGGTGAGAGAGTCAGAGAGAATGATGGATTATGATTTGAGTGAGGAGGAAGAGACAGTATGGGTGGTTTTTTGCAAATATGTTAGCTGAGAGTGGACGTTTTTCTTGCAAAAATGAGGACTCCAAATCTGTGTCGTTGGATCAAGATCTCATGAATATAATTAGTCGAGTGCACCAACCGCTTTGGATGTGCTAGGTCTGCTCCAAAGAAACAAACCAGAAAAAACATTAAGGAAATATTAATCGGCAAGCAAAGTACTACCACCATTCCATTTTTTAAAAAAAAAATCAATGTCTGTAACTTTTGTCTAATAAATAAGCTTAAAACATATGTTTAGTATTAGACATGTGATATAGTTGTATTTATATTTAAAAACACTTTCATATGTTAATTTTGTAGTTTTTGATGATTTCTTATGAAAGAAATTAATGCTCAAAGTTTTATGCTAAAAACCGTCTGAAAACATTAATTATACCCCCTCTATCCCAAAAATAAGAACTTTTGATCGATAATTAAGCTACAAACTTATATTTTCCGTGTTATGCATGTAATACGATTGATTGATATTTGAAAGTTCTTTAATATGATGTTAATTTTGTATTTGTTAATAATATGTCATGAAAGAAATTAATGGCCAAAATTCTGCTTTGAAGACCATGCCAAAAAATTATATGACTTATATTTTGGGATGGAGGGAGTATGTCTTATATTTTGAAACCGAGGGAATAGAAGAGACCACTGCATGCCCTAGAACCGAGTGGAAACATAAAGAGTACCCGACCATCAAATGCGCAATGAACTAGTATAGTAAAGCTTGAAAAGAAAAGAAAAGAAAAGAAAGGGAATAAGCAAAGTAGAAATAAAAATGCAAAGGAAAAAAGAAATAATAATACAAAGAAATGAAAAGAAAAGAAGCAAAGTAGAAACAAGATCGATAGGAACATAGCAAACTGCAAAAAGAAATAAAAGGAAGAAGGAGTGCAAGCAAACTGGAAAGAAGGTAAGACGCAAACCGAACAAGTAAAACAAATTGACAGATAACTACGATAAGTATGGATCAAACTTGTGACCTTTGGTTCTTTAACTAGGTTCATGCTGTGTCAACTAGTCTATCGCTAGTTTGTCGATAGATGATCCAAATTTTGGAAGTGTCCAGACATATTACATTTTTTTTTTTCTAATTTGATCCTACATCTACAACCTTGCTTCTGCATAGACCAGAGGTGCCCAATTTGATATGTAAGTTAGTATTTTGTTTTAGTGTGATTTGATTTTAGATTCAGCTCATAAGTTTATAAAACCAAAAAAATTATGAAGAATCAAAGCCATGCCAATGCCAAACAATGGGACTCCATTGCTGTCACCGTGAACGCCAAACCTTTCTACCATAGGCTCACCCAAGTAACCCAACCCCCACTTCTACCTATGGCTACGTGCGCGTTTGTTTGCTGCTACAACTAGCTCTATCTTGGTTTTTACTTTTTTTTGTGGGGGTGGGGGGTCGGGGGGGTGTTGCTACTCTCTCAAGTTAGAAATAAATTTCTTTCATATGAGGCTATAATTTATATTTTATTATCTAACAAAATAACTTTTTTCCACCTTGATCATGATTTCCAAAATACATCTTTAATCACTAATAACTATTACAATCCATTTATGAAACATAATAAAAATTATTATATTACCCTCCAAGATGAATGAAGAATGCGATTGTCACATACTTAATCTACATAGTTCAAACAGTATTCATAGTCACAATCAAAGTTCTAAGACTTTTTTTTAAAACAAAGGGTAGTAGAACTACCATCTATTGATCAAAGCGAGGAAGAGTTACAGATTGGGGGATTGGAACCCTCCCCCTAGGGTACAAAACAAAAATTAATTGATTACAAAATTGGCTCTTGCGGTCATCCAGAGCTGCAGTTCGTCGACGAAGTGTTGGAGGAAGGTGACTCGAGGCCATTCGATTACGCGGAATAGCCGGTTGTTATGCTTGAGCCACAAGTGCCAGATAGCCCCGGTGATTATTGATATAGTGCCATGCGGAGCCCTGCATTGAAGAATATCTTCGTCCCACCTGGCTAGGATGTTAGAAGGATGTCTATAGGACGACGGGGCAATGAGTGAGGAGTTCGTCAAGTGACACAGGCGCTCCCAAATGAAGACGTTGTAATCGCATTGGAGGAATAGTTGTTCGGGGGTCTTGAGATTTCGCAGGCACAACTGATATAAGTAGGCATTCGGGAGACGCCTACGTTGCAGGGCGTCGGACATTGAGACGCGTTGGAGAAGTAAGAGCCAAAGAAAGAACTTGCATTTTGACAGCATCCAGTGCCTCCAAGTGCGTTGGATTGCCATCGAGGGGCAACAACCGATGAACTGTAGGCAGTAGATGGATCTGATAGAGAAGGTCTCATCATTGGAGAAACGCCAGGTCCATTGATCGGCCACTCCCGCAGATGGTGTGCTTTGAGACAAGCGGACTAGCAGGAAAATGAGTTCCGGCACCATCAGAGGGGTGATCCATTGACTGAGGTCGATTAGCCAGTTGTTATCAGCTAGGAAGTCTCTGAAGTTCTAAAACTTTTAACACATATATAATTCAAACAACCAATATTTATGATGAGAGTATTTTAAAGCCAATTTAGCAGAACCAAATTAGAGAAAAAATAATAATGAAGAACGACCGCTCTCACCATGTGCGACAGTTCTGCCTATCGCGTGGTACAATCATACGCATATATAGGCAACCTAGTCCATATTATATACACAAACATGTGTGAAGTATGCAACTGATTTTAATTTGTAGGCCCATGACGACGGAAGGGTTAATATGGATTGGGCCATGCACAACGTAAGCCCTACCATAGATATAACAGGACAAGAACAAGATCACACCAAACTTGCATCTCACCTATCCTCTTTTCAGGGTATCAAAAAGCTCGAAGCTTGCAAATTGCTCAAACTCAGCTTGTTCTAGACTTGATTCAAGCTCAGCTCGAGCTTTATACGAGTCGAGCTCGAGTTTGATTCTAAGCTCACAAGCTTGAACGAGCCGAGCTCGAGCTCTGTGGAGCTTGCTCAAAACCTTAAAATTCTAGAAAAAAAAATCATATTTTATCGACTGCTCAAGTTCTAGCTTCAGCCAAACCTACTTGAGCTTCATCATGTCTATTCAAACAACGTATTTTTCTCAATCAAAACATATTTTACCAATTATATTTGAACCCAAACTCGAGCATTATTAAAGCATGCTCCCATTTTATATGTTCTATATTGAATTTATATGTTAAGGAGTCTAGACGAGCCGAGCTTGAGTCTATTGAAGCTTTGTTAGCTCGAGCCTAACTGTAGGCTTGATTCAAACTCGGCTTGAGCTTTGTCCAGTTCAAGCTAATTGATAGAAAAAAAACTCGCTTAAGCTCGGCTCTGTTGCGGCGTGGCTCGTGGCCACACTATCAACACATGGGCCAACATTACTATCAGGCCTACTCGAACGTAGAAGGGTGCCTAGGCTCACCGTATTCGAGGAGTCAGCTTTAAGCCCACTACTACAAAAGCACTCCGTGGCTGTTGGCAACACGCAGCCACGACCACCGCATGTCCTTGGTCAGCGAACGCATGTAGGAGGCCAGTGGGCTAACGGACCCATTTGAGGCCCATCTATTCTATATAATAAAGCCTTCTATATAATAAAGCCTTAGCACACTTGTTTCTAGGTTGTGCCACATGGCGCATCCTGGTTGTGACATATGCCACAACCTGGGACAACCACACCATCAAGGGACTCCGTCGGACACTGTACGGCGGCCACCGGACAACGTCAGCTGAACTAAAAAATGCTAGCCCGTAGCCTTCGAGCAGCGACCAAAGAACAAATCCCTGAAAAACAAACTCCACCAGATAACGTCCGGTGGGGACCAAACCCTAGGATCGGGGCCGACCAAACCTCGTTCGAAGGAACCCCATCCCCGGAAAGACCACGTCATAACGACCACCGAACCTAGTTCGGTGACGGTCAGACGCCGTCCGAAGAAGCACAAAGACGCAGCCCGCATGCTGGTTGCGCCACGTGGCACAGCAGGGACTACCACGTCATCCCTTCAATGGGAAAATAAAAAAATTAATGACCTAAAAAATGCCAACAAATATATAAAAACTAAAATGTAAAAAAATTCATGTTGAGAGTTCATAAATGAATTTAACCATTAGAAATGTTGATTTCTACAAATTGAATTAAGAGATAAGAGAAAAATTCCAAAAAAATTGAAAAAACTAGAGAACAAAAAATTCAGAAAAAACTTATAAAATTCCAAAATACACTTATGTCTTACGAAACTAATGTCACGCCCCATGGTCGCGTAAACATCGCTAGTTATCTACAAGGCACATCATCGTCATGCACAACCAGCAACAACATGTGTTTGCAATGAAACCAGATCCTCTGCAGTTACTGCCCTTTGCAGTTAGATCACTGACATGTGGGCCTGAGTCCACATGTTAGTGACCATAACAGGAGAGATAACTACAGAGAATCCCCATTCGTGTGCCGTAAATGCACCATGTGGCCCTACTAGCTACGAGGGAAAATAGAAAATATCTTGATAAAATACATACATAGTACATCCATGATTGATGTAGTTATGGCATGCGTGTATCTCGAGCTCTCGTCTGACGACTAGGGGATGGCAACGAGTCGAGCTTGAGCGAGCTAGGCTTGTTTAGGCTCGGCTCGTTTTTGCGAGCGGGCTCGGCTCGCTTGGATGAATGAGCTAAAAAACTGGCTCAGGCTCGGGCTTGTTAAAGCTTGCGAGCGGCTCGCGAGCGCTCGTGGCTCGTTTGTTGTTGGCTACTTGACTGTTGCTCGCAATGAATTAGGGAACGCCAAACAGGGAATGGATTGGACCGTCACTCGTTTATCGGACTTGACTGAAAACCATTGGCTTCGGAGTTGGGCCGCTTGTGAAAAACAATAGGCCGCTCAAAGGACCACGGCGAGTCCTGTATTCTTTATATACTTAGTAATCACGAGTATACATCGTTAGGCTGTTACAAGGAGATAAGGACTAGTTAGTTAGTCTAGCTACATAATCCTTATCAGCCGCTAACAAACACGGCTGGGATCAACAGAACCAACAGAACTAGCTAACTGCGTACAGGATAACGATCTTCTTAACACACCCCCTTGATCATAGCCTGGTACAACGAGATTTAGATGATGCCGAAGATTCTCGAAAGCTGGTTTCGACAATGCTTTAGTGAAGATATCCGCCACCTGATCCTCAGTCGCTATGAATCTCACATCTAATAATTTTGCTGCAACTCTTTCTCTGACAAAATGAAAATCAACCTCTATATGCTTGGTTCTAGCATGAAAAATAGGATTAGACGTGAGATACGTTGCACCGAGGTTGTCACACCAGAGTATAGGCGCCTTTGATTGAAAAACTTGCAACTCCTTCATTAATGACTGTATCCATATGAGCTCGGCCGTCGCATTGGCTATAGCTTTATATTCAGCCTCCGTACTTGATCGTGAGACGGTTTGCTGCTTCTTTGAACTCCAAGAGACTAAGTTTGGGCCGAGAAACACTGCAAATCCGTTCTGCGATCTCCTGTCATCAGGGCACCCGGCCCAATCTGCATCTGTGAACACACTTAGGGCATTGGTCGCATCCTTCTTGATCCTTAGTCCCAGACCTTTAGTAGCTTGCACATATCTTAGTATGCGCTTGACAGCTCCCCAGTGCTCCTCGGTTGGACAGTGAAGAAATTGGCAGACCTTGTTCACGGCGTATGAGAGATCAGGCCGAGTCAAGGTCAAGTACTGAAGTGCTCCCACGGTGCTCCTGTACATACTTGATTCTTTTTCATTCAGTGCCTTGCTGCCTTCTTGGGTGAGCTTTCCAACTGGAAGCGGTGTAAGAGCAGGTTTGCATTTCTGCATATTGCTTCGGTTGAGAAGATCTTGTGCATACTTTTCTTGACAGAGTACCATTCCACTCTGTTCTTGTTTGACTTCAATACCCAAGAAATAACTGAGATCACCTAGATCCTTGAGTGAAAAATCTTGGGCCAACTGAGCAATTAGCTGATCTGTGGCTTTCTTAGATGAGCTGGCAATAACGATATCATCCACATATATAAGCATATACATGGTTACTTCATTTCTGTCATATATGAACAATGAAGTGTCGGCCTTCGATGCCACAAAAACTAGCTGTTCGAGTTTTTCACTGAGCTTCGCATACCACGCTCTTGGGGATTGTTTCAGACCATAGATGGATTTAACGAGTTTGCACAGGTGATTAGGATACCTGGGATCCTCATAGCCTGGTGGTTGGCGCATATACACTTCCTCATTCAATGTACCGTGGAGAAAAGCGTTGTTGATGTCGAGCTGTCGAAGATGCCATTGCCTGGACACGGCGATGGACAAAATGAGTCGAACTGTGGTGGGTTTTACCACTGGGCTAAAGGTTTCATCATAGTCCAATCCACGCCGTTGCTTGTACCCCTTCGCGACCAGCCTGGCTTTGTGACGATCGACAGTGCCATCTGGCTTGTATTTCAACTTGAAAACCCATTTTGCATCAATGATGTTGCGCCCGGCTTGTGGAGGAACCAAACGCCAAGTATGGTTTCTCAACAAGGCATGAAACTCATCATCCATAGCAGCACGCCATAGTTGATCTTGCATCGCCTGGCGATGATCAGTGGGTTCAGCCAGAGAAGTATGAAAAGCACGGCGATGAACATTGTACGGTACTGTGCCATCTGTGTATACTTTGGGCCGTTGGATACGATTCTGCAGCTGAGTAACGGCTCGCGGATGTCCTGCTTGCAGTGCTGGTGCCAAAGTGGAGCTCTGCACAGTCTGATCGGTTTGTAGGTCCTGTGCTCCATCCGGCACAGCGCCCTATTCACCGTTCGGCACAGCGCCCTGCAGTTCAGCCTGCAATTCTGGAGAGAGCTGATCAGCAGCAATAGCAGAAGTGGTATCCACCGCCTGGACTGGAATATTTTCTATGATAGGCACATGAGTACTCAAAGTGTTTGACGTTGTGAGAGGAGGAAGGATTAAATGATGCAATGACTGATCTGACGGGGTAGTTACTGCTTGCTGTTCAGTGGAGAAAGGAAACACATTTTCATCAAAAATGACATCTCTAGATATGTAAACTCTTCCGGTGGACCTATTTAGACATTTGTATCCTTTGTGTTGGGTACTATATCCAAGGAAGACACATCTAGTAGATCGGAAGGATAATTTTCTGGTATTGTAGGGCCGCAGGTTTGGCCAGCAAGCGCATACCCAAACACCTTCAGCATGGCATAATCTGGTTTAGCCCCGAGTAAACGGGTCAGAGGAATTTCTTTATGGATTGATTGGCTTGGAATCCTATTAATGAGGTATGTAGCTGTTTGGAAAGCTTCATCCCAGAAGCGAATTGGCATCGATGCCTGAGCTAAAAGGGCGAGTCCGACCTCAACAATGTGTCGGTGTTTTCTCTCAACAACGCCGTTTTGTTGATGAGTATGTGGGCACGAGATTCTGTGTGATATACCAGCAGAGGCAATATATGAATTGAGACGACGATATTCACCTCCCCAATCGGATTGGAGAGACTTAATTTTCTGGCCTAGAAGAAGCTCAACATGCGTTTTCCATTGAGAAAAGACAGTTTCAACTTCAGACTTGTGCTTTATTAAAAAGATCCATGAAAACCGACTGTAATCATCTAAGAAACTAACATAGTACTTAAACCGATTAACAGAGGCCGGCGCGGGACCCCAAACATCTGAATGCACAAGTTCAAGAGGAGAAGTTGTCACTCTACTGGACAAATTGAAGGGCAATTGCCGACTCTTTGCCTGCTGACAGGCATCACACACGTGATCTATCTTATTTCGAGTACAAGCAATCTTATTAGAACTAAGAATGGATTGAACGATAGGCGATGAAGGATGGCCAAGGCGACGATGCCACTGATCTGTGGAGAGCTTGGTGCACGACAGAGCTTGACTGGACTTGATGGAAGGTTTTGTGGAGGCGAGAGTGTAGAGCCCACGTTCACATCTGCCGTGAAGTAGAACTCTCCTTGTGACCTGGTCCTTGACACCAAAGAAATTTGGATGAAACTCAAAAAAGGCATCATTATCTCTAGCAAGTTTGTGTACTGACAGAAGGTTTTTGTTAACATGAGGAACATGAAGAACGTCATTCAAATGCAGAGTACGACCATGGCCATTCACAGATGAATACCCAGTGTGAGCGATAGACAAACCTGCTCCGGAAGCTATTGTGACTTGATCATTCCCTCTGTATCGATCCTTCATGGTCAGGCGGTCCAGATCACTCGTGATATGATCAGTAGCACCGCTGTCGATATACCAATTTGTGTCAACTTGGTACTGACCGCCATGTCCAGCTGATGCAGCGGCAGCACTGTGAGGACTCTCGGCTTGATAAAAGAGCCAAGCCCAAGTTCAGGTTTTTTCCTAGCCAAGTCTGAGCTACTCGGGAGTCACGAGCTAAAGTTCAGACTGCTGACGACCGAGCACTTTGAAATTTCACCTCTTCACTGTCTAGCTTCCTGATCAGCTCATGGTAGCTATTTGTGTCTCGAGACAGATTTATATGCGACAGATCTACTGACCAGTGATCACATAAATGGTAGCTGCTAGCTGGGGCATATACCTCATCAAAATACTTTTCTGCTACATGTTTGAATGGTTTTAAACCGACTCATAGTAAAATAAAATAAAATCCTGGTCCTTGACACAAAAGAAATTTGGATGAAACTCAAAAAATACATCATTATCTCTAGCAAGTTTGTGTACTGACAGAAGGTTTTTGTTAACATGAGGAACATGAAGAACGTCATTCAAATGCAGAGTACGACCATGGCTACTCACAGATGAATACCCAGTGTGAGCGATAGACAAACCTGCTCTGGAAGCTATTGTGACTTGATCATTTCCTCTGTATCGATCCTTCATGGTCAGGCGGTCCAGATCACTCGTGATGTGATCAGTAGCACCGCTGTCAATATACCAATTTGTGTCAACTTGGTACTGACCGCCATGTCCAGCTGATGCAGCGGCAGCACTATGAGGGCTCTCGGCTTGATAGGCGTGGTTGAAGCGCTGGTAGCAGTGCAGCGCGTCATGGCCACCCTAGCCACAGATCTGGCAAGTAGGGCGGCCCGAGCTTGGTCCGGCACCATGATGACCCGGCTGATTGGACGCACTGTGGTGACCTGGATGGGCACCGTTGCGCTGTCCCCTGCCTCCGGGATTGTTGCCGTTGCCGCGGCCACCACGGCCACGGCCTCCACGCCATCCGCCATTGCGGCCGCCTCGAAAGGCAGCATTGGCGACAATCTGATCGCCGTTGAGCTGGTGCTCTCTTCGCATTTCATAGCTAACAAGATGAGAATACAAATCAGTGAGTGTCAGATCCTCAGACCTTGTAGTCATGGCAGTGATGAAGGCGTCGTATTCGTCCCCGAGCCCAGCTAGGATGTATGACACGATCTCGTCCTCACGCAGCGGGTGGCCGATGGCGGACATGGTGTCAGCGAGGGCCTTCATCTTGTGAAAATAGGCCGTCGCAGTCAACTCCTTCTTGCGAAGATTTGCGAGCTGGAAGCGGATCTGAATTTGACGCGCCTTTGATCGAGACGCAAACATCCCTTCCAGTGCTGTCCACACCTCAGCGGACGAGGCCATGAACAGAACATGGCCTAGGATCTCCTCTGTCAGCGAGGAAAGCAGTGCACCTAGCACTAGTTGATCCCGCTGAAACCACGTCGTGTGCTCTGGATTGAGCAATTGCGTGGCGCCAGATTCCGACGACGAGGCGACGAACTAGCTGGGCGGCTTCTGTGTGCCGTCGACGAAGCCGAGAAGGCCTTGGCTCCGGAGATACGGCATGATCTGTGCCTTCCACAGGAGAAAATTCTCCCGGGTCAGGCAGACTGTGACGAATTGGTTGAGGGCTGGAGCGGAGGTGGTACTGGATACGGCAGCAGATGTACCGGTGGTGATGCCGGCCATGGTGGACGTGAGGGACGGCGAGGTGGATGTTATGGTGGCTGAAGAGGTGATCGCCGAGGAACCCATCAGGAGTGGATTATCTCAGGCTCTGATACCATGTGAAAAACAATAGGCCGCTCAAAGGACCACGGCGAGTCTTGTGTTCTTTATATACTTAGTAATCAAGAGTATACATCGTTAGGCTGTTACAAGGAGATAAGGACTAGTTAGTTAGTCTAGCTACATGATCCTTATCAGCTGCTAACAAACACGGCTGGGATCAACAGAACTAACAGAACTAGCTAACTGCGTACAGGATAATGACCTTCTTAACAGGTCGGGATGCCCATCCCCTGCGATGCGACTGACATCAGCCTGTTCCAGGCTGCAACGAAAGTGGATGTCAAAGATTGCGTTTCGACGAGCTTCTGGTATGACAACTGGCTTCAGGGGTTGGCTCCTCGCTTCCTAGCTCCAAATTTATTTGCCATTGCCAAACACAAGAACCGAAATGTCGCCAGCCAACTTCAAAATGACGCCTGGATCTCCTCCATTGATCACCTGCATACTCCTCGCCAGTTTCAAGATTTTCTCAAGCTTTGGCCTTTGGTTGAGCAAGTGGATCTAGCTCCCCCTGGTAACAGAGATGAAATCCGCTGGATGGCTTCCTCTAACCAGTCTTACACGGCCCGCTCTGCGTACAGACTCCAATTCCTTGGAAGCATCCACTGGGACCTCCACAAGCTCATCTGGAAGGCAGATTCCGAGAATAAGTGTCGATTCTTCGCCTGGACTCTTGCCCATGGTCGAATCAACACGGCAGAGGTTCTTCTTAGAAAGGGTTGGCCTCACAACCCTTCCTGCTGCCTTTGTCAGGCTGACTTCGAATTAACAAGCCACCTTACCTCGACGTGTTCCTTCTCTAAAAACATATGGCTACAGGTGTTAGTGCCCCGTTTCGCCCATTTTCGCCCTCCTGAAGGCAACCTAGCTGATTGGTGGCTAGTTAATCATCAAGGACTCAGCTGCTCGGATCGCAAAGCCTTTGGCGGATTGGTGATCACGACCGTTTGGAATATTTGGAAGGAGCGAAACCGCCGTATTTTCAATGCAAGTTTCTCCCTATCCCTGCGGTTGTCTCTCTTATTAGGGAGGATATCCGCTGTTGGGGTCTCTCGACCCGCTTTGTAATCATGGAGTAGCCTTTCTGCACTAGGCCCCCTGTAAATATTTCTCTTCTTCTTAATGAAATGGCAGAGCGCCTGCCCCTTTTTCGATTAAAAAAAATGCCCATGAAATTTTTGAAGAAGTGATCAGATCCTTTTTTTCTCCTCTCTCCCTATTTCTCTCTCTTGAGCTGGCCGCCCCACCGTCGGTGACCACCACCTCGGCCGGCTGATGGTGGTTCTTGTGCCGCCTGCATACTCGGGCCACACCATGATGTGCTCATGTGTTGTGGTCGCGCCCCCGTGGTTGGCCAATGGTCGCCGGCGCCGAGGGGAGGAGGAGAGGTGAGGGGGGAGGGGGAGGGGGATAACGGCTAGCTTAGAAGGGAGAAGGAGGAGGAAAAGAGAAAGAAGAAATAGAACCAGATCGTTTTTTAAAAAAGGTTTAGAGATTTTTTTTATAAAAGCAACATATGAACGTTGACTTGATCCAAACACGAATTTTGATATGAGTTTATGGTTATAAAGTTAACCGGAACCATAGCTATCTTGAAGGATGCTTTACCGGGGTGGACAGCATGCACAACGGCATAACGAGCCGTCTGAGACTGAGCAAATAAACCGAAAAAAACACCAGCAGTTCGCACAAACGCACCAGCAAACTGCCAAGAAAAGTCCTGAGAAAGAAAAATGGAGTCGCCAGTCTGCCATAGTGGCTACAAGTATCCCAGCTCTGTTTGGTTGGTGCTCCATCTTCCATGATTGGCTATGGTGGGTGTGGCTCTTTGCACCGCTGGTACGAGTTTTCTAGCTGTCTTATTCGTTGACGGTGCAGAAGAAAATAAAAAGACGGGCGCCATAATTTATGAAACCTTATAAATAAGGGCAGCGCCAGGTCCGACGCCTAGCGCTCGGTCCGGACCTTCCTACGCCATCCGATCTCTGGCACCAAGCCAATCCAACGCACTGCATGCATCCGCGTCGGTGCGTTCCCCCGCAGCTAGCTAGCGACTAGATAAAGCAGTGCGTTTAATTAAACTTTCGATTTTTGTACAAAATTCAAACAGTGTTCAAAATACGTGGAATAAATTTCATAATTCTTCTAAAATTGAGAGCAACCCATTTTAAATACTTTTTGAATTTTTTGATTTTTTCACTTTTTAAATTTTTTTAATGTGAACTAGGAGAAGGCACTTATGAAACTTCCATCTATACTAGTGAAACTTGGCCGTGTGTTGATGAAACTTTGCCGTGTACTGATGAAACCTGATGAAACTTGGATGAAACTTCGATGTACTCCCTCCGGATCGAAATATTTGTCGCCGGCAGGTCAAAACGGAAATACCGAAATATTTGACGCTCAGGGGGAAACTCAGCGTCATCCAAAATTTCTATCCGGATTTTGCCCTTGGCCCTGTCCCTGCTCTGCTCACTTGCTCCCCAGCGCCTCCGCCGTGTCTTCCTCCAGCGACCCGTCGCCGGCCCCCTCCTCCAGCGAGCCGTCGCCGCCTCCTCCTCGCGCTCGCCACCAGCCCCGACCTGGTGGCCGCCGAGCCGCCGCCGCCGCCTCCTCGCGCTCGCCACCAGCCCCGACCTGGTGGCCGCCGGCCCCTCCTCCAGCGAGCCGCCGCCGCCTCCTCGCGCTCGCCACCAGCCCCGACCTGATGGCCGCAGGCAAGGAGATGGAGGCCGTCGAGGAGGGCCGCTCCCCGGCGGCGGCGTCAGTGCTCTCCTCGCTCAAGAGCCCCGGCGGCGGTGGTCAGAACGGCGCAGCGGCGGCCGATGGCGAGTCGATGATGTCGGAGAACATCTCCACCAAAGAGTTGGTCCTGATATAGTCCATCTTTGAGCCCACTGTTGTAGTCCTTTGCAAGAACATGAAGTAATGAAAAAAGAAAAAATATTATACTCCTGTAATGTTCAGGTTTCACTGATTATAATCCTGTAAAGCATTCTAAGTATTTCGTGTGGTATGAATTTCTTTTTACAAGGAAGTTTTGGGAGGTGTCCCTCAAGAAAAGGGAAAAGGTGCTGTTTTGTTTTGCAGGCTGACAAGCAAGAGAGAACAAGTGCTAGTTAAAAATATTATTGTATCCATTGAGAAGATACATTCTGAGTAAATAATCACCTGTGCAAAGTAGCCTCCAATGACAGTCCAAATAGAGCACCAAGAATAAACCTTGTGGAGCCTGTGCTCATGCTATGATATGCAGCAATATCCAGGTTCTTTCAAGTTTCTTGAAAGAAAATGGCACATCTGGCTTGAATGATAGGGAGAGGGCTGATTTGAATCCTGCCCGGATTGGCTACAATAGTAAAGCACCATTAGTTCAAAATTCAGTAAATACACAAGAAGAGGAAAAAGTTACAAAAGTTTCTCCTCCTCGGAGAAAGGGTTATAGGGACGACAAATCAGAAAGGCAGAGCAAATACACAAAAAAGGATAGTGCGCCTGAGATTGGCCGGGCTGGGTATAAGGTTCAGCAAGCAAAGCAGTTGCAACAGCAGCAACGGCCAACATCTGCTTGTGCATGCTAAATCATCTTGTGCATGCTAAATGATTGGGTTAGGGTTAGGGTAGTGGAGAACTGGGCCAGGCCAGCTGGTTGAAGTTAGCCTAAGTTCTTAT
>SPJY01008167.1:0-11092 GCA_005191435.1 Raddia distichophylla | reverse complement strand
AGGAAAGTGTGGAGTGTTGGAATGATTTGACAATGGATGGATTTCTCATTGTTATTTTATTATTCTGGTTGTTTATACATATACTTTGCTGAGTATTCCCCTATACTCACTCTTGCTTTATTTGGTTTTAGGTACTGGTGATGTCAATCATGCATGGGATGGGAAATTAGAACATGGACTTGAGCACTCACTATCGTTCATGTTGAATTAGTACATTAGTTTCTTATTAGTTTTATTTAAATAGTCGTCATGTGTATAAGTGAGCGTTGCAGTTATGATAGGTTTTAAGTTGCATGTCGGTTGATAGAAACGTTCATTTGTTCTCTTGTTATAAATTGCCTGTCGTGGATGCCCATATAAACAAAGGAGATGCTGTCGAAATTTTAAAGATTTTGAGAGAGTTAGTAGCATTCTGGGTTCTCGAGGAACCGGGGTGTTACAGGTTGTACCACCACTGGATTAGTTCCTTGATTTAGATGGACTGCGTGGTTGCAATGACGAGGAGGTGGTAGTCCTTGCATTTTAGCAAATATATCAGGATAGTTTGCCATGATGTAATCCACCCAAGCTTGCCATGTGAGTGCGTACCGTGACATTCCCTGCTCTGTTCTTCCTGGAAGTCTTGAAGTTCCACCTTCTTCCCATGTTGGCTGAACTGTTTGGTGTCGTTCTGGAAATCCCAATGGACTTTGCCCAGTGATTGTAGCCACTCCATGCCTAGTACCACGTCAAACCCATCTAGTGGAATCACAAAGAAGGGAGCCTGAAAAGCTTGTCCTTGGATATGGAATTAGCTTGATGAAATCTTGACAAGGCACTGCAGTTTGCCACCCCCAGCGACCTTTACCTGCTGATCCTTCATTGAAACCTGCTCCCATGGACCGATGCTAGCTGCATAACCACTCACGAAATTGTGAGTACTCCCGCTATCGATGAGATCCAAAAATCTTTGACCTTAAAATTCCACCTCCACTTTGCATGGTGTTACCTCCCTTTGGTCCTTACACTGCCAACATGGATAGTGAAGGCTCCCCTTCTAGATTGTCTTCCTCTTCTTCCACTTCCTCCTCTTCCTCCTCGAGAACTTCCAAGTGAAAAATATGCTTTCACTTGTGGCCACGAGTGTATACCTCATCACAGTTGTAGCATCAGTACAACACTCATGTGATCAATGACCTATGGATGGGTTGAATTGATACAGGGCATGGAGATGACTAGGTCATGTTGGTTTGAAGCATAAGTTCACCCCGATCCAACCCATTTATACATTTGCCAATCAATCAAAACTATTGTGGAACCCGACAGAAAAAGAAACAAATAAACAAGTTTTGGAACCGGAACCTTTTTTAAAAGGGGCTGCAAACTTATATGCTAGGATCTACGAATGAATGGATGGGCAAAAGATAAAAATTCCAGCCTTTTGGAGCAGCGCAAGTACAAACTCAAAAAAAAAAAACTAATAGCAAATCTCACTGTTCTAAAAAACCTGATTATCCTCTGATTAATTTCAATTAATCTCTAATTGGCTGTCTTTCGTTTAGGACCGATTTCTTGTTAGTTTCGATTAATTCTAATTAGTGTTGATTTATTTACTGATTAATTCTGTCTAATCTATGATTTTTTTTGAACCTGGACAAATCAACAATGAATACTAGGCTCTTTTGGTCAGTTCATTGGCCAATTAATAAGAATCAGAACCAAAAGTAGAGGAAATCCCACTTTTCTCTCCTGAGTGAAGGCTGGTCATGCTCCCCTGCCCGCAACAAAGCAAAGCACCTTCTCCTCGGCAGAGTTTATTGCACTGCTTGTCTTCTTTGCAGATAGAAATAGAACGCAACGTCGACCAAGAACGATGTTGAAAGGTTTTCAGATGAACACGTTGATTTAGCTTGTGACAGGTTCTTAATTAGTTAAGTTCCTGCTTAATTCTCCTGCTTTTGTTCTTACTACTGTTACAACATGCGTCTGTTCATTTCAATTTTTCATTCAAGTTTTTTTAGTTTCAGAGGGCATGATGCATGGGATGTGTATGGCACCTGATGCCTATGACAACACAAATGCCAAATTAGCATGCGCAAATTTGGCCATCCTGCCCACTCAGAAAGAATATGCTCCCTTTCTACTAAACTAATTAAATGCGTGGTTCCAATCAACAAACTTTTAATTTATACCACCAGTTTTATACTTGTATACTTGCAACGCGCGTTTCTTTCCTAATAATTGCATGATCCTTGGACAAGATTTTAATCCTGTGTACTTGCCGGATTCGCATAGCCAGGTCTCCGAAAGAAATACACAGCGGGGGCTATGAGTTATCGTTACCTTAACGTTATCTTAGCGCTCTTAGCACCTTCTTAAGGTTGCTTTTCTTTGCGTTTTGTTCTTTTCTGCTGTGAAAAATGTCACCCTTTTTCATTCTTGGAGTGTTGCTCGAGAAAGTATTTGTTGCTCAATTCTTCGTGAAGTCTTTAAAGTATTTGTTGCTCAATTCTTCTTGAAGTCTTTACTCAATAAAGTTCTTTCGAAAACACTTTAGACTGGCCGGCCGGTGCGCCTAGATGCGCGTGAGCCAAGTGTGCCTTTAGCCAGGACCAGGCGACGCATGCATGCGGGTACACAGCGGCGGGAAAAATCAGCACGCGGGGAAGGGAAAAAATCAGGGCACAAGCTGACCTGAGCAAGATTCTGTTTTGTATTTTTTTCGGTGGCCATAAATTTTGACGGTGTGCTCTAATACACCAACCGTTTGCACCAACGCGATCCTCGTATTTTTACGAACAAATCAAGACTTATGTTGCCATAAAAACTTCAATTTTACCTAGTGAAACTTGAGTTTCACCTATTCAAACCTGGATTTCATACTCATTAAACTTGCCGAACTGTCAAGTTTTATCAGGTTTAATCCAAGTTTTATCAAGTTTCAACAGGTTTCATCCAAATTTTGTCAGGTTAATCCAAGTTTCATCAAGTTTCAACAGGTTTTATTCAAGTTTCATCGGATTATATCCAAGTTTCATCCAACTTTCATCAGGTTTCATCTAGCGCTCGCCTTAATCAATACGTGGGCAAAGGTTCATCAGCACACGGCCAAGTTTCACTAGTATACGTGTCAAGTAACATAAGTGGGTTCTCCTAGTATCACATCAAAAAAATTGAAAAAGTGAAAAAAAATTAAAAGTATTTAAAATGGGTTGCCCTCGATTTTAGAAGAATTATGAAATTTATTCCATGCATTTTGAACATTGTTTGAGTTTTATACAAAAATCGGAATTTTAATTAAAAAATGATCAACTGCACATCTAGCCAACTCCGCCTTCCTGGGCGCGGGCTATGCTTGGATGCTCGCGCTGCCAGCGATCCAACGGCCGAGGCGCTGGCGCTTGCCAAGTTCTTTTCTTCTCAAAGTTCCGCTTGAGAAAGCTTCAGAAAGCTTGAGAAAGTTATTTCCTTTGCAGAAGAGTTTTTCGGGAAAACAATTCAATCATGCTTCTCAAACTTCTTCTTGAGAAAGTTAGCTTCTTCCTAAAGTTCTGCTTGGGGAATGTTCGGTGCTCTTTCTGAAGAATTGCTCGGGAAAGCTACCTCCTTTCTCAAAGTTCTGCTTGGGATGGTTGTGTGCTCTCTTTTCGAAGTTGTTCTTGAAAAGATCATGGGTTGCCCTGTTTTCCTCCAAGGCCTGAGCATAGGGGATCATTCTTCTTGAAAGTTCATCAAAGAATTGCTCGGGAAAGCTACCTCCTTCCTCAAAGAGACATGTGATCCGCTCAAGCTATGCTTAGCTGATCAGATGTCTCTCAAAGGACTGCTTGGAGATATAGATCATTACTCTTTCGAAGTTGTATTTGAAAGGGGTAATTTCAAAGCACAATGTATGGTAAGACCATCCTGTAGAACTGCTCGGGAGGGTATATAAACACTATTTCTCATAGTCCTACTTGAGAAAGTACTTGTATTTCTCAAAGATCTGGTTGAGAAACTTATTCTTCCTGAAAAATTATTCAGGAAAGTTTGGACGTAGATCCATCTTAAAGTACTGCTTGAGAAAAATTTACTTGCTATGTTGTCCAGGAAAGTTTTTTGGTTCTATTCTATTCATTCAAATATGACATAACATATGACACATAAGGTTATTAGTTGCATGCTGGGCTGATTGTGTTTGATGGTAAGGTTATGGGGGATGTCGGTCTGGTTGATCTATTGGTTGGAAAGGTCCAAATGTGGTGTGGTCGATGACCGTGGAAATAGAGATTATCGATGGGTTTCCCCTAGAGGACTTCCTGATGAATGATTAAGGCACAGGGTGCCTAAGTGCTGTGTTTAGTCAGGGCTTATCCAAGAGGAGCGCGGAGTAACACGCGTAGCGGGGAGATCGCTGCCATCTGAGGGATGATTCCAACACAACGCGTGGCCATCATGCGGACTACAGGTCTTGGATGGCCAGATGTGAGCGCTCTGCGGAGACCCTCTGGGACCATTCTCGATAGGGACCGGCATTGGTCGTCATCAAGGGTGATAAAGGCCACACAACCCCAGAATGACGGTCGGCTGGTGACGGCTGGCAACCCCCTAGGCCGAGATGGGCATGCCATGGCATGTGTGGTCCACAACAGGATTGCCAAATCCTGCAAAGACGGTGGAATTAGGAATTGTTGGGGGCAACCGGAAGAAAGTCAGGAGGAAGGAATAAGCTGCTTTGGTGATCAGTTGAGTTGGGTTGTGTATTGGGTTGAGAGTTGGTCGACGTGTGGGTTGGTTGGTATGGTAGGTTGATCAGTTGGGTTTTGGGTGCATTAATAAGATGGTAAACCTTTGATTTATATAAACAAGACACATTCTAGTTCATGCTAGTTAGGATGATTCCAAAATCTTAGAAACCTAGCTTTACGCAAATAAAATAACCCTCTCCTCCAATAAAAGCCTTTTAAGCACTATATGCATTAAGGAAAGTGTTAACTAGCCAGCGTTTGGATGACGCTGACCTCGCCTTCTTACTTTCTTTAGACGAGGGAATTGATGAAGACCCTTACGAGTGTCATGAAAACGACGGATAGGGCTTCGGCGGACCTGAAGAGTTGTAGGGGTTGTTTCAGTCGTTGGTGGGCACTTAGCCGATAGGGATTCTTTTGGGTACATATTTTGGGTGAGAGCTGTCATACTCTGAACATTGTTTTATAATTTTAAGGTGTGTTTTATCCGCCTTACTAAGCTCGCCTAAGGGCGTAACTTGGTTTGTAATATTCATAATTTCATTCTATCGATGTATGCTTGTATCGGCTATGTGATCTTCTGTGCTAGCATACTGATCCAGGGGCTAGTGCATGGGATTATCGACCATCAAGGTAAGTTTAAAATTTCAGGGTTAACATCACCATCATCAATAGTCTTGAATATATCTCGCTCAGTGTAACAGACCATCAAATCATTGAGCCAACCATTGAAAACTTTGTTTCGCAAGTTAGTTCCCACGGGCCGTTGGCCCTATTGCTCGACGAGTGTACAAGAAAAATAAATATGTATCTACCTTTCTCGAGACCGATTAATTAATTGATTGAGCATTGCTCTAATCTCAAAAATGCATCTAAACTTCGTTATGCTACGACACTTCTAATCCAAACTTCGCTGTGTGTACTAGAATTCTTTTAACAGTAGATTGCCTCTAGAGTCTAGATCGTCTTTGAAAATTTTGTAATTTGCAGCCTTCTAATCCAAACTTTGCAATGCTACCAATGCAATGTTGCTGCCTGCTGCGCTGCCACCACCCGCCTCCCGGAGCCGCCTGCCCCGCTGCCCGCCTCTCCGCAAGCCACAGGCGCCTCCGGCATCCCGCAGAACAGAGCAGGGACGCACGGCCTAAAGCGCCCCAGTGCTCCGTCTGCCACTGATTGTCCATGCAATCTCGAAAATTTTTATTTATGTTTAGTGTTACCCTAAAAAAATGGAAGGCTAGAATTCGAGGTCGAATTCTTTTTAAGGAGGGTAGAATGTAACGTTGTGTGGCCTTTGGCCCATTTGCTGGTCCAGCCCCTCCTTGGCTTAATAGACCTAAGGAGAGAGGGAGAGTTTCTCCCGTGCTGATCTCTCTCCCTCTCCTGCTGGCCGCCGCCCCTCTCTCTGCTTCTGCCATCGCTGCCTTCTGCCGTTGCCGACGCCCTGCCTTGAGGTGCAGCTGCTGCTGGTCAGGAGCAAGGGGAGGAAGAGCTAGAGGAGAGGAGGAAGAAGAAAGGACAAGGGATAAGAAGAGGAAGGTAAGAAAGAGGAGATAGGGTCTATTCTAATTCTTGTTATTTGCGTCGATTGAGTCTTTGATAGTGAGATTCCCTGTTTCCCATGAATTCCCCATAGTTTGATGATAGTTTAATTTTCGTGATTAATAGGAGTGAGTCCTTGTAGGTAAGGATTTAATAGATCGATTTCTACAGCAGTACGCTTATTCCTTATATTGGTTTAAATCTGTTGGGAATTAGACTTCGGCCATATTACGGAAGTTGTAGGTATCGAAATTATCTTTCCATAGAGCCCAAGAACGTGAATTTTGGACTTACGGTATGGTCGTTATGGTCATTTTAAGCTGCTGTCCAGATTGTAATTTACATGAATTTTGAGTTTTAGGAATCGTTGCTAAGGGGGTTTAGCTGATTCTAGATGGCCATGAGTTAGTGCTAGTTGGTAACTATCTACCTCGCTTGTTGGGGTGTTGATTTGGGGAGTTTTATTGTAGGGAGCGCTGCTTCGGGGTTGGTTCCACCTGCAGCTCATTCGGCTTCGGTTGGGAGAAGAGGCAAGTGCATATTACATTGTGGTGATCCTTATGGGATCCATCGTATGTTTTGAATGCTTATATTTTTGTGCTGATGATGTATTAACAGTATGAGCTGGTTTGATGGCAAGTACTTTGTAAGGATTAACCATGCATTTGCATCTATGAGCATGATGATGGCATGAAAGACCTACTTCGGTAGGCACCCCTCACGGGATGGCGGGGTAGACTTGCTTCGGCAGTCAACCTCTACGGGATGGAGTGTAGGGTGTGACATCGACGGGTGTACACTCAGCGGTTCCGGTACACGCATATGAGATATAAGCTTGAGCATATGCATTGCATGTTTGCATATGGAATTATAAAGGAGTTATGATCTGATGCCTTTTGCTATTTTAGATAAAGATATAATCTGTCTTGTTTTATGTATTTGCTGAGTTTTATACTCACTCTTGCTTTCTATGTTTTTTTAGGTGACTATTGAAGCATGCATGGGATGGGCGTAGTTCACTGTTGCTACACACACGTTAAACTACACATTCAACTCCTTAGTGATTCAAATAAACTTAGTTGTATGATATTAGAGCTTGGAAACATTTGTTTTCATTCGTTGGTTAAATTTTAATTTGAATCGTTATCGTTTGGTGTTGATTACATTTAATGCTTGGATGGTACCTTAATTAGGCTTAAAGGTTTCAAGACAGTTTTGTTTTAAATTGCTGTGATGGCTTAATATTGTGAAATTATGAATCCCCTGTACAAAAGTGACCAATTTGCAGGGGATATGATGTCGAAATTTTCTATGAGGTATTGTTTTGTATGCTGTGTTCATAGCACTTGAGCCTGGTTAGGTTGGGGTGTTACACCTTAGCTGCCGATCCAAGAACCGGAGAAATTCTGGTCAGGGACAACTCGCGCGACAAACCAAACTTTTCACAGTCGACCTCTAAAAGCAGCACGCCCCTTGTTGTTTTTGTTGAGACACTATTAACTCAGTGTGAGAACTGATTGAGAGAGACATGTAAAAGAGGGAACTGACCTACTTTGGTAGGCACCCCCATGGGATGGCAGGGTAGACTTGCTTCAGCGGTCAACCTCCATGGGATGGAGTGTAGGGTGTGACACCAATGGGTGTACACTCAGTGGTACCGGTACACGCATATGAGATATGAGCAAGAGCATATGCTTTGCATGATTGCATATCAAATTATGAAGAAGTTATGATCCAATGCCTTTTGTTATTTTAGATAAAGATATAATCTGTCTTGTTTTATGTACTTGCTGAGTTTTAACCCTTAGTGATTCAAATAAACTTAGTTGCTTGATACAAGAGCTTGGAAACGTTAGTTTTCATTCGTTTGTTAAATTTTAATTTGGATCGATATTATTCGGTTGGGACTAAAGTTAATGCTTGGATGGTACCTTAATTACGCTCAAAGGTTTCAAGATAGTTTTGTTTTAAATTGGTGTGATGGCTTAATATTGTGAAATTATGAATCCTCTGTGCAAAAGTGATCGATTTACAAGGGATATGCTGTCGCAATTTTCTATGAGGTATTATTTTTGTATCCTATGTTCTTAGCACTTGAGCCTAGTTAGGTTGGGGTGTTATAGTTGGTATCAGAGCGGGCTTCAGGTCCGTTATGGGTAGACCAATGAATTGATTTATGTACAAGCTAGAACTCTGATATAGTGATATTGAATTAATTAATCAAGATCTGATACACTAGTGCACCATAGGTTGGGAAGGGGTTATGCATTACATTTAGTTTCTAAATGCTTTGTTTTTTTACCATGACAACCTTATTTATTTCTTTATGCTGATTTGAGAAATGTTTGTTTTGGTGAAGAGTTATGCCACACGTTAGAGGTGGTCGTGGTGGCGGACGTGCTCGTGGCCGTCGGGGTCGTGGCCACGGTTGTGGACGTGGAGGAGCTCTGGAGCTTGTAGATGCCTTGCCTCAGTGGGGAGCTCGCGGTCAGCGTGCAGCCGATGGCCTTGGGCATGGTCAAGAGATGCCGCCACTTGAGGATGAATTAGTTGTTCAGGGTGAAGCTCAGTCGGTCGAGGGAGGGTAGGCAGAGGTACCAGCAGCCTTAGTAGACCTTCAGAGGTAGAATCGAGAGCTCCGTCGGCAGTTGTAGGCTACACTTCCAACTAGGGTGCCAGCTATTGCCCCTGTTTTCAACCCAGCGAGACCAGAGCTGAACTTGCATGCCTAGTTGGCACTTCGTGTCGACACATTTGACGACACGGGTACCCCAGACAAGGCTGCAGATTAGCTTGACATCGTGGAGATGAATTTTGACGCTTGGGTGGTACCGTCTCTGATAAGGGTCAGCTTTGTGCAATTTCAATTGAAGGGGCAGGCGCAGACCTGGTGGAAGTGTGTTAAGTCAGCTAGGACCGCGGCTGTTGACGTCAAATAAACACCAAGTTTATACGTCAACATATTTCGGAATTCAGGCATTTCGGAGAGAAAGTCAAGGTTTATACTAGCATTTTATTTATTCTAATAAAGTTTCACTAAGTTTTGGTGAGTTTTGGGTCTACAGGTACAAAATGGGAAGAACCGAAACCAAATGGGCAAAAGGCAAGGCCGGCCGACCCACCCTAGGTCGGCCGACCTGGCCACGTCACTGATCCGGCTCCAATTTCTCTCAAGTGGCTTAGAAGCACAAATTGAAGACATCTACACCCTCCATTGCAGTCGGTTTGATCAAATGAACACGATTGCTTCACAAATGAGCATAGGATTCCCTTGGATTCCTTACTTGCGGATGTCAACTTGATCCACCGGCTGAAGGGGCTAATCTACACCATCAAAGAAGTATCCTAGCAAAATTGGACGGCCAAATGAGACAAGTGGGTCGGCCGACCCACGTAGGCCGGCCGACCCCCTCTTGATGCCCTTCGGATTCCCCTTTGGAGGAGGGTTTGATGACAAATGTCCCTACACGTGGAGCATCCCAGTTGGCTTCGGAGCACTATAAATAGACCCCCTCACTCACTTGTACTACACAACACCACACTTCACTTTATCCACTTCACTTAGAGTGCTCTTTAGTTAGAGTAGATTAGTTGAGAGTTAGAGTCGAGTCGAGCTGAAGCCTCGGAGTTCCGAAAGTGTCTTCGGGAATTTGGGTAATAGCTCTTGTACCCATTCCTAATTATTTATTTAATTAGTGGGATCACTTCATTCATTTTATTATGTGTTGAGCTTTATTTGAGATTGAGCATATCTGCTATATGAGTTGTGTGGATTAACCTTACCGGTAGCTCGTATTCGTCTGGAATCAGTTTAGGTTCTCACTCATATACTGAAAGAGCCCAATTATTCAACCTAGATCATCTTCCTAGGATCCGATGAAGGTTGATTAGAAATAGTAGCAGACATGGTGTCTGAGACTAGGACTAACTCGCTTTACACCCGGGCCCACGTATATGTGGTAGGTGGTAGGTGGTGACAGCCCTATCCATCCGTAGATACTAATTATCTCGTGCGTAATCCACAACGTCCGTCTTTGGATCAGTAGAGCCTTATAGGAATGATCATAACCATTCGGGATTCCAATTTAGGATAGCGGGTGGTAGTGAATGTCCAAGCTCCGACGACGAATATTAACTGAACCACTCATCGTTATCGCCCAAGCTCTCTTAATAAACTGAATCACACAACATTTACGAACTTAGTAAACCCGTCTCGTTGTCCTCCCAACTATCTCCCTAATTATTGTAGCACTCTACTTAGTGTGTGTGTATCACCGGTCTATTTATCATATCATATTTACCCCTTAGCTAGCTGGTTGGTATCTAAATAATATAGATATTAAAATTATCTTTGTCCCTTGTTCCCTGTGGATTCGATACCTTGGAATACTCCTAGGTGAAAACTACAAGCGATATCTGTCCGCTTGCGGATTAATTTCTAAGAGTGTAAGAATCGCCAACAACTTTTCTGGCGCCGTTGCCGGGGAGCGCAGCAGTAGAAGATAATTCAAAAAAATACAATAAAAAAAAAATCTTTATTATTTATAACAACCTAGTTAACGGGTTTATCCCTGCTCTGTCTTGTTTGGAGAAATGAGCAGAGCTATCCATGACCGGATTTGACCTTTCGAAAAACTTCCTGAAAAAAAAAACTTTCGGAAAACTTCCCCCAAAACCTTCCGACCCTCATAAGCAATCCTTTCCTCTCTACCAAAACACCATTGTCTTCATTTGAGATGAATTTAGAGAAAGCCAGCCTTGAGTTCTCGGTCTTGTGTCGCACAACCATCCCCACTGGGTCTTCTACCAATGTGGGTGATGATGGCTTCGAGCGGAAGCCGGCT
>SPJY01008154.1:0-68514 GCA_005191435.1 Raddia distichophylla | reverse complement strand
GATGCGATCTTCCTGTGGGGCGGGCAGATGCGCGGTGACCGCGTCCGCCGATTCACGCTCCATCACGGCGACGTGGTGGTCTGGGGTGGGCCGGCGCGCCTCACATATCATGGCGTCGATACGCTCGTCCGGGCCGCACATCCGCTGACGGGAGAGCTCCGCTACAATCTCACCTTCCGCCGGGCCGCCTGATCACGTCGCACTCACCGAATTGACGGGTGCGTTTGTTCGTGGTATGTTCCGCTTGCGCAGGAGATTGTCGATGCTAACCGAGCTTTTCCGCAGCCGCTTCGATGTAGACATCACGTTGCGCGACGCCGCACTCGATGCCGAGAATCGGCCGACCCGACGCATGATCGCGAACGCCGCGATCGGGATGCATGTCGAGGACGCTTATTATTCGACCCGCGAGCTGCGCGAGGCGGTGCGCTGGGTTCATGAAGGCGTGCCGGCGGGCAAGCTCAAGCTCGCTGCGATCCTCGCCAACAACGGCGCGGACGATTTCCAGCGCTGCCTCTATTTCTGCCTCGCAGGTCGCGGCGTCGTCGGCATGCTCGACGATCTCGAATGGCTGGAGGATTTGCTTGAGCGACGCGGACGCGTGGCCGGTGAGCAGAAGCGTCTCAAGGCCTCGCTGATGCCGCTGACCAACCCTTATGTCGCCGACGCGCCCGACGGGCCGTTGGTGACGATGGATGGCGGCTTCGAGCAAGGTCCGTCCTGGTGGGCCGACCCGACGCTGTCGGCCTGAGTTCAGCGCTCGCAGGCTAGACGCTCGCCGTGTCGCCAGCGCGACGGCTCGATCCATGTGCCGGCAAACGCGCCCGCCCGCCGCGCGCGCGCTTGTGCGAACGCCGTTCGATAGCGTGTCGCGCGGTCGGGATCGTGGCGTAGATACTGGGTCTCGGGCACGGCGAGTCCGGCGCGTATGATCTGCTCGCCAAGGTCGCGACCATCGACGGTGACACTCGCCACCGGCCGCCCGTAGGAGCTGGTATGGTTCAGATGGATGGTGGCGGAGGTCGCGCGTAGCGCTCGCGCTGCGTAGTCCTGCGCGGCCTTGCCGCATCGCCAGCAGCCCGATGTCTTCCGGCAGAGCTGGCGCCGCTCGAATGCATCGACGCCGAGCAGCCGAAAGTCGACCGCGACCGTATCGCCGTCGAGCGCCCGTGCCTTGGCGTCGAAGCGCTGGGTGACCGCCGGCGCGCTGGGGATGGCGCAGGAGACAACCGCGAGCGCGAGAAGGACGATGCGGCGCATCAGGAGACCATCTCCACTTCGACATGGTCGCCCGCAACGGTCGTCGTGCAGACGCGGAAAGGCTGAAGCGGGTTCGCTGTCCGCACGATGCTGACGCGGCCCGGCCGTTCGTCGAACAGGCGCGAGGCGACGCGGTTGGCGTTTTCCCGGCTGCATAGGAGGAGTCGCTTCGGCGAGAAGCCGGGGCTCAGGACAAACATGACAAATCCTCTTCGGAGGGCATGATAGTGGCCAGCGCGCTCAGGCAAAGATCGTCTTGTGGACCTTCGTCACCGGAACAATCTGCCAATCCAGTTCCATGAACCGGGTGATGCGGTAGCGACCGTGCGCATCCGGTGCCCGGAAGCTGAGCCTTCGGCCGCGCTTCTCTACGATGAACTCTTGGCCGACATGGCCATCGGTGAAGCTGAGCGGCGCGGCCAACCTGATCCGGTCGCCATCCGCGACCGTGCGCGCTCGTCGTGCGAGGTTCGCCGCACAGCGGCGGCGCCAGTCGCGCGCATGCTCATTGTCGGTTGGGCTCAGCAACGTGAGGATGGTCTTCGGACAATGGTCCTCACAGGGACCCATCGTCTCCGTCATGTCCTTGTAGCCGAACTGTTCCCCGGTCTTGCTGTTCGGGTTCCATAGTACCTTGCAAACGATCGCGAAGATCTCGCCGCCGGTGCCGTTGGTCATAACCTGGGCAGCGGCATAATAGGTGCGGTTCAAGGGGCATGCGGAGGCGAGCACCCGAAGGCCGGCAGTGCCCCCCTCGACGGCGCGGCTGTAGGTGAATTGGTCGTCGAGATAGGCCTTCGCAGACGCGTGTCCGCCCATCGACGTGAACGGCATGGTGAGCCATCCCATGGCTGGTCTCCTGGCTTGGGGGTGGGCGGCTAGGCGGCCTCGGCGAGGATCTCGACAACTGCGGAACCGCGTTCGTCCTCTACACCGCTCGCCTCCGGGCCGAAGCCACGCAGGTAGTTAAAGGCTTGTTCGGCCTTGGACGCGGCATGGATGATCGCGGTCTTGTCGGCGCGCAGGATGCCGAGCCAGTGAGCGACGTAGCTCGCATGATTGTCGTGCAGCTCGTTTGGCAGGCCTAGATGCGCGCAGACAAGGCCGCTGCCGATCTCGGCAACGAGCTCCTCGAAGCTGTATGCCTGGTCACCGAAGCGTTTGCCGAACGTGCGCGCGAGCCGCGCCGTGCCGCCTGACCAGTGCGTCGTCTCATGGGCGCGGACCGAGGCGTAATGGTCCATCGTCCGGAACGAGCGCTGGTGCGGCATCTGGATGTAGTCGAAGGTCGGGTGGAAGAAGGCGCGGTCGCCGCCATGGCGAACCTCGGCCGGGATCGCCGCGAAGAATCCGTCAATCGCGGTTTGGCGCGCCGAGGAGTCGGCCGGTGTGGGATCCTCGTCGCCTGGATAGAAATAGGCCGGCAGCCCGTCGATCTGGTCGGCGTTGAAGACGATGTAGTGCCGCAGGAAGCGGATGCTCTTCTCGGTCTCGGCGCCGGTGACCGGATGGGCCTCCGTTTTCTTGAAGCTCGAATAATAGACCGAGAGCGAGCCACGCTCACCGCGGCGGACATTGCCACCGAGCGCTTCTGCCTGGCGATAAGTCATCCAATAGCGCGAGCGGTAGCCGTTCGCGTCCGCGATTGCCCAGAGATAGAGCGTGTTGATGCCGGTATAGGGCGTGCCGCAATGCCGGAGCGGGCGCCCGCCGGCCCCGATGACGCGCCACGGGCGGCTCCACGGCGCGACACCCTCCTCGAGCTTGCGGATAATGAGGTCGGTGATCTCGGCCGCGACATCGCGGCTCGACTTGGACTTGGCGGGCATGTCGGTGGACTCCAGTCGCGGAACGAGGAGGACCGCCGGCGCGAAGGGCGCCGACGGTCAGTGGGGAAGTGGCAGTCGAAGACCGATCAGGCGGCGATCGGCTCCGGCGTGTCAGCGTCGTCCGTCAGGAGCTGCTCGCCCGCAGCCTCGTATTCCTCGTCGAGCATAGGATGGTCCGGCGAGATCCCGTCCGTCTGGGTCTCCTCCTCCCCGCCCTCCGTCGGGTCGACGGCCGGAGCTGCGTCGCCGTCGAGAAAGCGCATCGCATTGGGCACCCAGGCAAGCGCAGCCGTCTTGACCTCGGGCTCGACGATCGACTCGCCCGCGAAGAGTTTCTGGCAGCTTTCCGAAATCTCCGACTTCTTGAGCGAGGCATGACGCGCGGTAAGCGCCGGCCCGCCGACATCGTGCAGCAGGCTGAGAATGCTGCCTTTGTTGATTCGATCGAAGAAATTCTCCGATGTCGGCCGCCACCAGCCCGCCACGTCGACTTCGAGGATCGCAGCCATGCAGTTGTGGAGGGGGATCTGCTCGTTGGAGTAGCCGGGCTTCGCCTCGAGCGAGAGCGCGACGATGTAGGCGAGCCAGTTGGCCTTGCTGTCATCGTCGAGCGCGCGGAACGCCTCGAACCGGTCGACCTCGCTCTCGTGCTCGGTCCAACCGGCATCGAGGCCGTCATGCGCCTCGGCGAGATACTCGCGGGCCCGGGTGGACGGCATGTTGCCGGTCGCCGGATCCTGCGGTCCGCTCGCGCGGATCGTCGTGCCGTACTTGGTCGAGTTCAGACCATAGCGGCCGGGGGAGCTAGTGCGCGCGTCGACCATGACGAACAGGGCATAGTCGAGCGCCAGCGCCGGCTGGGCAAGCAGGCAGGAGGCGAGGATGTCGCGACGCTGGATCGCAAGCTCGTCGTAGAGCCGGGCACTGAGCGGCTTCCCGCCGGGGGCCACCGCCTCGGGCCGGTAGGTCGGCTCGGACGGCCCGGTGCCGCCGATGCGGAAACCGCCGCTCGCGCCGCGGTCGCCGCCCTCGCTGTCGCCGTCCTCGCCGGCCGCGTCGTCATCGCCGGGCCGCTCGATGAGGATCTCCTGCTCGCTGTAATATTGCGTGTCGAGCCGCATCTCGCCCTGCGGCGTCAGCAGGAGAAAGGCGCCAACGTGCGGCTTCAGTGCGTCCGGCAGGACCGGCGCCCGGTTCTCGATAGCCTCGGCCTCGGCGATCAGACGATCGTCCTCCTGGTCGAGCGCCTTGAACGCGTCTTCGGACAGCTCGTCGTTCTGCATTTCGGCCTCGAGCACGCCCCGCCGCTCCTCGATCTCGGCGAGCCGGGTGGCCTCGTCCTCGGTTAGCGCGGGCGGCTGCAAGATCGCGCGGTAGAGACCATGGGCGGCATTGTGCGCGTAGTTGCTGGCGATCGGCCGGATCCACGCGAGGCCGGTCTCCTCGCCGATGCGCTTGGCCTCGGCTTCCATGATCTCGCCGGCGAGACGGTGCGCGATCTCGGGATTGACCCAGCGATCGTTGCCGTCGGTGAAGAGATCGCCATCGACCTTGCCGCCGGCGTCCCGGTAGCGATCCTCGCCAACGAGGATCGCGATCGGATCGTTGGCCTTGAGCGTCTCATTGGCGATAACCCGGCGGATAGTGTCGGCCGTGACATGACTGTGCTGGTAGCTCGTCCAGACGAGCAGCTGCTTCTCATGGCTCTCGGTCGAGGCATAGGCCTTGGCGATGTCGAGCGTGATGTCGCCCTTGCTCAGCGCCTCGAAGATCGGCTCGGCCAGCGATGCCAGGCGCAGCCGACCCTCGACGAACCGACGGGTGACACCGAAGCGCTTGGCCACTGCGTCGATGTCGCCGCTGTTGCCGATGAAGTGCTGAAAGGCGCGGCATTCCTCGGCGGGGGTCATTTTGAGCTGGTGGAAGTTCGTGGCGGTCGAGGTTTCGGAGAGCTCGGCATCGTCGCCGGTCAGCACCATCACCGGCACGTCATAGTCGGCGTCGGAGATCGACCCGCGCTCCGCGAGCAGGCGCAACGCGCGCCAGCGACGGCCGCCGTCGAACACCTCATAGGTGCCGCGCGGCTTCTTGGCCGGCGTGACCAGCAGGTTCTGGAGGACGCCCTTGGCCTCGATGCTGGCGGCCATGGGCTCGATCTGCAGCTGCTCGTCAGGCGCGGTGCGGACGTTGATCGGCGAAAGGCGAAGCTTGTTCAGCTTGACGGTCTGGATCACTGGGGTAACTCCTCGTGGCATCCGGCAATCTCCGGACACCTCTCCCGACCCCCCTTCCCTCTTTCTGCGTCAGGACGCCCCGGAGTCGCCCTTGCTGGCGCGCCACAATCGTGCGCGACACGCGCAGGCGAGCTGTGGCAGGTTCGCCGCGACAGTTCCCAGGACTTGCGCCTGTCTCAGGGCATGTCCGCTCGCGCGTACTGATGAAAGGAGAGCCAGGTGGCCGACACGAGCGTCCGGTTCGAACGGGGTAGCTGGGAGTGGGTCCCGGATCGCGAGGCCGTATCCTTTTTCGGGGAGACGGATCTTGGCGCGGTCGAGTTCCTGATCACCAGCGAGGCGCTGATCGAGCTTCTCAACCCCGATCTCGAGGCGGTCGACAGCGAGACCGCGATCGAGATCTTCATCGAATTTGAGGATGATATCCACCGGATCGCCCGGCGCGAGTTCGTGAGCCGACTGGGTGGGGAACCGCCGATCCTCCTCACCGCGGCAGACGTCGCCGGATAGGCGCACGCGTCGAAGGGCACTGATGGCGATCACATGCGGAAACGGCCGAGGGCCGCTACTTCGGCGTTCGCAGCGCGATTGGGCGACGGGCGACCGCTATCGGGCGGCGGTCAGCTCGGCGAAGCGGGCGCTGCAACGCTTGGTCAGGTCGAGCGCCCTCAGCGCCCGCAGCGCGCTGACATGATCATAGTCGCGGACCCGGTAGCGCCCGGCCATGACGGCGTTGAAGGTCTTCACCATCGTCGCCTTGGGGTCGACGGCTGCTAGCGGTTTCTCGTCAAGAAAGGTGCGGCGCGCGGTCAGATAGACGAAACCCTCCAAGCCAAGCAGTGAGATCACCAGCTGGCCGATGTCGAGTGCCACCAGCCGAAGAGTCGAAGAAGCGGCGAGTGCCTGGCGGTGGCTGAAGGCGAGCGGCTCACCAACCCTGACAGGTACCAGAGCAGGCACTGTTCGCTCGCCCGTGCGCATGATCCACCTCTCCAGCGTCGGTGCAAGCTCCGGCGCCTCTGCCGCGGCGCGGAGCCCGGGTGAGGCGATGCCCTCGCGATGAACGATACAGTCGCGCGCGAAGCGGAAATAGCGATAAACCGCCCAGACATCGGAGATGCGGGTCCGGCTCGCGCCGAGCCGCGCGTAGAAGCGGTCGACCTTGTCCTCAACGCGGTCGTCATCGAAAGACTCGGCCTCGCTCCCATCGCCTTGACCCGTTCCGGAGAAGTCGCGCCAGCTCGTAAGCTCGGCGTCGATCTGCTCCAGGAACAGGTCGAACGCCGAGAAGGCGCGTGACACGCCAGCCTGGCCGAGGTCTCGGACCGCGAGGGCGAGATCGTCGCCCACGTTGTTCCAGTCCGGCATCCCTCCCCAGAGATCGGCGCGGGCGTCCACGCGCTGCTTGATCGCAGCAACACTGACGCCCGCTTCGAGCTCGTCGGCAAGAAAGCCGAGCCCAATCGCCTGCATTTTCAGTGATCGGTTCAGCCGCTCGTGGAAGCGGTGGAAGCGAAGGATCGCCTCCGTATTCCCGGTTGTGATGTCCATGGTTCCTTACTGGTGCAGGCTTGCGCGACCATTCAAGCGCGCTTTGTGGTGGCGCCGCGACAAAGCGCACGAAGCTGGCGGTCCGTGGCTATGCAGGTGCTTACGCCGCTTCTCCCAGAACCCGATGGAGTGTCTCGCTCGCCGAGGACGCGGGGAGGAAGACGCGGGTTCGATATTGGATAACTTCAGTGAAGCACCCGATGGACTTGAGCCAAGCGAGCTGCTGGTGTGGCGCGCCGACAAGCTCGATCCGCGGCGAGCCGTTCACCAGCGAGCGTTTGATCGTCATCGGAAAGGGTCGCGTCAGATCGACGCTACGGCCGGCCGCCGCAGACTTGACGATATCGGCGACCGGCATATTCTCGGCGCGGTCAATGCCGAGTTTCGTGAAAAGCTGCACGACATGCTCGTCGAACACGAGGCGTCCGAGCCAGCTGTTACCAGCTTTGTCGGCTATCCGATTAACCACCAGATGGTCGCTCGGCAGTGCAGACCAGATCGGGAGCAGCAACCCAGTCGCGAGGCGGATTGTCTCGGTGTCGACCTTGTTCGCCGCCGCCTCTGACTCTTCAAGCCACTTGGCCGAGAAAACGTCGCGCTCCATTGGCGTCCAGGCGCTTTCGAACAAGTCCTGCTCCCGCAGATACTCGCGGCGCGTGGGACGTATGAGTTCGAACCGGGGGATCGGTGTTCCCTCCTTCTCCTCCATTAGCGAGCGGGCGCGGGTCTGCAGCGCGACCTTTCCGGACTTGGCGTTGATCAGGAAGGTAGCAGTCGCATCGTTGTCGGCGATGTGGAGGATCCGGCCGAGAGAGACCGGCGTCCTGCGATGCGCGATCTCAATCGTAAGGAGATGCGAGGTCGCGCCGCTGACCGGATCGGTGCGCAGCAACGTGTCGTCGATGAGCGTCGCCGTATCGACCAGGATGGTTTCTACGCCGACATCAAGCCGGCCGGCTTCGCGTGCTGCCGAAACCCGCGTTTCGACGAGCGAGAGGAACTCGTCGAAAATCTTGTTCTGAAGCGCGATCGGCAGCGCCAAGATGCGGTTGAGCCAGCGCTGGATCGGCGGCATCTCGTCCTTCAACACGCCGTCCTTGTCGCAAAGCTCCAAACCGGTGCGCCGTTCGAAATCTGCATGGGAAACACTGGTCAGCTTGCCGGCGACGAGCAGGTGGAACCAGCTGACGAGTGCCGCACAGGCATATTCGCTTTCGAGATTGTCAGCCGGGTCAAACAGGTTCTGTCCGCCGGTCTGGCGTTGCCCCCGCGTGAGCGCACCAAGGCTGTCGAGCCGGCGGGCGATGGTGCTGGTGAACCGGAGTTCGCCCTTGCAGTCGGTGGTCACCGGGCGGAACAGCGGCGTGCTCGCTTGGTGCGTCCGGTGCGTGCGGCCGAGACCCTGGATGGCGCGATCGGCGCGCCAGCCGGGCTCAAGCAGCAGGTGGACCCGCTGCTCCTGGTTCACGACGTCGCGAGACGCATGGTATGATCGCCCCGTCCCGCCGGCATCCGAGAAGATGAGGACGCGCTTGCGGCCCTGCATGAAGGCGGCCGCTTCAGCCTGACTGGTCCGCATTGAGCGGGTCTCGAGCTTCTGTCGCCCATCGCCGGTCGAGACGAGCCTTTTGGTTCGCCCGGTCACCTCAGCAACGTTGTCGTGGCCAAACTGCTCGAGGAGGCCGTCGAGCGCGGAGGTGATGGGTGGAAGAGCGCACAGTTGCTCAATCAGCTGCGCCCTCGCCGCCTCGGCCTCGGGATTGTAGACCGGGTTGCCGGCCTCGTCCTCCATTGGGGTCGAGCGCTGAGTACCCGTATCATCGGTGAACACCCGCATCTGCCGCGTCGGGAAGGCGCGCTCGAGATAGTCGATGACGTATTCCCGCGGGGAAAGATCGATCTCGAGTTCAGCCCGCTCGTCGGGGCTCAGTGCGTTAAGCCGACGATCGAGGATCGACTCCGCTGTCGTCACGAGCTGCAGCACTACGGACTGGCCGTTTGCCAAATGGTCACGGACTGCGGCGATCACGGTGGGTAGCTTCATCGACAGGAGGACCTGGCCGAAGAAGCGCTGCTTGGTGGACTCGAAACGTGAGCGCGCCGACGCCTTGGCGCCGCTGTTCAGCGTGGTGTTCTCCAGCCCGTCGACAATGCCGGTGAGCTCGAGCGCGCGCTCCATGTTCTGGTGTATGATAGACCAGGCGTCGGCGTAGGTATCATAGATTTCCACCTGCGCGGGCGTCAGCTCGTGGCGCAGGATGTCGTATTCGACGCCAGCGAAGCTCAGCGCCCGCGCCATGTACAGGCCAGTGGCCTTGAGGTCGCGCGCGACCAGCTCCATCGCCGCGATGCCGCCCTTGCGAATGCCGCTGATGAACTGCTCGCGATCGGCGAAGGCAGTCTCAGGTCCCCATAGGCCCAGTCGAACGGCGTATGCGAGATTGTTGACGTCGGACGCCCCGGTCGCCGAGGCGTAGAGCACGCGCGCGCCGGGCAGCTGGTTCTGGAGAAGGACGCCGCAGATGCCTTGCTGGGATCCGTCCTTGGCGCCGAGAGCCCCCTCCCCGCCCGCGACGCCTCCCATCTCGTGCGCCTCGTCGAACGCAATTACGCCCTCGAAGCCTGCCCCAGCCCAATCGACGATCTGCTTAAGCCGACTGTGGTCGCTCCGTATCGAGCGCAGCGTCGGGTAAGTGACGAGTAAGACGCCCTGGTCGAGCTTGATCGGCTCGTCGATCTTCCAGTTGGAGATAGACTGAATGTCGCCGCTTAAGCCGCCGAGCGCGGTCCAGTCGCGGCGCGCATCTTCGAGAAGCGGTGCGTTCTTGGTCACCCATATGTTGCGTCGACGACCCTGGAGCCAGTTGTCAAGGATGCAGGCAGCGATCTGGCGACCCTTCCCGGCGCCGGTGCCGTCGCCAAGGAAGAAGCCTTTGCGATAGGCATCGCCGTCCTCGACGAGCGTGAGCCCGACACCCTCCTTGTCGGGCTTGAAGCGCCCCGGGATGGTCTGCGACCAGGCATGGCCTGCATAGACGATGGTCTCGAGCTGCGAAGCGGACAAGAGACGCTCGGCGACGGTTCGCTCGGGCAGAGCCGGACGGTAATGGGGAACGGGAGCCGGGATCGATCCCATCGCCACCGACTCAACGAGTGGCGTCGGGTGCTCACCGGCGGTGGCGAAGACGATCCGACTTGGCCGGTACGGAAGGTAGACCCCGGTCTGGTCGAGGAGCGGCGCGGGCGGGTCGAGCTTCTGGTACTCGACGGGCAGGACGTCGTTGCGGACGGGTGCGTGGTAGGCACGCGGTTCGGGACGACTGCTCTTGACTGCGCGAAACATCGAGATGCCGCTCGACCGCTTGGGCAATGGCGCCGCCGGATCGACGTGAACCTTCGATCTTTGGGGAACGGCCAGAACGGCCAGCAGCTCGTCGATCGAGGAGCGCTGGATCAAGGCGGGTGGCGCCTTGCCCGGAACCTTGTCGATCACGAAGAGGCGAACCGCGATCGAGGTCCCGTGCTTTAGATAGCATTTTTCCAGACGGATGGCGGTGTGGACAGTGACGTCCCGCAACACCGTCTCGTAGAGATCGCGCATTCTCGCGCTTGGGCCGAACCAATCAGGCATGATCGTAACGAGACGACCGCCTGCCTGAAGGCGCCGTAGCGCCGCCTGCAGATGGCGCACCGCCGCGTAATCATCGGCGCCGCGGCCGAGCGACCGCGAGAAGGGCGGATTCATCAGGATTAGCGAAGGTCGATCTTCATTCGTCAGAGTCGAGTTGATCGTCGCTCCATCGTGACCGGTGATGGCGGCATCCGGGAAGATGTCAGCCAGGCGCGCGCGACGGATAGGATCGAGTTCGTTGAGCTGAAGTGCCGCATGAGGTCCGATCTGCGCGACCAAGAGGCCGTTGCCGGCGCTGGGTTCCAAGACCACGTCCTCCGGCTGAACGCTGGCGAGCAGCACAGCGACGGCTGCAATGTCGACGGGCGTTGAAAACTGCTGCCATTCGAGCTGCTCCTCGCTGCGCACCGTTTGGGTCGGAAGCCGGTCGGACAAATCGATTAGGGCGAGAATATCATCAGTGTTGGTCAGACATTTGGCGCCGGACCGTAGATGCAGCGCAAGCGCGTGCTCGAGCACTTCGAAGCTGGATCGCTGCGACCAGCGTCCGTCGGCATCCGAACCACCGTAAGCTTTTCGCATCACATCATTGAGCATTTGCCGGGTTATCGGCAGGCCCGACTTGAGTTGGGGTAGAAGCATGTGCGCTGCGCGATGGTCGGCGTGATCAACCGCGGTGAAGAGGTCGGACATGTCGGGATCTCCTGCGTAACTGCACCCTCGGCAGCATCACGCTCTCGATCCCCCTCCCCTCTTTCGGCGCCGAGCGCCTAGACGCCGACCCGCTGGACGGTGGCGTCGAGGGCTTTCGCCCAGTCCTTGAACCTTGCCGGGGGTGGCGCCCGGCGGATGGTTAGACCCGGCCGCCCATAATGATTTTCGGCTTTATCTGCCGCGCGCCGGCCTTCAGGGTCATTGTCCTCGGCGATAAGCAGCGTATCGACCGCGGACGGGATGATGAGTTGATCGAGACGTCCGGCGCCAAGCGAAGCCCAGCAGGGGATGGCGTTAAGACGAGCGAACGCTTCTGCCGTTTCGAAGCCCTCGGCGATAGCGAGGATGGTGCTCCCCTCCCCTCCCCTCCCCGAGCCGCGCCCGGGCGTACCGAGCATTACTTTGCGCTTATATTCGGCGGTCTTGGGGTCGAGGAAGATCCGCTGGATGGCGACTAGCTGACGGGTTTCTCGCACCGCGATAAGCAGCGCTGGCTCGAAGACTGTTTTCGGCTTCGGCATGTACGGGCACCGTGGATGGAAGCGGATGTCGCGTGGAGGCGGAAGGAGGTTGCGGCGCGCGAGATAGCGCTCAGCCAGGGTGCCGCGGACATCGCCAGCCTGCTCCCAGAGCCGCTCGATATTGGCGGCTCGCTGCGGATTGGTCGGCTCGGGTGCATGATAGTGGCGACACGGTCGGACGCGGCCGAGTTCCCTCAGGACATCTTCGCGAGCGCATCCGGCAAAGCAGGTGACGAGGATCCCGCGATCACCTTGGCGGACCGACAAGCTTGGATCGCTGTCGTTGTGCGCCGGGCAGCGGCACATGGCGATATAGCCTGTCCAGGTGCCGCTGAGGGCACCGACAATGTCGACTAGTTCCTGCGTCGGTTTCTTGGCGATAAGCGGCATAGCTGCATCTCCTGCTCGCTAGCCTGGAGCCCCCTCCCCTCTTCAGCCGTCGTGGCAAATGTCGATGCATGCGACTCGGATGAACTTCCTCAAAGAATCTTCTCTAAAAACGCCGCTGCTCGCAGCGGAAGGATTCGTGATTCAAGAGATTCAGATTCGTGGCGAGGAAAGCTGAGCGCTAGCAATGGCTTAGATGCCCTTTGCCTGACCGCCCGGGGGTGTTTGGCTGACCCGGTGGGGGCTGGAGCCTGTCCCGCTGGGGGGACTTACCTGACCTCGCGGGGTCGTCCTGACCGCTTGGGGGCAAGTGCCTGCAGACAGATTGTAGCAGTCGAAAGCGCGCCTTTTCAGACATTATTCTGCGGAAGGCGGCGGCCGTTGAGGCGTGGCAAGCGGGAAACGTGCGACTCGGCAGATTTGTGCATCTTCGAGCCGCAAGGTCGGCTGATTCGTCCTGACCGCGCGGGGGCTCAACCGGCGGACGTCGTCCTGACCTGACTTGACGGGTGAGGTCAGGTCAGGCAGCGTCCACTCTCCCGAGATTCGTATTTGATCGTAGCATGGCATGGACACCGACACTGGCCAAGTGAACGAGGCAGTTGAGGAAGCGGCAGAGGAAGCCTCCCCTGGCCGCGCGATGAGAGTTGCCGCAGCGTTGAAGGCGAAGGGCGGCGACGAGTTCGCTAAACCCGGTAGCATCATTGAAGTGAAGTTCATCAAGGGCGAGTCGCTCAGTTTGACCGCCTCTCGGTTGCTAGCGCTGATGATACTGACCGCGGGCGGCGATGCTTGGGAAGATCGGCCGCATCGAATGCGTAAGGCTGACATACGCCGGGGTCATAAGGGTAATGAGCGGATCAGCGACATGCTGGAGGAGCTTCACCGCACTCTCTTCGCCGTGGATGACAAGTCGTGGCGTGGGAAGAAGGCGACGCTGCGGTTCTCGCTAATCTCTCGTTCTCGAGAAGAGAGTGAGGAAGATGGGGGCGAGGCGGGGTGGATCGAGTGGGAGTTTACGCCCGACGCCCGAAAGCTGATCCAGGCATCAGAAACTTATGCGGTCCTTAACCGGCAGGCGGTCCTTGGCTTCCGGTCGAGCTATGCCCTCAAGCTCTACGAGCTAGGCGCTTTGCGTCTGCACCGGCGGCAAGCAACCTGGAAAGGTGACATGCAGGCATTGCGCGCGGCACTAGGGATCCCGCCCGAAGTTTATACCGACTTCGCCCAGCTGCGGCGGAAGGTGCTCGAGAAGGCAAAGGCAGAGATCGACCAGCTAGCCCACTTCAGGGTTGAATGGCGGGAGACACGTCAAGGACGGACCGTCACAGAGCTTGAATTTCGTTTCGAACCAAAGGGCCCGCCTGCCGTAATCGAGACGGTGAATGAACTCGACCGCCATGCGTCTGGGAGGAAGGCTCGTCGGGAGGGGACGGTAGAGACCGTGACGGTCGGGCAGGCCGTGCTCGCCGCGCTGCCCAAAGCATTGGCGCCGAGGAAGCCAGAGGACAAGATATTCCCGCGCGGGTCGCTTCACTTCGGCGAGGAGGAGCTTCTAGCGATCGGCCGTGCGCACGGGGGCGGCTGGGACATCAACATGATGGCGGACGCCTATCGCGAGCACATGGGTGCGCGCCTTGATAAGCTGCGTGGCGCCAAAATGCTCGCGTCCTGGAAGGGGTTTTGCGAGGGCTGGGTAAACCGCCGAGGACGACCCTAAGGACTTAAATTGCACGCGTGCAATTCCGGTCATCCCCCAACGAGTCAGGATCGTCCGGCTTCCTGACCAAATGGGGGTACTCGGCGCCCGCGAACTTTCGAAAGTGCGGCAGTTCTTGACGTAAAAGCGCAAGTGGATGTAGCACGTGCTCAATTGCGAAAGGTGGGCATGTGGCTAACGGTCTTGAGATTGAGGAAGCCGAACGGGTCGTCTCGGTAGCAACGCTGGCCAATCGTACATCCTCGGTCCTCGAGAAGCTCCGCGATTCAGCACGAAGTGCAAGAGCCGATGATCGTCGGGAGCCAACCTTCACGATCAGCAAGGCGGCCGACCTGGTTGGCAGAACGCCGGCGGCGATTCGCGACGCGGAGAAGGACGGGAGGCTCCCAGAACCGTCTCGGACCGACACCAATCGACGTGAGCGTTACACACTCGCCCAGCTGAATGACATGCGCGGCGTTTTCGGGACGCGCCCTTATCGGGCGCCGACTGATCCATGCTGCGTCGTCGCGGTGCAGAATTTCAAGGGTGGGGTGGGGAAGTCAACCCTCGCAGTCCATCTCGCTCAGTACCTCGCGATCCGAGGATATCGCGTCGGGCTCGTCGACTGCGATAGCCAAGCGTCCGCGACGACGCTGTTCGGCTATGTGCCCGACCTTGACCTTGACGAGAACGATACACTGTACCCCTTCCTTCGGGAAGGCGAGCGCTCATCCCTCGACTACGCACTGCGAAAGACGCATTTCGATGGGCTTGAGCTCATCCCGGCGAACCTCCGGCTGTTCAATTCGGAATATGAGCTCGCGGCCCGAATGGCCCGTGGCAGTGATGGTCTGCTCGACCGGTTGAAAGAGGGCATCGAGAGCATTTCGGACAGATTCGATGTGATCGTGATGGATCCACCGCCTGCGCTTGGCGCCATTTCGCTCTCTGTGCTGCGAGCCGCCAACGCCCTGGTGGTGCCGGTGCCGCCAACGGTGATGGACTTCTCCTCGACGGCCGCCTTTCTCTCGATGCTCGACGAGACGATCGAGCAGCTTGCCGAACGCGGCCTTGCGCCCGAACTCCAGTTCCTTCGCTTCGTCGGCTCGAAGGTCGACGAGAACAAGTCGATGCAGAAGGAATTGCTGCATCTCATGCGAACCCTATTCGGCCATGCAATGGTGCGCACGCCGCTCAAGGACTCGGCAGAAATAGACAATGCGACCGCGCGGCTGATGACCGTCTATGAGCTTGACGGCCCAGCAACGAGCTCGGCCGTTCGCAACCGGTGCTTGGGATATCTGGATGGCGTGAACGCGGAGATCGAGGTGGACATACGGTCGATGTGGCCGAGCCACCAAGCGGCGCTGCGCAAGGCCGCGTTGGCGTGAAAGGCCGAAATTGCACGCGTGCAATTTTGCGAGAACAAGAGTGCGTTGCACGCGTGCAATTCGTTAGAGGGAGGCTCTGATGAGCAGGAAAAACAGCGGCTTTGCAGCCGATCTCGCGGCGGGGATCGACCTGTCCGAGGAGGCTCCTCCACAGCGCCGATCTGGCCTCGCCTCGAACGTGCTGACGGGTCGGTCAAACAGGCTGGCTGACCTTGCCTCAGGCGCCATCGTCAACCGCACGCATGAACTCGTCGATCCAGCGCGCTGCCGGATGTGGGGCGGGCACAATCGCGATTACGCGTTGCTCACCGAAGAGCGCTGCGCCGATCTGATCGAGAGTATCAAGGCGCAGGGTCGTCAGGAGATGCCGGCAATCGTCCGCCGGGTGACCGGTGAGCCTGGTTACGACTTCGAGGTGATCTGTGGCGCGCGGCGCCATTGGTCGATCAGTTGGCTGAGGGCGCACAATTATCCCGACTTCAAATTCCTCGTCGACGTTCGAGAAATCGGTGACGAAGAAGCCTTCAGGCTCGCAGATATCGAAAACCGGGCGCGGGACGACCTGACCGACTTGGAGCGGGCGAGGGATTATCTGCGCGCGCTCAATACCTACTATGACGGCCGACAGAAGACGATGGCCGAGAGACTCAAGGTCTCGGAGAGCTGGCTAACGCGGTATCTCGACCTGGCCCGCCTGCCGTTGGAGTTGACCCGGGCCTTCGTGGCTCCGCAGGAACTCGGCATCCGCAATGCGATGGCGCTTAAGGGGCTGCTGAAGCCAGATGATCGCAGAGCGAGGGCGTACAAAGAGGCGGAGCGGCTCGCTGAAGTGCAAGCGGCGAACGGCGAGCCCATGTCAGTGCTCGATGTCATCAGGGCGCTCGCGCTGGCGACAGACCCCCCCAAGCGGTCAGGATCCCCCAAGAAGTCAGGAAAGCCGGAGACTGTGTCATCTGCCGGGGGTAAACCGGTTCTGCGGATCGAAGCGGTCGATCGCAAAGGCATCCGATTGACGTTGCTCAGCAAGGGCGGGGCATCGCGGCAAGAAGCGGAGGAAGCCATTCGCGCTTTGCTAGATCAGCACTGGACTTGACGGCTGTGGCAGCGATGCGAGCAGCTTCCGGGCGCCTTGCGGGGTTATACCCAGCAGGCGAGAGACAGCGTTGGCGTTAAGGCCGGGATAGCAAAGCTGCAGCCTGGCGAGGAGAGGAGCCCTGCTCCGCTTCGTGACCGCCAGGTCGGTCTGAAAGCGTGATGCGGCGCGCTCGATTGAGTCCATGTCCCGTAAGCCGGCCTGAGCCGTCGTTCCAATCGCCTGCATCAACGCCCGCACCAAGTCGACGGGGGAGGGGGGCAGGAACTTCGGGAGCAGGATGAACGAGGGGATCACCCGTGTCGTGAAACCTGCGCGGTACAGCATCCGCGGTACGGCAGCAGCGATCAGCCAGCTTCGATCGCGTCCGCGGGGAGGCAGGCATAGGGCGCGGCCATCGATGCTGACCACGTCAAAGCTGTCTCGTGGCGCTGGTTCGGTCAGCGCGAGCAGCTCCAAGATGCGGCTGGCGACGGCAAGCAGGTCGCGGGTAGGGAAGGGGGCGTCGGCTGCTTTCCGCAGCTCTCGCCATGTCGGCCCGAAGTGCGCCAGATCGTCGGCCCCATAGACCTCTGCCTGTGTGCGATCGTCGAGGATGGTGCGCAGCATACTGAGGGTGGCGCGGGTGACCGGATCTTTGAGGTCATCATCGCGGCTGAGCGCCAGGTGGAAGATCGCGGCTACCGAGATCGGATCATTAAGACCTTCAGAGGCGCGGGGAGGGGGTGTGCGACCGGCGATCCAGTCCTGCAGGTCCCGCACTGCGATCGGAACCCCGGCGAGGCCTGCGAGGGCGGCCGCACCTTCGAGGCGCGAACGTGCAAGAAAAATGTCTGTGTAGGTGCTGCACTGCAATCGGCCATCAAGCCGTCCGAGCAGGAGCAACGGATCATCAGCCCGGGAGGTGCCATCTCGTGCCACCCGTGGCATGTACGACATCACGAGCGGAAACCAAAGTCAGTAGTTGGTTTCCATCAGTTAAGGCGTTATGTAGTGGAACGTTGATAATTGCAGTTATCACATAAGCGTATTTGACGTCTCTTTATGAGGTGCGATATGGATGCGCCGAGGTGCAAAGGGGCAATGGCGCGTGGAAAAGACGGTTTTCTGGTCATGGCAGAGCGATCTCGACGGCCGCGTCACGCGTGAGCTGATCCGCTCCGCGCTCGACCAGGCAATCGGCATGATCTCCGCCGATCTGGATGAGGCTGACCGGCCCAGCCTGACTTCCGACACGCAAGGCGTCGCCGGCACGCCCGACATCGTCGCCACGATCCTGCGCAAGATTGACGAGGCCGCGGTGTTCGTCGCCGACGTCACGCCGATCGCGGTATCGGCAGACGGGAAACCCTGTGCCAATCCGAACGTGCTCATCGAGCTAGGCTATGCGCACCGGGCACTCGGCGAGAACCGCATCCTGCAGGTCTGGAATACCGCGTTCGACGGGGCGCTTGTCGACAAGCTGCCATTCGACATGCGCGGGCGGCGAGGGCCGATCCCGTTTCACCTGCCCGCCGGAGCCGATCGCGAAGAACTTCGGCGCGTCCGCGCGGATCTTGCCAAGCGGCTTGCTGAGTATCTGACGCTGGCGCTCGATCAGCTGCCGGCGCCGCTCCCCGACGCCATCCACTGGCAGCCGCATTTCGAGGGCGATCCAGATCTGTGGTTCGATCGCGAAGTCCCCCAAATGGTGACCAGTCGGCACGGGAGCCGGAAGGTCCGATGGGAGCCGCATTTCCCGGGCTATGCGCGGATCATCCCGTCGAAATGGTCGGCCAAGCCAGGGGCTAAGCAATCGCTGATCGAGCATATGGGGCATCCGGCGCTCGTCGCGAGAGCCAATTCGTTCAATTATGGCATGAGCCAGGGCGGTGCGATGGTGTATTGGCCGCGGACGCCGGAGAACGATGTCGATCCGACCCTCGCCATTACTCAGTGGTTCGAAAAAACCGGGGAGATCTGGGGAGTCGCCGGCGGCTTTCTTTTCCAGCGCGAGGGCAAGCGGCTTACCTTGGCGACCGGATACTTCTTCCAGCAATGGGTACATTTTCTCGAGCGCAATTGTGCATTGGTGTTGGCCCACGGGGGCTCGCTGCCCATCCATGTCCGCCTCGGCATCAGCAACCTCACCGACAGCTGGTGGCCGCAGGGACCATTTAGTTTTGGCGATGAGGGGTATGCCGCGGTCGAACCCTCATATGAATATGATCAAACGCTCATCTCGATCGAGCCCGAGGCTCTCAACGCTGTCGCTGTCGACGCATTCAACGGCTTAGCTGCGATCTACGGGCAGGAGCCGTTCACCTATGATGAGATCGTCGAGCTTTCCCGATGACCGTTCTGACAGACGATCTTGCACCGCAGCTCCCCGTAGAGGCGAATGACCTTCTTCTGCAGGTGACCTGCCTTCACGCCGCAGGTAAGATTACCATCAATGCCGATCTGATCGCCGCCTATCAGGCCGCCAGCTCGCCGCACTCGATCCGCGCGCTCAAATCCGACCTCGAGGCGTTCGACCTGTGGTGCCGTCGGACCAATCGGATTGCGCTGCCGGCGTCGCCCGAGATCGTCGCCGACTATCTCGACGCTCGGGCAGGGCAGGGGGCTCGCCCCGCCTCGCTCGGCCGCTACAAGGCGTCGATCGCCAAGATCCACCAACTGCTCGATTTAAAGGATCCGACCCAGGCCGAACTGGTCAAGCTGCGGCTGCGCGCGATCCGGCGCGAGAAGGGCACCGCGCAGGCCCAGGCGCGGCCGCTGCGCTTCAAGGGGCCTGTCCGGGATGTCGAGCGCGACAAACCCCGCGGGATCAACATCAGGGCACTCCTGGAGGCTTGTGCGGACGATTTGCCGGGGTTGCGGGACCGAGCACTCCTATCGGTAGCCTATGACACTGGACTGCGCGCTTCAGAGCTGGTCGCGATCGAGGTCGAGCATATCCTCGAGGCGCTCGATCCCGAGGCGCGGCTGCTGGCGATTCGGCGGAGCAAGAGCGATCAGGAGGGGGAGGGGGCAACAGCGTTCCTTAGCCCGCGATCGGTACGCGCGATCACCGCTTGGACCGAGGAAGCTGGCATAAGCCAGGGGCCGCTGTTTCGCCGCGTACAGGTCCGGCGTTACAAGGCACGGGCTGCCGTGAAAGGACGGAGCATCGACAGTATCACGGGGCGGGAGACCTGGGACTTACGCAAGACGCTGTCGCGGCCGGCAGTAGCGGCTCGCACCGAGTATGACATTGGCTCCGTCGCGCTTCACCCCGGCTCCATCGGACCCATCTACCGGGCGATGATTCAACGCGCGTTCGACAGTGGAGCACTGGCCGATCTAACCGCTGACGATATGGTGCGGCTGCTCAAGGGGGTGAGCGCGCACTCTACCCGGGTTGGCCTGAACCAGGACCTCTTCGCGAGCGGTGAGGATCTTGCCGGGATCATGGACGCCTTGCGTTGGAAGAGTCCGCGCATGCCGCTTGCCTACAACCGCAACTTGGCGGCCGAAGCCGGCGCTGTGGGTCGCCTGCTGGAGAGGTTGAGGTGACGGCGCCCGGGATCGACACCTGCTCGCTGGTGCCCTTGTACATCGAGGCCTTCTTCGGCGACCAGCTCCTTGGCGGTGCGACGGCGTTCCCGTGGCTGCGGCTCGACGGACGACTGTCCCTCCTGACCAACTGGCACGTCGTATCCGGCCGCAACAACGAGACCTACGAAGTAACGCATAAGCAGGGCGGCATTCCGGACCACCTGCGGGTGCACGTGCCTTTGAACGATCGGGATCGACCGCCGCTGATCGTCCGAGTGCCGACCCTCAGCGCCGAGGGTGAGCCGCTATGGGTCGAGCACCCCGAACACGGCCGCACTGTCGATATTGCTGCCCTGGATGTCGACTTGCCGCCGCCCGGCGAAGCGTCATTGATGCCGATGAATGTCGTTCGCACGGTGGCACTCAAGCAGCGGATCGGGATGCCGATCTTCATCCTCGGTTATCCGTTCGGTCGCCTCGGCATCGGGCTGCCTGTCTGGAAGCAGGCAACGTTCGCCAGCGAGCCATTCTTCACAGCGAGCAAGCATCAGCGCTATCTGATCGTGGACACCGCGTCGCGGCCGGGCATGTCCGGCTCACCGGTCATCCAGAGAGCGCATGGCCAGATCGAGCTAGAGGGCACGCACGGCCGCATCGAAGCCGGCGACGGCGCCGTCAACTTCATCGGCATCTACTCAGGCCGGTTTCACACCAACGATCCGTCCGACGCCCAACTCGGTCGCGTATGGCCCGCGGTGCTGGTGAGAGAAGTTGTCGCCGCGGCCGAGGCCCGCGCGAGAGCTCGCTTTGACTGACGGCCTCCAAGCGAATGCACTAGAGAGCGCCTTCCTGGCTCTCCGTGCCGTGCTGCCAACCGGGCAGCCTCGCGCCCCTAAGCAATTCTACGCGCTCGGCGACCTGCAAGCTGCCTTCAACTCACTGAAAGGCCCGCTTGCCACCGCCAAGGCTCGGGGCGGTCTTATCAATCCCTGGGCGCTGGCGGGCTTGGGCCATGATGAGGTGCGTAACGCTGGCGCGTTAGCCGGGCTTTGGACGACCGAGTTTGGGGGCGAGACGTCGAGGATGTTCCTGGCGCACTATCTTCGCGCCGCGCTGCCAACGACGGACTGGTTCGAGACGCTGGGCGAGGGGTACCGGATCAGCACTGAAGTCAGCCCGATGGGCGATGCTGCCGACCGAGTGGATCTCCTCATCGAGACCAGCGTCCATCTGATCGGCATCGAGGTGAAGATACGCGCCGGCCTCGGCCGCGATCAGCTCGATCGATACAAGGCGTCGGTGTTTCGGCGGGCGGAGCTGCAGAAGCGATCGGCGCGGATCGTGTTGCTAGCGCCGTTCTCGGCCGACGTGTCGGATGTATCGTCTACAGGCTGGCCTGACGTTGCTCGCGCCGCTCGCACGGCAGCCGGCGTGTCGGTCGCCGGTCGATCCTTTGTACAGCAGATGATCGCCGCGTTCGGCGAGCATGTCGAACCGTTTTAGGAGGAGCTGATTATGCCGGAGCCCGCCGTCGGCGCGGTCATCGTGAGCCATATTGATGAGCTGGAGGCTGCGCTCCGATACGCTAACAGCACGATGGAGCCCATGCTCGAAAAAGCCGTCGCAGCGCTGATCGACGACAAGCGGCGTGCGCTCGGCTGGGCGGGCGAGGCACCGGCGGACTTCGACGAGACGCAGTGGTTCGCGCCTGAGGAGTGGCGCATGCCGCAATCGGACGAAAATGACTGCTATCTATCCTTTGTGCTGGACACTGTCGCCTGCCTGGACGGTCACGAGCCTGAGACGTGGGTGGGCACGATCGCGGGCTTTGCTGGCGCTGGTATCCGGTTCTCAGCAACCACGGATGCCCTCGGCCAGCGCGACTGGAAGGCGCTGTTGAGGTCGCAAGGTCCTTTGATCGACGAGCTCGTGGATCGAGGCTTCCTCTGTGATCCCAAGACCGGCGACGTCGCACTCACGATTCCCGTCGACAAGCAAGCTCTGGTCGCAGGGTTTGAAGAGGAGGATTTGGAAGCTGCGCTCGAGCCGCTCGGCCTAGCGATCGATCGTATTCAGGCGGCGAGGACCACTCTGGATCGGCTGGTGGAAGCGATCAAGGCGGCGCGAAAGCCGTGACCGCCCGCTGCGCCCTGTCTGGACCTGCCGACCAATTCTTTGCGGCTGGCTGAGTTGTGAGGGCGGAACGTGCTCCTTGACTATGATCACCCCGCAAGCTGGCCGCCGGCGGTGACCGCCTTCCTCGACGAGCATCTCGATCTGTTGAAAGATTGGGTGACGACGCAGCGCTTCGCCACCGGGTTTCAGTATGACCGGTTAGTCGAGCGACTGGGAGAACTGCTGCGACCACACGAGATCTTGGCCTGGCACTGCAGCCGTCTAATGCCTCATGAGCGGGCCGCCATCCTCGAAGCGGGAATGAATCTTCCAAGCGTCGACGGGTTAATGAGAAGGATCGATGCGGCGGTGTCGGCGAGCGCGTTTACACCCGAGATTGCTGCGCAATTCCGCCTTCGCCATCAGGCATACTTACCGACCCGAGCAGGACGAATCTGGTTCCTCTTCACGCGGCCGCACAACGACGACGGAGTCGAGGATTTCTTCCGTTTTTGGGGCGGCGAGTCCCTCTTCGCGGCGATCGACTGTGACACCCAACTCGGGCCGATCCTCCGCTCCACGGGTTTGCCTTGCGTGGTGGAAGCGGCAATCCCCATGTCCTATTTCCAAGATAGCCTTGGCTATGAAACGCACATCGTGCGCCAGTTTTGTGCCTGGCGAGCGGGCCGGTCCTACGATGGCGTTCCCCATGATCGCGCGCTCGCCCCGGTACCACCGCACATGATCCGACGGATCGTGACATTTGATGATCCGGATTTTGCCGTCCTGAGCGGCTGCGGCATCTATTTTGAGCCGCTCACGATCGCCTAAGGGCCGCAGAAGAATGGCGATGACGCATTTTCGGCGCGCGGTGGCACCTGCTGCGGCCTTCGCGCCTGCCGTGGAGCCCGTCGGCCGGCTTAAAAAGCGGTTCGAATGATAGGAGATCGTGCCTTGGACGGCCATCGAAGGGCGCCTCTGCCTCGGCGACCCAGCTGCGGATATCATTGTCACAAGGAAGGAAGGACGATAGAACGGTAACGACTTGGGGGCAGTCGATCAAAGCGCGTCTTCCGAGCGTTGCCACAACCGACAGCGCGAGATGAGTGCATGAGAAGCGATGGAACAGGCGATCTGCGGTGACAAAGGCCACCCACCTTGTCGCGCTGCTGCAAAGTCACATCGATGGCGATGAGGAACAGTTTCTGACGGTCGCGATGCAGGCGGCCGCCAACGAAGCGCGTCTCGGCCACGGCAAGGTCGCCCAGCAGCTGCGCGAGATGGTCGATGATGCACGCGCCCGCGGCAAGACAAAGGGGCGCACGCGCGCCGTCCCCCTGGTGCAGCCGCGCGGTGAGTTGGCGAACCTGGTCGCTGCGAGATATGTAGATACGCGTCTCTCGAGCATGGTGCTCCCCGAGGAGTTGCGCGATCGGTTGCAGCGCGTAATCCTTGAGCAGCGGCAGGCGCATCGGCTACACCAGCATGGCTTGCAGCCACGCCGCAAGCTGTTGCTCATCGGCCCGCCTGGAGCGGGCAAGACGATGACAGCTGCAGCCATCGCCGGCGAGCTCAAGCTGCCCTTGTTCTCTGTCCTCCTCGACGGACTGTTGACCAAATTCATGGGCGAGACCGCTTCGAAGCTTCGCGCGGTCTTCTCGGCGATGACCGAGACCCGAGGTGTCTACTTCTTCGATGAGTTCGACGCGATCGGTGCCCGACGCAGCGAACGCAACGACGTGGGTGAGATCCGCCGCGTGCTCAACTCCTTCCTGCAGTTCCTTGAAGAGGACGACAGCGAGGGCCTGATCGTCGCGGCAACCAACCATCCCGAACTGCTCGATCCCGCCCTCTTCAGGCGCTTTGACGACGTGATCGAATATGCACTGCCGGACGCGCAGGTGGCCCGGGCGATCCTTGAAGGTCGGCTGTCGACCTTCGATACAGCCGCGCTGTCCTGGGAGGAGGCGACAAGGGAGGTCGACGGGCTGAGCCAGGCTGACCTCGCCCGGATCGCGGACGAGTCCGCGAAGCGGACCTTGCTCGCAGGGCGTGAGCGTGTGGAGACCTCAGATCTTCTCGCGGCGGTCGCCGAGCGAAAGGCGGCGGCCCGACGGTAACGATGGCAGACGAGGAAGCGCGGCCGCATCCGCATATCTACCTGCAGGGAATGGGGGCGCGCCAGGGGTACACGGCCTATCAGGCGGGCGGCGACGGCGGCAGCGGACCGCCACAGCGCGATCGAGCGGCCCATGCGAACGCCCTGACCCAGGCCCTGACGCAGGTCGTACAGCAAGGCGAGACGATCCTCGCGAACCGCGACGCCGATGTGGCTGCCGGCGAAAAGGGCTTCTACGTCGAATTCACGCTACCAGTGGGCCAAGCTGACATCGTCGACAAGCTGGAGAACCGGCGTGGCCGCTTCCCCATCGAGCTGGTGAACGTCCACCCTGCCGAGGAGGGGCTTGTCTCCGCGACGGTGTTCGTGCCCGAGAAGCAGAAGGACTATTACCTCAAGAAGATCGCGGCTTATCGTGACGGTGACACGGTCAGGCAGAAAACCCTCGACGATGGCTCGGTCGAGGAGATCCGCAAGCCGAAGAACCAGCGTCTCGTCGCGTCGATCGAAACCGCACGTCTGGCGGTCGCCCGGTCCTTCTACACCGATCAGGCGGATCTCTTCCCCGCGCCGGGTGTCGAGGCCTGGTGGGAGGTCTGGGTCCGCAAGGGAACGAAAGGATCGTTCGACAAGGCCGCGCACGCACTCGGCATGGCGACGCGCCTACATAGTCTCGAATTCGCCGAGCGTGATGTGGTCGTCGCGAAGGGCACGCCTGAACAGCTCGGGCGAGTGATCGCCAACACCGACAGCGTGGCCGAGCTCCGCCTCGCACGCGATACGCCCTCGCTCTACATGGGGATGGATGGGGCCGAGCAACGGACCTGGAGCGCGGACCTCGCGGACCGGCTCGTCCCGCTCGACGGCGATGTCCCCGCCGTCTGCCTGCTCGATTCCGGGACAACGATCGGCCATCCCCTGATCGCACCCTACCTGCTTCCGGCCGACCAGCAGGCCTTTGATGCTGCCTGGAATGTCGAGGATGTGAGCGCTCAGGGGCATGGCGGTCACGGCACGCAGATGTCGGGGACACTGCTCTACGGCGACCTCATGGAGGTGCTCGACGGGGCGGGGCCTGTGATCGTCCGGCACCGGCTCGAGTCCGTCAAGATCCTGCCGGACCATGGCGCCAATGACCCCGATCTGTATGGGGCAATCACCGCCCAAGCGATCGCGCGGGCCGAGATAGCAGCACCAAACCGGCCAAGAGCTATTTGCCTCGCGGTCACCAGCTTGGGCGATCACGGTCGGGGCAGACCGTCGGCTTGGTCGGCGAAGCTCGACGCGATCACCTTCGGCCGCGACGAAGTCCAGCGCTTCATCGCGGTCGCAGCGGGCAACATCCGCGAGGCGATCGTCGCGGCGGACTATCCCGCGCGTAATGATACGATGCCGATCGAAAGCCCGGCCCAGGCGTGGAATGCGCTGACGGTCGGAGCGTACACGGAACGCACGCTGATCTCCGATCCGACCTATGCCGGCTGGAACGCCCTTGGGGCAGCTGGTGACATCATGCCGCGCAGCCGAACCTCTGTCAGCTGGATCCGCGAATGGCCGCTTAAGCCCGACGTCGTCTTCGAAGGTGGGAACATCGGACACGATCCGGCGACGGGGCAGGGCGACCATGTCGATGATCTCGCCTTGCTGACCACGTATCGGACGATGGCCGAGCGGCCGTTCACGACCACGGGCGATACCAGCGCGGCAACTGCGCTGGCTGCACGGATGGCGGCGCAGATCATGGCGGAGAAGCCGGCCCTGTGGCCCGAGACTGTCCGCGGTCTGATCGTTCATTCTGCGGAATGGACACCGGCTATGCGAGCGCATCAGGGCGTAATCGGCAAGCCCGCGCTCGTGCGGCGCTATGGCTTTGGTGTCCCGTCGCTGGTGCGCGCTCTTGGCAGCCTCGATCACGATGTGGCCATCGTCAACGAAGACGAGATCGTGCCGTTCAAGATGAAGGCAGGAACGGCGGTCACCGACGAGTTAGCCGTCCATCAGCTCCCATGGCCGCGCGTAGCGCTATTGGCGCTTGATCCTGCGACGCTTGTCCAGCTTCGGGTAACGCTAAGCTACTTCATTGAACCAAACCCAGGCGAGCGCGGGCTGTCGCGGCGCCATGTCTATGCAAGCCATGGTCTGCGCTTCGATCTCAAGCACGCGGATGACTCGCTAGACACCTTCCTCCGGCGCAGGACCTCGGAAGCGGGTGCGCGGCCGCCGAGGCGGGCGGCCGCGGACACCGGCTGGGCTGTGGGTCCGCAACTGCGACACAGAGGGTCGCTGCACGCGGATATCTGGGAAGGCACCGCGACGGAGCTTGCCGCCCGCGACGCGATCATCGTCTATCCGACAGGCGGCTGGTGGCGGGAGAATGTCGCCCAAGGTCACGTGGGCGAGGCGGTGCGTTACAGTCTTATCGCCAGTATTCGCGCGGCACCAGGGACCGAAATGTACACTGAAGTGACGGCGCAGGTGGCGCCCAAGGTCGCGATCGGGATCTAGCCGTCCACGTCTAAGTGGAGCTTGGACTCACTCCCCGTCGCTGACGGATGGAGTTCAGAAGGAGGACGAGTGACGCTGCGATCAGCACCAAGTCCTTAAGCAGGAACTGGCCGGGCACTGTCGAGATGGCCGGAAAGCCGCCCGCAGAACTTTCCACCACTCCTGGGGTGGTAACGAAGAGGGAGAGCGTGATCAGGGAGAAGCACATCGACATGGCTGCTCCGAGCGCCGAGCACAGAGCGCTGAAGGCTCCTGCAGTTAGGGCGAATGCGGTCGCAAGCTGTATGAAACCGATGAAGCTGCTCTCGCCCTGCACCCCGAATATGCTCAGCCAGCTTAGGAGCGGACTTCCGGCAATCAGAGGGGCGATGTTATTGGCGTCGTACACTGTGAACTTCATGGCGCCAGACCAGAGCGATACTAGGACGAGCGCCCATCGCAGTAGAGCTAGGTCCCGGCTGGCGCTCTCAGCAATTAGAAACCTAGGCTTCATCAAGTACTGCATGATGCCCGGCTCTTGCCGCCTGGCTGCACGAATACGCCGTAGAAGCTCGGCCCGGCGCATGATCACGGACACCTCGCGGTACAGGTCTTGGCCTGCCCGACGCATTCTAGATCGCATCCGTTTGGAACGAGGAGATGCCAATCGAAAGCCCCAACTAATATGCGCCACGCATATACAATGGCTCTTATTGCTTGTCGATCCGCTATCGTCGGCAGCTTTGTAACGGCGTTCCGTCCGCCCCTATGGTAGCTGACCACGCAGACGTTGTCCTCAAGCTCGCGCGCGTCGGGTAGAACTATCCGCCACGCCCTGCATAAGCCGCGATATGGGATTGTTGTCTATGCGTCATGCATATACCTCTGACGCATGCAGTATGCTGTCCCCGGGCCCCAGCTCATGACCGGCGCTTTTTCGCTTGAGCGGGTGAGCGGCTTTCCAACTTGGATTGAGCGCCGACCGAACGGCGGAGCTTAGCAAGGGTGCCGTCGTGGCTCGACTTCGCTCTGTGCGTGCTATCTTTCGGCTTCGGATTTGCCGCCAACCAGGGAGGGACGTGCCTGGTCGCCGCCGCTGACGAGCTGGTCAGACGACAGCCTCCTCGCCTCCTCGTCGGGCTTGTCTCAGCGTCCGCAGCTGCAGGTCTCGTTGCCGTGCCGCTCGCGTGGGCTGCAGCGATAGATGGACTATCGATCACCGCATCGAGTATCCACGCTCCGCTCTTGGCGGGTGCCGTTGCCTTCGGTTTCGGAGCTCTCGTCATTGTGGCACGGACAGCGGTAAGCTGAACAGGTGGCGAACAGGGCGGCTCAGGCCACCTTGGCTCCGGGTCCGCCGGCGATGTTGAGTGCGCGGTAGCCGTCTTGATCGAGCTCGGCAGCAGCATCCTGCCAGAGGTAATCGCCGGTGAGGCTGATGTGTCGCCAACCAAGCGGGGCGACATGGCCGAGCAGCTCGTCGAGCGCGGGCTCGCCACTGGCGCGCAGATGCTCGACCGCACGGCCCATGTAGAGCGTGTTCCAGTACACGATCGCGGCGGTGACCAGCGTCAGCCCGGACGCCTTCAGCGCCTGGTTCTCGAATTGCGGATCGCGCAGGCGGCCCTGTTTATGGACGAACACGGCCTGGGCGAGCGTGTGACGCGCCTCGCCCTTGTTGAGCCCGGCCTGACACTGCTGGCGGAGCGCCCTGGATTCCAACCAGTCGAGCGTGAACAGCGTGCGCTCGATCCGGCCCAGCTCCTGGAGCGCGAAGTCGAGCCGGTTCTGGCGACGGTACGCGGCCAGCTTCTTCAGCATGACCGACGGTAGCACCACGCCGGCCTTCACGGACGCGGCGAGCCGGACGATCTCGTCCCAGCTTTCGCGGATGGCAGCGATGTTGAACGGGCGCCCGATCATCTTCGCGAGCGCCTCAGGGCGGGCCGTGCCCGGGAACAGGCCGAGCCGGCGGTCGGCTAGATCGCGCAGGCGGGGCACGAACCGGAAGCCGAGCAGGTGCGCGAGCGCGAACACGTGGTCGGACGCGCCGCCCGTGTCGGCGTAGTGGATCGCGGGTTCGATGCCGCAGCCGTGCGCGACCAACCCGTCCAGCACATAGGGCGCCTCCGCCGCGGTCGCCGAGATCAGCCGGACATGGTAGGGCGCGTAGGTATCGGCGACATGGGCGTAGATCTTCTGCCCCGGCTCCCGGTCGTAGCGCGCGTTGGTGCTGCCGGCCGCGCCCCGCCTGCCCGAGCGGAAGAACTGCCCGTCCGAGCTCGACGCGGTGCCGTCGCCCCACACGCGCGTGAGCGGCAGCGCGGCTTGCGCGTCCACCAGATGGCGCAGCCCTGCCGCGTAATTCTCTTCCGATACGTACCAGCCATGCGTCCAGGCGAGCTGGGCGTAGGTGACGCCCTGGCTGGCGTTGGCCATGCGCTCGATGCCGAGGTTCGTCGCGTCTGCAAGGATCGCGGCGAGCACGGCCTGCGGGTTGGAGTGGGCGCGGCCCGAGCGCAGTTCCGGAAATGCGCACAGGAACCCGGTGCGGGCTTCCACCTCGGCGAGCAGCTCGGTGATGCGCACGCGGGGCATGAGCCGGTCGACGGCCGCGTCCAGCCTGTCGGCCGCAGCGGGCGTTACGGCCGCGAGCGGGCTGACCCTGAGGTCACCGCCCCGCAGCTCCACGCCGTCAAGCGTGCCGCGCTTCAGCGAGCCTGCGAACCGGCGCAACCGCCAGTCGAGCAGCCTGGCGCGCCCCTCCAAGTAGCGGCCGACGTCGGTGTCGAACGGCAGCGTGAGCGCGATCTCGGCCGCTTTGCCGGGCGGGAGCATATAGCTGTCGAAGCGCAGGTGTTCGCGCGTACCCTCCACCCACAGGTCGCCCGATTGGAGCCGCTCGCGCACGGTCGCGACCGTGGCGGTTTCATAGCGACGGCGGTCGATGACGCCGCCCTCGGTGATCGCCGCCTTCCATTTTCTGGAAAACGGCATGGGCGCATCGGCCGGCACGGCTCGCCGCCCGGTCGCGTTCAGCGCGCGCACGACCTTGATCGCGCCGAGCACGCCGTCGCGCGAGCCTGCCGCCTTGAACCGGAACGCGTCAAAAAACGCGGGCGCGTAGCGCCGCATCGTCATGTAGCGCCCCGCCGCGCGGATCAGCGGCTCGTCACGGGTCAGGTCGGCGATCGCGGTCGCCTCGCCCTCGGCATCCAGAAGCCTCGTCCAGCCCACTCCGTCTTCGAGCGCCGCCCAGACGTCCAACCCGTCCTCGCGCGCGACCCGGAGCGCGCCGACCGTGGCGCCCAGCAGCCGCATGAGCCGGTTCACGTCGCGTGTGGTCGCCTCGATGCCGCGCTTCTGCGCGGCCCTGGCCCTGGCGAACAGGAGGCCGGTCTGCTTGCCGAACATCTCGATCGCGGCGTCCGCAAGCCGCGCTTCCAGGTCGATGACGGCTGCGGCGAGTGTCGCGCGCCTTCTGCGGAGCGAGTAGTCGGACAGGAGGAACGCGGGCGCGACATGGCCTTCGCGCACGAGCTGCTCGAAGCGGTGCTCGTGGATGCGGCCGGCAATGCCCGGGTCGAGCCCGAGCCGACGCACATGCGCGAGCCGGGCGAGAATGCCGGCGAGATTGCGCGCGGTCGGGCTGTCCGACGTGTCGCGCAGCCACGCGAGCGGCGTCGTGCCGCGATCCTGGTCCACGATCAGCAACGCATCCAGCCCCGCCACCTGCTCCGGACCGAGCGCATCGACCAGCGTGTCGGCCGCGAGGCGGCGCGCCATGGCGCGTCCCGCCACCCCGATCCGCTCGATACGGGCGGGCGCGGGCAGAACGATCCGGGCAGCACGCAAATGGCCCAGCACTGCCGCGGCGATCGGCTTGCCCCGTTCGGTCGCTTCCGCCGCGCGGGTGGCTGCGCCGAGCGCGCCGGGGACGTCGGCCGCCTCGAACGCGCGCAGGCGCAAACGCTCCATCGCCTCCCAGGCGTGCTCGAGCCGGGTCTGGGCGCGATGCGCGTAACCTTCGGCCACCGCAGGCGTGATGCCGAGCTGCGCGGCCACATGCCGCACCAGGAAGTCGGGGACGACCTCGTCGTGGCGCATGCCGAAGCCGGGATGACGCAGCAGGGCGAGGTGCAGCGCGAAGCCGAGCCGGTTGGCGTCGCCGCGCTTCGCTTCGATCAGTGGCCGGTCCTCATCGGCAACCGTGTAATGCTTGGCGAGCGAGGCATGGTCGAGGGGCACGCCGAACAGCGCGCGGCGCTCGTCGCCCGTCAACAGATCACGTCTGGCCATCGACTCATCCCCCGACCCGGAGCGTACCGGTCCCGCGTCGCAGGGGCGAGGTGTCGCGCAACTCTCAAGTTTCGCGACAGCGGCCCTGACCGGTCACGCCACGAGGGCGGACGCTGTCGCAAATGTCTGTTGCTAATCAGCCGTGTTCCAATGCACATCTGCGACATGCTCCTCGGCTATGCGCGCGTATCTACCGACGATCAGGATCTCACGCTTCAAAAGACGGCACTGAAGGCGGCCGGATGCCGGCGGACATTCGAGGAGAAGGTGTCCGGCGCCAAGCGCGCCCGACCGGAACTCGACCGGATGCTGGAGCAGCTGCGCGACGACGACGTGGTTGTGGTCACCCGGCTCGATCGCCTAGCGCGGTCGACGCGCGACCTGCTCGACATCGCCGAGAAGCTGAACGAGGCGGGAGCGGGGCTGCGCTCGCTCGCCGAGCCCTGGGCCGACACGACCACGCCTGCGGGACGCATGGTGCTCACCGTGTTCGCCGGCATCGCGGAGTTCGAGCGCGAGCTGATCCACCAGCGTACCAGTTCCGGCCGCGCGGCAGCCATGGCGCGCGGCGTGAAGTTCGGGCGTAAGCCCAAGCTCACTCCGGACCAGATCGCGCTCGGACAGCGTCTCGTCGGCGAAGGCACATCGGTGCGCGAAGCGGCGAAGCTGCTGAAGTGTCATCATGCCACGCTCTATCGGGCGCTCAACCATCCGGCGCAGATGCCCGTACATCGCTCGACACGTTGATTGAGGAGTAGGATTTCGCCATGATCTTCGCGCTTCTACTAGCGGCAAGTTCGCCGAATTCCGCGCTGGAGGCGGAGCGGGCCTACTCGGAAGCTGTACTTGCCAGTGGCCGTCAGGCAGCGGCACGCAGTTTCGGTCCACAAAGCGACCCCTGGCCAATACAACATGCGCCCGAAACCGCGCGCTCTCCATCTGTGGCCAGCATGTTGCAAGCAGCCGAGAGTAGCCGAAGGTGGTGGCTCACAATGATGAGTGTCGAGAGCCATGCCGAGCGCAGACCCGAACTTGTCTTTCCGTCCTGTGATCCGAGCGGGTCGGCAGTTGTTATCGGCGGGCTGTACGATGGCGGAAATCGAGTTGGATCATATAAGACGCTTTGGCGGAACAGTGCTGAGGGGTGGCGCTGGGAAATCGACGACTATCGTCGGGATGGATCGAAGGCATTAGCGGCAGAAAGTTTACAAGCGATCGAACCTGAGTGCTCGGCAAAACTCACCAATGAACAGCTCCAAATCCAAGCCGTTAGCGATGCGAAAGAGATCGCGTCTGTTTTGCGACAGGAGCAGGCCGGCAAACAGGTCGACTGGTTGGCTGTTCCAAGACGAAGCGTGGCCGAAGACGTTATCTTTGTCGGCAACGATGGCCGACGCATCCGCAGGCTCCCCGCCAAGCTGCCCATTCGGCGCATAGCGGGTGCGTTATCGTCCGGAAGCAGTTACGATGAAACGCTACGGTGGAGTAGCCGCGTCCTGGACGGGTCTGCACAAGCCCATAGCTTTCAGATCACCCAGTGGCGCGGTCCCAAGAATGGATGGCAGATCGTCTACTACGAGCTCCGCGGGTGAAACATCACGAGAGGTGATCCGGTAACTTCCAACTCGTCCAACCTCACAAACCCACGAAACTTAATATACTTTGCGGCAACGCTCAGGCCTTTGTTGACCATTTGTTCCGACTGCCGCTGTCCATATGACAAACCTTGAGGTGCCCCCAAGCGTGGCGTCGAGGGTCCAGCGCCGCCAACCCCAGTGCGTCTCCGGATCATCGGCGAACGTCGCCTGTTGCCACTCGCGACCACCGTTTACCGACACTTCGACCCGAGAGACGCGGCGATCATAGGCGATGGCATAGCCCTCGATCCGCACCTCCCCGGCCGGCAGGCTTTCGCCAGAGCCGGGCACGCAGATCGCGGCGTTGAGCGGCATGGCATTGATGGTCAGACCCCGGCTCCAGTCGACGGTGTCGCTCGTCACATCGGCGGGAAACAGCTTGTAGTCGTGCGCCTGGATCGGTGCGTCGGAAGGCATGTCTCGCACCTCGATCCGTGTCAGCCATTTGGCGCTGCGCACGCCGGCATAGCCCGGCACCACCATGCGGAGCGGTGCGCCGTGTTCGGGCGTCAGCGGCTCGCCGTTCATCGCCCAGACGAGGAGGACGTCGGGCTGCCGCGCCTTGCTCATGGCGATCGATACCCCGAACAAGGCTTCCTCGCCCTCCACGTCCACCTCGTCCGCGCCGGTGAACGCCACGAACAGGTCGGACGCATCAGGTGCGCCGACCGCATCGAGCACATCGGCCAGGCGTACGCCGGTCCACTCTGCATTGCCGATCGCGCCCACGTCCCACGGGTCGCCGGACGTTTTGGCGACCTGCTGGAGATCCGTGCGCCGGTTGCCGGCGCACTGGAGAACTGCCGTCACCGTGCGCGTGGCAAACGTCCTCTTCAGCTCCTCCACCGAGAAGGAGCGGCTCGCCATGCCCGTCCCGCTCACCTCGATCCGATGATTGGCGGGCAGATCCGGCACTGGCCCGTGGCTGCGCACGTAGAACAGCGCCTGCGGCGTCAGGAACCGCTCGATCAACGCACTGGGCGTCGGCTCGGCGTTGTAGGGATCGGATTTGCGCTCGATCATATCGGTCATGGACGAACAAACGCCGCAAGCGCGCGGATCGCTTCAAGTCTTCAAGACCATCACAGACGAAAGGCTGCCGATCGTTCCGATATCCAGATTGGAATGAGCAGATCAAACGGTTGGTCGTATCGATCAGATTGCGCGATATAAGCTGCATGACCCTGGAGCAGCTCAGAATATTCGTCGGTGTCGCGGAGCGCGAACACGTCACCAAGGCAGCGGAGGTGCTGAACGTCACGCAGTCTGCTGCCTCCGGCGCGATTGCTGCCCTCGAAGCGCGCTACGGGGTTCCTCTGTTTCACCGCGTCGGGCGTGGCATCCAGCTGACCGAAGCAGGCCGCGGCTTTCTGGAGGAAGCGCGCGCGGTGCTGGGGCGGGCAGCGCATGCCGAGACGATGCTGGCGGACTATGCCGGGCTTGCCCGTGGTTCATTGCGGATCGTCGCCAGCCAGACGATCGCGAGCTACTGGTTGCCGGCAAAGCTCGCCGCCTTCCACGAACGCCACCCGCAGATCGCGGTTGAGCTCGCGATCGACAACACCGAAGGTGCGGCAGCGCAGGTCCTGAGCGGCGCGGCGGAACTCGGCTTTGTCGAGGGCGAGGTGGACGAACCGGCACTCGCCCACTGGACTGTCGGGCGTGATCCGATGGTGCTGGTCGGCCGCGAGGACGCCGAACGTGTCGACGAGGCCTGGCTGCGCACTGAACGCTGGATCGTCCGTGAGCTGGGATCCGGTACGCGCTCGACCTTCGAGGACGTGCTGCGAACGCGCGGGTTTGATCCGGCCCAGCTGACGATAGCGATGACGCTGCCGTCCAACGAGGCGGTGCGTACCGCGGTCGAGGCCGGTGCCGGCGTTGCCGTCTTGTCGCGATTGGTCGTAGCTCGTGCGCTCAAGGCCGGTGACCTTGTCGAGCTGCCGCTCGGGCTGCCCGACCGCGCCTTTCACGCGCTGCGCCACAAGGAACGCTATCGCACCCGCGCGGCCGACGCGCTGACGGACCTCATCAAGGAGCAGGTCGCATGACTGCCGACACGCACTCCGTTCTGAGCGGCCTCAAGCCGCTCAGCCGGCTCGATCACCCCCGCGAGATGATCCGCCAGTTCACGCCCAACTGGTTCGCCGCGACGATGGGCACGGGCATCCTCGCGCTCGCACTGCCGCAGGTACCCGGCATTGGACCCTCGCTGAAGCCATTCGGCGAGGTGTTGTGGTTCTTCAACATCGCACTCTTCGCGCTGTTCGCCGGCCTCTATGGCGCGCGCTGGGTGATGTTCGGGCATGAGGCGCGGCGCATCTTCGGGCACAACACCGTGTCGATGTTCATCGGGACCATCCCGATGGGGCTGGCGACAATCATCAACGGCTGCCTCGCCTTCGGCATCGCGCGGTTCGGGAATGGCATCGTACCGGTCGCGCAGGTCTTGTGGTGGATCGACGTCGCCATGTCGCTCGCCTGCGGCGTGCTGATCCCGTACCTGATGTTCACCCGCCACGAGCATAGCCTGGACGGCATGACCGCGGTATGGCTGCTGCCGGTCGTCGCTGCCGAAGTGGCGGGTGCCAGCGGCGGGCTGCTCGCGCCGCATCTGGCCGATCCCCACGCGCAGCTAGTCACGCTTGCGACCTCCTATGTGCTGTGGGCCTATTCGGTGCCGGTCGCGTTTGGCATCCTCGCCATCCTCATCCTGCGCATGGCACTCCATAAGTTGCCGCATGAAAGCATGGCGGCATCCTCCTGGCTGGCGCTGGGACCGATCGGCACGGGTGCTCTGGGCATGCTGGTGCTCGGGGCGGACGCGCCGGCGATCCTCGCGGCGCACGGGCTGGCCGGTGTCGGTACCGTCGCGGAAGGGATCGGCGTTGTGGCCGGACTCTGCCTGTGGGGCTTCGGCCTGTGGTGGCTGGCGCTCGCGACGCTTATCACCATCCGCTACTGGCGCGCCGGCGTCCCGTTCAACCTGGGCTGGTGGGGCTATACCTTTCCGCTCGGCGTCTACACCGTCGCCACCTTCCGCCTAGGCACGACGCTGAACCTCGGTTTCTTCGGTTTCGTCGGCACGGTGCTGACGGTTGCGCTTGCGGCGATGTGGCTGCTCGTCGGCGCCAAGACGCTGGCCGGCGCATGGCGCGGCAACCTGTTCGTCTCACCCTGCATCGCCACCCCGAACTGATCCGCCATGATGATCGGATCAGTCGGTCCGATCACTTGCGAAACGCCCCTTCGATCCGCCAGCGTGGCTGGCCACAGGAGAGCCTTGTCATGGACAATTTCGACGCCGGACTGGCGAGTGAGACCAGCCGTCGCCGCTTTCTCAGGCATGCCGCGCTCGGTACCGCCGGCCTTGCCGCCGCGCCGGCACTGGCGCAGCAGCTCGTCGACCTGAAGCTGCCTGGCGGCAATGCCGAACGGCCGATGACCAGCGCCTTTCCCGGCAAGGGCAGCATGATCCTCCAGCGTGTCCATCCGCCCTTGCTGGAAACGCCGATGGACGTGTTCGACAAGTCGGTGTTCACGCCCAACGACCAGTTCTTCGTCCGCTGGCACTGGGCCGACATCCCGACCTCGATCGATGTCGAGACTTTCCGCCTCAACGTCTTCGGCCACGTCAACCGACCGCTATCGATCAGCCTCGCCCAGCTGCTGCGCCTGCCGCGGGTCGAGATGGCGGCGGTCAACCAATGCTCGGGAAACAGCCGTGGGCTGTTCCAGCCACGTGTTGCCGGCGCGCAATGGGGCAACGGCGCGATGGGCAATGCCAAATGGCTCGGTGTGCGCCTGCGCGACGTGCTCGACCTCGCCGGGGTCAAGACAGGCGCGGTGCAGGTGCGCTTCGGTGCGCTCGATCAACCGGTCGTGGCGAACGCCCCTGACTTTGAGAAGGCGCTCGACATCGACCATGCCCGCGACGGCGAAGTGATGATCGCCTTCGGCATGAACGGCGAGCAGCTGCCGCTCCTCAATGGCTTCCCCTGCCGGCTGATCGTGCCGGGCTGGTACTCGACCTATTGGGTCAAGATGCTGAACTCGATCGAGGTACTGCCCGGCCCCGACGACCAGTATTGGATGGCCAAGGCCTACAAGATCCCCGCGACGCCGGGCGCGAATGTCGCGCCCGGCGCCAGAGACTTCCCGACTGTCCCCATCAACCGCATGATCCCGCGCAGCTGGATGACCAGCCTGCCCGATGGCCAGACGATAGCCTATGAGGCATCGATCCCGGTCGGCGGCATCGCGATGGGCGGCGACTGCGGCGTCGCCAAGGTCGATGTATCGTCGGACGGAGGCCGCACCTGGTACAGGACGACGCTCGGAGCGGACGAGGGCAGGTACAGCTTCCGTCGGTGGGATGGTCGCGTGCCGCTGCGACGCGGTGCCAACCCGATCATGGTGCGCTGCTGGAACACCAACGGTGTCGCCCAGCCGATGAAGCCGATCTGGAACCCGGGCGGGTTCATGCGCGGCAATATCGAGACCACCACCATCATCGCGGCCTGAGGAGCGAGTAGCATGAAGACCCCGTCTCCCGGCATCATGGCTGCTGGCCTGATCGGCCTGACCGGCATCATCCTCGTCTCGATCGGCGCGCCGAGCAGCCGCAAGGCGCCTGCCCCGATCTCCGAGACATCCGAGCCGGCACCGCCCACCAGCGTCTCAGCCCGCGGCTTTTCGCTCGCCTCGACCAGCGTCGACCTGCCGGTCGATGACGCTACCTACCCCGATGGTCCGCACGCCGACGTCATCAACGCCAACTGCACTTCGTGCCACTCGGCCAGCATGGCGCTAACTCAGCCTGCGCTATCGGCGGACCAGTGGAAGGCGACCGTCACCAAGATGCGTGAGGTGTACAAGGCGCCGGTGGCCGAGAAGGACGTTGACGCAATCGTTGCTTATCTCACCGCTATGCCGAGCCAGAAAGCGGCACCCGCAACCGGCAAGGCACAGGATCCCGACCCCAAGGTGGCTCCTGATGTCTCAGGTGGAACCGGATAAGCAAACCTCTCGCATAATCTAAAAAGGCGATTTCGACAGACGATCGGCAGCCTTCAGTAGGACTTTTTCAACAGCCACGATCGATTTTGATCCGCAGCCATGTGAGAACGTCTAGCAGGCGTGGCGCGTGTATCAAAACACATTCTCGATTGCGATCGGTCGTGTTAGGCACGTGAGATGAGTTTTGAGAAGGTGCCATGCTGATCGGCTACGCGCGGGTGTCGACCCCCGAACAGGATCTGACGCCGCAGCTCGACGCCCTGCGTGAAGCGGGGTGTGAGCGGACCTTCAGCGACAAGGCGAGCGGTGCGAAGGCGAACCGGATCGGCTTGGCCGAAGCCCTGTCACACGCTCGCGCCGGCGACGTGCTGGTGGTCTGGAAGCTCGACCGGCTCGGCCGAACGATGAAAGGCCTGGTCGACCTTGCGGCGGAGTTGGCGGACCGGGGCATCGGTTTCCGGTCGCTGACGGATGGCATCGATACCGCCGGCACCGCCGGCAAGCTCGTCTTCCACATCATGGCGGCGATGGCGGAGATGGAGCGGGACCTGAACCGCGAGCGCACGACGGCCGCACTGATGGTGGCGAAGCGCGAGGGCAGGGTAGGCGGCCGCAAGACAGTGATGACGCCCAAGCGGCTCGAGGCGGCCCGTAAGCTCCTGGCCTCCGGAATGCCGATGCGCGAGATCGCGCCGGCGATCGGCGTCTCGGTCCCGACGCTCTACCGCCACCTTCCCGCGCCGGAACAAGAGGCGATCAGCGCGGAAGGGGTATAGCACCGACCGGATCAGTCGGCGTCGAACGCGGTTAGAATGGGGCAGGGGCCTTCCGAGCCCGACCCACATTCATGAGCAAGCCGCTGGAGTGATGCGCGGACGCGCTTCAGCTCCTGGATCTTTGCATCCAGCGCCGCGATCCGCTCGTTGGCAAGCTGGCGTGCCCGAGCGCGATCGTCGGTCGCGTCCAGCGCCACCAGTTCTCCGATCTGCTCCAACGTGAAGCCAGCGGCCTGCGCCGATCGGATGAACCGGAGCCGGCGAACATCGTCTGCTGTGTAGCGGCGAATACCGCCATTCGAGCCCGATCCTTCAGGCCTCTCCGGCGTCTCGAGCAACCCTCTGCGCTGATAATAGCGGACCGTTTCTACACCGACGCCGCCCTCGCGCGCGAGCCCCGCAATTGTCACGTCGGCCATGCCTTGACTCCGTACCATGGTACGGCCCCTATATAGGTGTCGCGAACATGGTGGAGAAGAACATGGCGACCGCGGCGCCCAAGAAGGCAACGATCTACCGCATGGTGATGCCGACGCACACCTGCCCCTACGGCTTGAAGGCAAAGGACCTGCTGCACCGACGCGGCTACGAGGTCGAGGACCATTGGCTGACGACGCGCGAGGAAACCGACGCATTCAAAGCCGAGCACGGGGTCAAAACGACACCCCAGACCTTCATCGGTGGCGAGCGGGTAGGCGGCTACGACGATCTGCGCCGGTTTTTCGGCAAGACCGTGGCCGACCCCAAGGCGGTGACCTACCGGCCGGTCGCGGTTGTGTTTGCGATGACGGCATTAATGGCGCTGGCGGCCAGCTATGCCGTGCTCGGCACACCCTTCACGGTACGCGCCGGTGAGTGGTTCATCGCCTTCTCCATGTGTGTGCTGGCGCTGTTGAAGCTCCAGAACGTCGAGAAGTTCGCGACCATGTTCCTCAACTACGACTTGCTCGCGAAGCGCTGGGTGCCATACTCCTATATCTACCCCTACGCGGAAGGCGCGGCGGGCGTGCTGATGGCGGCCGGCGTGTTGACCTGGTTGTCGGTGCCGATCGCGCTGGTGATCGGGACGATCGGGGCGGTCTCGGTCATCAAGGCCGTGTATGTCGACAAGCGCGAGCTGAAATGCGCGTGCGTGGGCGGTGACAGCAATGTGCCGCTGGGCTTCCTGTCGCTCACCGAGAACGTGATGATGGTCGCCATGGCTATCTGGATGGTGCTGGGCGTCGCGCACTGATCTGGTGCAGCGTCCCGGCGCAGCCTAGAAGGGCCGCATGAGCTTCGGCCGCCTCGCCCGCACACTCGCTCTGCTCCTGCTGGGCGCGATGCTGTTCGTGCGGATGGGCCCAATGTGCGAGGCCATCGCGCAGGCTGCTCCGCCTGCGGAGGCGCATGCCGGAATGGCCGATTGCGATCGAGCGCCGCCCACGCCCGTGAAAAAGGCCCCTTCGGTGGACTGCGTAGGAGCCTGCATCGCAACGGCCCTCGACGTTCACACGTCTCCCGCGCCGCAGCTCGCCGTGCGGACGGATCCGCCCGCACCCGAGCCTCATGCCCTTGTTGGTCGCTCGGGCGGTCCTGCACCGCCACCTCCTCGAACCGCCTGATCGACGTGGATTCCGATCAATCAGTGCGTTTGAGGAAAATTACACATGAAGACCATCAAGTTCATCGGCGCGGCTATCGCGCTCGCGCTCGTTCCCGCCACGGCCTTTGCCGCCGCTGACTGCTGCGCGGGGAAGGAGTGCTGCAAGGATGGCGCCGACTGCTGCAAGGACAAGGACGGCGCGAAGAAGGATTGCTGCGCCGACATGAAGGACATGAAGCACGGCGAGCACGCCGGTCACGACATGTCGGGCATGCAGAAGAAGTAAGCTGGGAGGGGAGGCGTTCGCGCCTCCCCTTTTCAATGGCGGGCGAACACCCTGCGGCCGCTCGGCCCGAACGCGATCACGTCATAGGCCTGGGCCTTCATGCCCGGCATTTCCATGCCCGGTGAGCCCATCGGCATCCCGGCGACCGCGAGGCCGGTGACGCCCTTCGGATGCGTGGCCAAGGCGCGCTTCATGTCGGCAATCGGAACGTGCCCTTCGAAGGTCATGCCGTCGATAATGGCAGTGTGACAGGAGGCGAGGTCTTGAGGCACGCCGCGTGCCTTCATGAACGCCGGCCGGTTCGCATCGTCGACGACGCGGACGGCGCGGCCGAACTGCTCCTTCACCTGCTGCGCCCATTTCTCGCAACAGGGGCAACCCGGGTCGCGATGCATCAGGACGGGACCCGCGGCGAGAGCCCCCGCAGGGGTAGCGCACGCCAGCGCGGCGGCGAGAAGGCGAAAGCGATCCATATCTGAGTTCCCGGGTGGCCATCCCCCCGCACGGTGACGGGGGGAGGGACGGTAGTCGATTACTGGGCGCTCTTGCCATGCGCCCGCAGCCAGGCGTTCAACTCGCCGATCTCGCGGGTCTGCTCTGCGATCGTCTTGGTGGCCATCTGGCGAACCTTGGGGTCCTTGGTCTCGCGAAGCACGATACGCGACATGGCGATGCCGCCACGGTGGTGCTCGACCATCTTGCGGACCCACGTCTCGGTGGCATCGGCACCCATCGCCGACATCATCTTCTGATGCATGTCCATCTCGGCCTGCGGGTACGGGTTCGCCGGCGTCGGCCGCATCATCTGCCCGTGGTTCATGCCGGAATGGTCCATGCCCTGCATCTGGGCGACCGCGGGAGCCGCGCCGAGGGCGGTCGCGACGGCCATAATCATCATCTTCTTCATCGTGTCGCTCCTGCGTCAAAACTCCCGCTCAACAGGGATACGGGCTCAAACCGATTAGCCCTCAAGCGATGTTGCTCAGCGGATCGGCTGAAGCGTGTTGACGCCGACGCTCTCGTCGGTTTCGGGGGGCGGGGGAGGCACCTGCTTGTCGCGATAGGAGGGGAGGTCGGGCGCATTGTCGGGCGTGGGGTGCGCCTCAAGCCGGGCGATGTAGCGCTTCATCTGCGCGATCTCGCGGACCTGAGCGTCGATGATCCCGTCCGCGAGTTTCCGCACCTCGGGGTCTTTGATGTGAGCGCGCTCGCTGGTCATGATCGCGATCGAGTGATGCGGGATCATCGCCTTCATATAAGCAACGTCTCCGACCGTCTCCTGGCTGCGGACAAGCCACAAGGCACCGGCGAACACCGCGATCGAGGCCGCCACGATGCCGAGATTGGCCCGTCGGTCGGGATACATGCCCCACATGAAGCCGATCATGATGAGCGCCATCACGGCGCCCATGACGATCGCCATCCACGTCCGGGTCTGACTGTATTCGACATGGGCGAGCGCGTAAGTGTTGAGGTACATGAGCCCGAACATCACGACCGTCGACGTCGCGATCATCGCGGCGAAGCGCCCGTAGCTCATCCCCATACCGCCCTGTTTGGAGCCGGGGTCGTCGTGGTTCATGATGCGCTCTCCTGTGCGGCCCCACCCACTGAAGGATACGCAGCTCTCTAGCGGACCCCTTGAGCTTTTCTGCGACGTCGACGGGGCCAGCGCATGAAGAGCAGGATCGCCCCGGCGACAGCGAACACGAGTCCGCCCGCTGCGAAAGCGTTGAGCCACGGCGTGTTGAACCGCTCGTGCTCGGTCCAATCCATGATGTGAAGCCCCCAGAAGAAGTCGTAGAGCCGCCACGTGCCGGTCCGGACCGATGTCAGCCGCCCCGTCTCGGCGCCCACGTAGATGCGGGTCCCGTCGTCATCGGCGAAGGAAGCACGCCAGGCGGGGAGGGCACCGCGGTACTCGGTGCTGAGGCGCTCGATCCGCTCGACGACGGGCGCCGAACCAGTTTCGCCGCGATACGCCTGCCTTGCGATCAGCGCTGCGGCCGGGCCGTCGACCGGGGGCAGCGGCTTTGCGGTGCGGGCGTCCAGCAAACGCACCTTGCCGTCGCCGAGCTGGGCTTCGACGATCGGCCGCCCCAGCAGCATCCGGTGCTGGAGCTGACGCACCGGCGCTCCGGCCGATGCGAGAAGGGCAGGGACGGGCGCGAAATCCTGAGTGGCGATCAGGGCCGGTTCGACGTTCCGGTCGATCCGGTGATCGCCATGCACGGTGTCGATCGGCAGCAGGCTCATGACGAGCCCGCTGGTGAACCAGACGATCGCCTGCGCCCCGATCAGGAGCGCAAGCCAGCGGTGAACCTTGCTTGCCCCGACATGGAGGCGGAGCCGCGGGCTCAGAACCAGGTCCTCACGCCCGCGACGAAGCTGAAGCCGCCCGTATTGTCACCGCGTGCGCGGGTGAAGCGCGCGGTGTCGCCGAACTGCCGCTCCCACGACACGCCGATGTAGGGCGCGAACTCGCGCCGGCCCTCGTAGCGAAGCCGAAGCCCGGCCTCGAGGTCCGTGAGCCCGGAGCCGGTGCCGGTTTCGGGCACGTCCTGCGCGGAGAAATTGGCCTCCACCCTAGGCTGGAGCACGAACCAGTTGGTGATGCGCTGGTCGTAATAGCCCTCCGCACGGCCAAGCACGTCGCCCTTGTCGGAGAGGAACAATGCGCCCTCCACCTCGAACCAACCGGGGGCCAGCCCCTCGATCCCTACCGTCGCGTAGGTGCGCGAGGGGTTGGGCTTGAAGTCGTAGCGAACGCCCGCCTGAAGGTTCCAGTATGGATCGAGCGCGCGGCTGTAGAGCGCCTGCACCTCGGCCTGTTCGAGCGGCTTGCCGAACGTGCCTTCGCCCTCGCTCTTTAGCGTAAAGCGATTGATGTCGCCCCCGATCCAGGCCTCGCCATCCCAGCGATAGCCGTCGCCACCCTTGCGAGCCTGATATTCGGCGAGATTGAAGAGGATCTGATAGACGGTCATTCCGCCATGCTCGCGGCGTAGATCGTTCTCGCGCGAGCTGGCCATGGCGTCCGCGCCCCAGAAACGATCGGCGAGGTGGTCCCCGGCTGGAGCGGGAGCGGGCTTGTTGCCGGGGGGAAGGTCGGTTCCGACCTTGGCAGCGGGCTGATCGCCGGGCATCGCCATGCCCGGCATCGTGCTCATGTCGTGGCCGGCATGCGGGTCCTGCCCCGCACCTGTCGATGCTGCCATGCCCGGCATAGCAGACATATCGTGCCCGGCGTGCGGGTTCTGGGTGGGCGCAGCCTGCTGCTGACCGCTCATATCCATTCCCTGCATCCCGCTCATGTCATGCCCGGCATGAGGGTCGGCAGCCTGCGTCTTCGCCGGTTGCGCGCGCCGCGGCGCGGTGCGTCGGACGGGAGCCTTACGCTTAGTCGCGGACTTGGCCGCGGCTTTCGCCTTCGGCTTGGCGGCCGGCTTTGCCGGCATCGTCATGCCCGGCATGTTGTGCATGGAATGGTCCATGGTCTGCCCGAATGCGGGTGTCGCAAGGCCGAGCGGCGCCATACCGGCGAGGAGGAGCGACCGGATCACGCCGCGGCCTCCCCGGCCTTGCGGACCTGGACAACGCGCATCATGCCCGCGTGCATGTGGTAGAGCATGTGGCAGTGGAAGGCCCAGTCGCCTTCCTCGCCGGTCACGTCCCAGCTCACCGTGCCTCCCGGCTGCACCAGCACCGTATGCTTTCGGGGGGCATAGGCGCCCTTGCCGGTCACCAGGTCGAAGAAGTGGCCGTGGATGTGGATCGGATGTCCCATCATCGTGTCGTTGATGAGCGTCACCCGTACCCGCTCGCCGTGAAGCAGCGTGATCGGGTCGGGGTTCTCCGACAGCTTCTCGCCGTCGAAGCCCCACATATAGCGCTCCATGTTGCCGGTGAGGTGGAGCTTGATCTCCCGCTCCGGTGCGCGTGTGTCCGGGTTGCGGTCGAGCGCCATCAGGTCGCGATAGGTGAGAACGCGATGCCCGACATTCTCCAGCCCCTGCCCGGGATCGCCGGTCCGATCGACCGGCATCGGCGAGATGGTCTGCACGCCCGGTCCCTTTTTAACCTCGGGGGCATTGCTGAAATCGCGCATGGAATGGCTCATGCCGCCCATGTCCATCCCGCCCATCTGATCGCCGTTCATCGCCGGCATCGTGCCGGAGCCATGGTCCATACCGGCCATGGCGCCGCCCTGAGCCTGGCCGTGGTCCATGCCTGCCATGCCGCCTGCCGCGGTGCCGGCCGCGCCGTGGTTCATTTGGGAATGATCCATACCCGGCATCGCGCCGGTGCCCGCGCCATGCCCCATCGCAGCATGGTCCATGCCGGACATCGAACCCGCAGCGCCGCCCATGGCGCCATGATTCATGCCGCCGTGGTCCATCGTGCCATGATCCATGCCGCCCATGCCCATGTCCTTCATGGTCGCGAGCGGGCGCTTGCGGAGCGGGGGCACCTCGGCCGCCATGCCCTCGCGCGGAGCGAGCGTCGCGCGGGCCATGCCGGAGCGATCGATGCTCTCACCGACCAGCGTATAGGCGCGCAGGTCGGGCGGGGTGACGATCGCGTCATAGGTCTCGGCCGGGCCGAACTGGAACTCGTCGATCTCGACCGGGCGCACGTTCAAGCCGTCGGCCGCGACGATCGTCATCGGCAGGCCCGGAATGCGGACGTTGAAGGTGGTCATCGACGAGGCGTTGATGAAGCGCAGCCGCACCCGCTCGCCGGGGCGGAATAGCGCGGTCCAATTGTCCTTGGGGCCGTAGCCGTTGACCAGGTAGGTGTAGACCGAGCCCGTGACGTCGGCGACGTCGGCGGGGTCCATCCGCATCTTGCCCCACTCCAACCGCTCTTTCAGCGACTGATCCTTGCCGGCGAGAAGCCCGGCCAGGGTCTGGCGCTGGCGGTTGAAGTAGCCCGACTCCTTCTTCAACCGATCGAAGAGGTAGTGCGGGTGGTGGAAGCTGTGGTCGGACAGCACGATCACGTGCTCCCGGTCGAACTTCACCGGATCGGGGTTCTTCGGGTCGATCAGGATCGGGCCGTAATGCCCCTCCTGCTCCTGAAGCCCCGAATGGCTATGGTACCAGTAGGTGCCGCTCTGGATGATCGGGAACTCGTAGGTGAACGTCGATCGCGCCGGAATGCCGGGGAAGGCGATCCCGGGAACCCCGTCCATCTGGAAGGGGAGAAGCAGCCCGTGCCAGTGGATCGAGGTTTCCTCGTCGAGCTCATTGACGACGTGGAGGCGGACGTTCTGCCCCTCGCGCAAGCGGATGAGCGGAGCGGGCACGGTGCCGTTGATGCCGATGGCGTGGCTCTGCCGCCCGTCGATCATCATCATCTGATGCGCGACCTTGAGCGTGATGTCCTCGCCCGACACCGTGGGCAACGGCTTGGCGATGCCGGCCGAGACGGGCTGTGCCCATGCCGGCATATAGGCCGACAAGGCGAGGCCGCCGCCTGCCAGACTGGCACCGCGCAGCACCTGGCGGCGGTCGAGAACGCGCGACATGCAAGCTCCTAAGAATGGGGCCGTGAAGGGCCGTCGACCCTTCTACGCGGCCGATCTGTCCAACCCTCAGCGGTTCCCTAGTTTTTCGAGCAGCCGCGCCCGCGCGCGATAAAGGCGAGTTTCCACCGCCTTCTGGCTGATCCCCAGCACCTCGGCCGTTTCGGCCTGGCTCAGCCCTTCGATCGTCCGAAGTACCAGAGGCTCCTTCAGGTTAGCCGGCAGGGTCGAGATGGCGCGCGTCACGCGGTCGAGTTCCTGCCGATCGCCGGCTGCGTCGTCGATCGGCACCTGTTCGTCGACGATGCTCTGGACCTGTTCGTCGTTCGGCAGCGCGAACGACAGAAACCGGCGCACGGCACGCTTACGCGCCCAATCGCGGCATTTGTTGACGGCGATGGTCGTTAGCCACGCCTGCATCGATCGGTTGGGGTCGTAGCGCGACAAGGCCTGATGCGCGGCCACAAACGCTTCCTGCGTCACGTCCAGCGCTTCGTCGGCATCGCCGAGGAAGGCGCGCGAAAGCCGGAACATCGGCTGCCGATAGCGTCGCACGATCTCGGCGAAAGCGGCTTGTCGGCCGGCGATGCTGAGCGTCGCCAGTTCGCCATCCGACAGCGCGGTCCAATCGAGGCTCACCCCTGGCCGTCGGTGAGCGCCTTCACCACCGCGTCATCGAATTGAGAGGTCTGATCGGGCCGGAGGAGCTGACGCATGGCGAAGATGTGCGCCAGCGTCGCCTTCTGCAGCTCGCCCATCGCGGCATGGCTCTGGTCGACCGCGGCGGCCACTCGCGGACCATTGCCGTGCTCGGCCTCGATCGCCTCGGCAAGGCGGGCATTGGCGGCACGCATCTCCAGCTCGAGGGCGCGGCGTTGCACCGCGAACCGGTCTTCGAGCACCTTCAATCGGGCCTGCTGGTCGCCATCGAGCGCGAGCTTGTGGTGCAGCACCTCGTGGAGCGCCGCACCGGGTTGCTTGGGCTGCGGCAGCAGCGCGCGCCCGATAAAGACACCACCAATCGCTGCCAGGAAGGCGAGCAAGGCGCACAGGACAACCCGCTTGGTCGAGGTCATGGCTCGCCGATCAGCAACGCGGAAGGGGCAAGGGGGGAGGCTCCGCCGAGCGGCGCGAGCGAGACGGCAGGGCTTGCCGTCGCGGGCAGCTCGGCACCGACGATCCCGACACCGAGCGCCGCGGCGGTTATCACACCGATCCCGAGCCCGGCTCCGCGCACGGCGGGGCGGCTGCCGATCCGTCTGAGGACTTGGTCCTCGATACCCTCCAAAGCGGCCGGGGCGGGTGCGCCCGCTAGTCGCGCCAATGCTCTGTCTAGATCGTCCATGCTTTCCACTCCACCCCTCTATCATCGGATACGCATCGCTGCCCATCATCCCTCAACCGCCGGTGAGGGGTCGGGCAGCGCGCCGCGTAGAAGGGTGCACGAACCTCGTCGGAGTACCCCATGCGTAGTCTCGCCCTTCCTGCCGCCCTCACTCTCCTGAGCCTCGCCAGTGCGGCGCAGGCTCACCCGAAGCTCGTTGTGGCCTCACCCGCGCCCAACGCGACCGTTGCCAAGCCCGCGCGTGTCGCTTTGCAGTTCAGCGAGAGGCTGATGCCGAAATTCTCCGGTGCGGACTTGATGATGACGGGCCATGGCGGCACCACGCACCCACCGATGAAGGTTGCAACCACCACCCAGGTTGCACCCGATGGCCGAACGCTGGTCGTGGTGCCCAAGTCGCCGCTCGGCGCGGGCCGCTACAGCGTCGCATGGCACGTCGTCTCGGCCGACACGCATCGGGTGTCGGGCAACTTCGCCTTCGCGGTGAAGTAAGGTGGATGCCGACTGGCCGTTGATCGGGGTCCGCTTCGCGCTTTATGCGACGTTGAGCGGGCTGTTCGGCCTGTCGGCGTTCAGCCTCTACGGGCTCAAGGCCGGGGAGCGCGCAGACGCACTCGCCTTGCGCCCTTGGCTGGTGGGGAGTGGCCTGCTCGGCCTTCTGTTTTCAGGCATTGCGCTCGTCCTGCTCGCCGCGGCAATGGCTGGAGCGCCGCCGTGGCCGATCGATCGGGAAGCGATCGGAATGCTGATCACCGGCTCCGCGACGGGCACGGCGTGGGAAGCGCGCATGGTCGCGCTGATTGTGGCCGTGATCGCCGCGCTGATCGCGGCAGGACGTACCGCGCCGCTCGGCATGGTGGCGCTCGCGGCGGGCATTGCGCTCGCGACGCTCGCCTGGACAGGCCATGGCGCGATGGATGAGGGCGCGACGGGCTGGGTCCATCTGCTGGCCGATATTCTGCATCTGTTGGCGGCCGGAGCCTGGGTCGGCGCACTGCTCGGGTTGACGCTGCTCGTGGTGCGACCGGCAGTTCGCGTCGACGTCGCGCATCTCAGACTGACCCACCGGGCGTTGCACGGCTTCGGTCTGGTCGGCACGCTCGTGGTCGGCACGATCGTTGTGACGGGCCTGGTCAATGGCTGGCTGCTGGTCGGTGCCGGCAATTTACCGAGACTTCTGACCACCCTTTACGGCCAGCTCCTCCTCGCCAAGCTGGTACTGTTCGGCGCGATGCTGGGGCTGGCCTCCCTCAATCGTTTCCGGCTGACGCCGGTTTTCGAGCGCTCGGTTGCCGCGGGCGATCATCGGGCCGCGCTTGGTGCTCTGTGGCGCAGCCTCGCGATCGAGACGAGCTGTGCGGTCACGATCCTCGCTCTGGTCGCCTGGCTGGGGATGCTCGAGCCCCCCGCAACGGCGATGTGAGGAGCGGGCGGCCGATCGCCACCCGCCCGTCACCGATCAGGCGGCCATCTTCTCGCATGCGTCGGCACAACGCTCGCACGCGGCGACGCACTCTTCCATGCCGTCGAGCCCCCGGCAGCTCTCCGCGCAAGCCCGGCAGATCTGAGCGCAGATGCCGCATACGAGCTTATGCTGGTCGGACCCGCGGGCCATGAAGTCGAGTGAGGTGCCGCAAATCTGCGCGCAGTCGAGCATGATCTTGATGTGGTCGGGCGCGGCATGTGCGCCGCCCACCTGAAGGCAGTGCTGGGTGGTCATCGACAGGCAGGTGACGTGGCAGTGATGGCAGGCGTCCATGCAAGCCTGCATCTCGGCGCTCATATGATCGTGCATCGGTGATCTCCACGTGAGCCCCCACTCATGGAGGAGTACGTGCGGCGCCGGCTCGTCCCTCAGCCGGATGCCTTCATTCGTCACCTTTAGCCTGATCCTTCATCGGCTTCGGCGCAGGCCCCCGCTTCACTGTTTCACGCCAGGGCCGCGTAGGAGACGGAAGGGCGACCCGCAGCGCAGCCGCCCTCCCCCGAACGCCATCCATCGTTCTATCCATCTCCCTCGCGATCGTCGCCAATGGCTGTTTCGCGGCGATCCGCTGGCGAAGCTCTGCGTCGGCTTCTTCCGTCCAGCGCCGCGGCTTTCTCATGGCCACCGCGCGTTCACGGGTGCAGGTGTCCGGTGTCCTCGCACGGCTCGGCCGCTGCCTCGGTCTGGATCGTACAATGCTCGATCCCAAACCGGCTATCGAGCATGTCCGCGACCCTCTTCCTGACCGCATCGGCATCGGCACCTTCGGCAAGCGTGACGTGTGCGGTGCAGTTGATGTCGTCCGAGGCCATCGACCAGACATGGAGGTCGTGGACGCCAGCCACGCCGGACAGGCCGGCGATGCCGGCACGCAACTCGGGCAGCTTGATCCCTCCAGGAACGCCCTCGAGCAACACGTTGGTCGTGTCCCGGAGCAGCACCCATGTTCGGGGCAGCACCCATAAGCCGATCCCGACCGCCACGATTGGATCGACCCACGTCCATCCGGTAAACCGGATGGCCAGCGCCCCGGCGATCACGCCCACCGAGCCGATCATGTCGGCCCATACCTCGAGGTAGGCGCCCTTGACGTTCATACTCGCGTCCTTGCCCGACGTGAGCAGCTTCATCGATATGAGGTTCACCACCAGGCCGATCGCGGCGACGATCATCATCCCGGTCGACTGGACCGCCTCGGGCTGGCGGAAGCGCTGCACCGCCTCCACCAGCACGTAGATCGCCACACCGAAGAGCAGCAGGGCGTTGAAAGCAGCGGCCAGGATCTCGAACCGCTTATAGCCGAACGTCCGCTTGTCGTCGGCCGGCTTCTGTCCGAACCGGATCGCGAGCAGCGCAATCACCAGTGCTGCCACGTCTGTCAGCATATGCGCTGCGTCAGATAGAAGCGCGAGGCTGTTGAAGACGAACGCACCAACAACCTCGGCAACCAGATAGGCGGTCGTGAGCGCCAGCGCCCAGCTCAGCATCTGGGCATTCGCGCCAGCGGTGTGGTCGTGGGCATGCCCCCCATGGTCATGGCCTGCGCTCATTGATTGGCTCCTTTCGTGCCCGCGTCCGAGCGAGCGTCTCGCAGGATTTCGAGGCCGCCTTTCACCGCGATAGCGGCAACAGCGACGCCGACGATAAGGTCAGGCCAGTTCTGGCCCGTCCAAACGACGATCGCGCCGGCTAGAATGATGCCCCCATTGGACACGAAGTCGTTGAGGCTGAAGGTTGTCGCAGCGCGCATATTTACATCGGGCTCGCGCAATCGCTTCAACAGCCACAAGCAAAGCCCGTTAACGACCGCCGCGATGATCGCCATCCCGATCATAGTGGGGCCGAGCGGCTCGCTTCCCGAGAAATAGCGCCGCCCGGCATCGAGCAGCACACCCGCGGCAAAGAGCAGCAGCAGGATGCCCGATGTCACCGCGGCCCCCCGCTTCCACGCCTGTGAGCGCGAGAGGGCAAGCAAGCTGATGATGTAGACGATGCCATCGGAGGCGTTGTCCAAGCCGTTTGCGATCAGGGCGCTGGAATCCGCCATGACGCCGGACACCCCGAAGCCTGCCGCCAGGCCCAGATTGAGCAACAGGACTATCCAAAGCGTCCGGCGCTTCTCGGCCGTGTCGAGGTCGAAGCTCTCTTCGCTCATGCCGGCACCTTCTCGTCAGGAGCGGCAGTTTGCCGATCGCTTTCCGGGACCGGCAGCTCTCGGCTACCGAAACGGGCATAGAGCGTCGGCAGCACGAACAATGTGAGCAGCGTCGCGGATATGAGGCCGCCAATAACCACGGTTGCGAGCGGTTTTTGCACCTCGGCGCCCGCTCCATGTCCCAGCGCCATCGGTACGAAACCGAGTGAAGCCACAAGCGCAGTCATCGCGACAGGCCTGAGCCGGGCCAGCGCGCCTCGATGCGCCGCAGCCGCGCGATCCATGCCGTCGCGCATCAGGTCATGGATGGACGTCACCATGACCAACCCGTTGAGAACTGCGATGCCGGATAGCGCAATGAAGCCGACGGCCGCGGAAATGGAGAAGGGCATCCCGCGCAGCACAAGCGCGAGCACCCCTCCCACCAGCGCCAGAGGGACGCCGGTGAACACAATCAGCGCATCCCGAACGGAGCCGAGCGCCCCGTAGAGCAGCAGCATGATGACCACGAAACAGATCGGCACCACGATAGCGAGCCGGTCCCGAGCGGACGCAAGGTTCTCGAACTGGCCTCCCCATTCGAGGTACGTCCCTGCCGGCAGCTTCACCTGAGCGTCGATTGCCGCCCGGGCATCGGCAACGACGCCCGCCACGTCGCGGTCACGGACGTTCGCCTGCACCACCACGCGCCGCTTTCCGTTCTCGCGGCTGATCTGGTTGGGACCATCGACGACAGCGATATCGGCGACGGTCGACAGCGGTACGAAGCCACCACCGGCAGTCGGTACCGGCACCTGAGCGACCGCCGTGAGGTCCGAGCGCGAGCTTTCGGCCATTCGGATCATGACGGGGAAGCGGCGATCCCCCTCAAAGATCATGCCGGCCTGCCGGCCACCGATGGCTGCGGCAACCGTGTCTTGCACGTCGCCGGCGGTTACGCCGACGCGCGACATGGCGGTGCGGTTCGGCCGGATGTCGAGCATCGGCAGGCCCTCGGTCTGTTCGACCCGCACGTCTGCGGCACCCCGGGTCCGGCGAAGGATACCGGCGATCCGGTCCGCGGTCGCATTCATCTCGCCAAAATCGTCGCCGAACACCTTGATGGCGATGTCGCCGCGCACGCCCGCGATCAGCTCGTTGAACCGCATCTGGATCGGCTGGGTGATCTCGTAGGCGTTGCCGGGGAGGGTGGAGAGACGCTTCTCCAGACGCTCCACAAGCTCTTCCTTGGAGAGACCTGGATCGGGCCACTGCGCCTTCGGCTTCAGGATAACGAAGGTGTCCGTGGCGTTCGCTGGCATCGGGTCCGATGCGATCTCGGAGGTGCCCGTGCGCGAGAAGGCGAAGCGGACCTCCGGCACCTTGGCCAATGCCTTCTCGACCTGGAACTGCATCGCCTGGCTTTGGTCGACCGACGTGCCCGGAATCCGCACGGCCTGGACGAGGATATTGCCCTCGTCGAGCTGCGGCAGGAACTCCTGCCCCAAGGTGGTGAAGGCGACACCGGCGAGCGCCAAAGCGCCGATCGCAATGCCGATGGTGAGCGTCGGGCGACGCATCGCCCCATCGAGCCCCGGCTCGTAGCGCTGTCGAAGGAACGTCACGGCCCGGCTTTCCTTCTCCTCCACCCGCTTGCTGAGCCAAATGGCGATCGCCGCGGGTACAAAGGTCAGCGACAGGATGAAGGCGAACACGAGTGCGATGATGACGGTGAGCGCCATTGGCTCGAACATCTTCCCCTCGACACCGGTGAAGGTCAGCAAGGGCGCATAGACCAGGATGATGATCGCCTGCCCGTAAACGGACGGACGGATCATCTCGCGGGCGGACGCGGCGACCAGCCCGAGCCGCTGTTCCATCGTCAGCTCGCCGTCCCGGCCATGCTGGGCTTCGGCAAGGCGCCGCAATGCGTTCTCGACGATGATGACGGCACCGTCCACGATCAGGCCGAAGTCGAGCGCGCCGAGGCTCATCAGATTGGCCGAAACGCCCGCCTCCAACATGCCGATGCTGGTGAGCAGCATCGTGATCGGGATGACGAGAGCCGCGATCAGCGCCGCCCGGAAGTTGCCGAGCAAGGCGAACAGGACGACGATGACCAACAGCGCGCCTTCGGCGAGATTGCGGGCGACCGTCGATATGGTGGAGTTCACCAGCTCGGTGCGGTTCATCACCGGTTTCACGACAACGTCGACCGGCAGCGAGCGGCCGATCTGGGTCAGCCGTTCGGCGACCCCGGTCGAGACGGTACGGCTGTTCTCGCCGATCCGCATGACGGCGGTCCCGACGACCACCTCATGGCCGTTTTCGGACGCGGAGCCCATGCGCAGAGCCTGGCCGGTCCGAACGGTTGCGATCTGGTTGAGCAGGATCGGCACACCCTCGCGGGTGGCGACGACGGTTCGGGCAAGCTCGTCGGCGTTGCGCACGCGCCCGTCGGAGCGGACAGAGAGCCCTTCGCCGTTACGGTTGACGACACCGGCGCCGACGCTGGTGTTGTTGCGCTCCAGCGCCGTGGTGAGATCCTGCAGCGTCAGCCGCATTGCGGCCATGCGCTGCACGTCGGGGACGACGAGATATTCCTTGGTGTACCCGCCAAGGGAGTCGACCCCCGCCAGTCCCTCCGTGCTCTTGAGCTGCGGCGTGACGATCCAGTCCTGGACAGTGCGCAGGTAGGTGGCCTTGTCGGCCTCGCTGACGAGGTGATCGCCTTCCGGCGTGATGTAGCTGCCGTCGCGTTGCAGACCGGGCTCACCGTTGCGGTGATGGACCTGATCCAGTTCACGGTACTCGACCGTCCACATGAAGATGTCGCCGAGCCCGGTCGCGATCGGCCCCATTTCAGGGTTTACGCCCTCGGGAAGGTCTTCCTCCGCAGTCCGCAGCCGCTCCGCCACCTGCTGACGGGCGAAGTAGATATCGGTCTTCTCGGTGAAGACGGCCGTGACCTGGGCGAAGCCGTTGCGGCTGAGTGAACGGGTATATTCGAGGCCAGGGATGCCGGCGAGCGCGGTTTCGACCGTGAACGCGACCTGTTTCTCGATCTGGTCGGGGGAAAGGGCAGGGGCGACGACGTTGATTTGCACCTGGTTATTGGTGATGTCGGGAACGGCGTCGATCGGGAGTTGGCGCAACGCGCCTATCCCGAGCAGCGCAGCGGCGACGGTGAGAAGCAGGACTAGCCAACGCTTCTCGACGGAGAGGGTGACGATGCGACCGATCATGGTTCAGTCCTCGTCCCCGCCGTCGCCCTTGCCGAGTTCGGCTTTGAGCGTGAAGCTGTTGGTGGAGGCGATCCGCTCCGAACCGGTTAGCCCGGACGTCACGACGACCTGGCCGCCGTTGGTGCGGCCCAATGTCACCGGGGTCGCCCGGAACCCCGTCGGGGTCCGCACAAAGACGAACGACTTGTCCTCGATCATCTGGACCGCGGCCGACGGCACGGCGACTGTACGGTCGCCGGTTGCCGGCAACGACGGCTCGTGCGGCGTCTGGGCCGGCGCTGGCGGCTGCACAGGAGGCCGCCCGCATCGCGCGGATCGGTTATCGCGAGGGCAAGTTCGGCCAGCTCGAATTGCTCGATGCGGAACGCACTCTCGCTGAAACGCGGGTCGCCGCGATCGATGCGCTTGCCAACTACCAGAATGCCCGCGCGCAAGTGGAGCGACTGACCGCTCCTGCGCCCAATGGGGGAAATCAGTGATGAAGAGCTTCTATCTCGCGGGCGCGGCGTCACTCGCCCTGCTGTTGGCTGCCTGCGGTGGCAAAGACACCGGGAACGAGGCGGCCGCCAATGGAGCAGCCGGCAATGAAGCGGCTGCTGGTGCGGAAAAGGGCGGTGCTGAAGGCGGTCACGCTGATGAGGGCGTCGTCCTATTGGGTGCCGATCAGATCGCTGCGGCGGGCGTCCAGGTCGGACGGCCGATCATCGGCGGAGCCGGAACGATCGAGCTTCCCGCGATCATCGAGGGCGATCCCCAAGGCACGCAAGTCGTCTCGGCCGCGATCGCGGGACGGGTGGTCGCACTGACGCGCAACCTTGGTCAATCCGTGGGGCGCGGCCAGACTATTGCGGTAATCGAGAGCCGCGAGGCGGCGCAAATCAAGGGCGAGGTCGAAGCGGCACGGGCACGGCTTCAGCTCGCCAATTCGAACCTCGCACGCGAGCAACGGCTGTACGCGCAGAAGGTGTCTCCTGAGCAGGATCTGATTGCTGCCCGCACGGCGGCGACGGAAGCGCGGATCGCGCTGACGCAGGCGCGGAGCATGGTGTCGGCCGCCGGTGTCGGCGGCGGTGGTCTCAACCGGCTCGGCATCGCCGCGCCGATCTCGGGACAGATCATCGCGCGCCCCGTGACGCTGGGACAGACGGTTGCGGCGGACGCCGAACTCTATCGCATTGCCAACCTGAGCCAGGTGTCGATCGCGCTCAATCTGAAGGCTGAGGATGCGGGCCGGGTACGCCCCGGCAACACGGTACTGGTCAAGGCGGCGGGCCGTCAGGCGACCGCGCGCGTGACCTTCGTGTCGCCAGCACTCGATCCGCAGACGCGGCTCGTGCCCGCCCTTGCCACGCTCGACAATCGCGGTGGTGAATGGCGGGTCGGCGAGCCGGTGACGGCTGCCGTCCAGCTCACGGGCAGCGGCGGTAGCGGCGCAATCCGCGTGCCGACAACGGCGGTCCAGAGCTTCGAGGGCAAGTCGGTCGTGTTCGTTCGCACGCCTACGGGCTTCAAGGCGACTCCGGTCCAGCTCGGCGATGCATCGGGCGACACGGTGATCGTCCGCTCGGGCCTGACCGGCAACGAACAGATCGCCACCACCGGAAGCTTCACGCTCAAGGCCGAGATCGGCAAGGGCGAAGCGAGCCACGAGGATTAAGCCATGATCGCCCGCATCGTCACATGGGCGGTCGAGAAGCGCTGGCTTGTCCTGCTGCTCACCGTCATCGTCGCCGCCATCGGCGCGTTTTCCCTCTACCGGCTGCCGATCGACGCGGTGCCGGACATCACCAATAATCAGGTCCAGATTAACGTCCGCGCACCCGCGCTCTCGCCCGAGCTGGTCGAGAAGCAGGTGTCGTTCCCGATCGAAACCGCGCTCGCCGGCACTCCAGGCCTTGAATATACGCGCTCGCTGAGCCGCAACGGCTTCGCGCAGATCACCGCGGTCTTTTCGGACGCCACGGACATCTATTTCGCCCGTCAGCAGGTGGGTGAACGTCTGCAGGGCGTGCAGGAGAACCTGCCCGATGGCGTAAACCCCGAAATGGGTCCGATCGCGACCGGCTTGGGCGAGGTGTATATGTACACCGTTCGGCTCGAGCATCGCGCAGACGACAAGCACAAGCCCGGTGAACCGGGCCAACAGCCCGATGGCAGTTATATCACGCCAGAGGGCGAGCGACTGACGACCGAAGAGGACAAGGCGACCTACCTGCGCACTGCGCAGGACTGGATCGTCACGCCGCTTCTCAAGAACACTCCGGGCCTCGCCGGCGTCGACTCGATTGGCGGTTACGCCAAGCAGTTCCTCGTCGTGCCCGATGTGCAGAAGCTGGCCTCGCTCGGCATCACGCTGACCGACCTGGGCAATGCGCTGGAGCGCAACAACACCAGCGTCGGCGGCGGCTTCGTCAATCGCAATGGCGAAGGTCTGGCTGTCCGCTCGGATGCGCTGGTGCGCAATGCCGGCGAGTTGGCCAGGACCGTGATCGCGACACGTAACGGCGTGCCGATCACGGTCGAACAAGTCGCGACCGTGAAGACGGGTCAGGCGATCCGCATGGGTTCGGCCTCGGAGAATGGCACGGAAGTCGTCGTCGGCACCGCGATCATGCGGATCGGCGAGAACAGCCGCGTCGTGTCGACCGCGGTCGCGGAGAAGCTTAAGACGATCAACGCGTCGCTGCCCCCTGACGTCGTAATCCAGCCGGTGCTCAACCGCACCGAACTGGTCAACTCGACGATCAAAACGGTTGCCAAGAACCTGTCGGAAGGCGCGGTACTGGTCATCGTCGTGCTCTTCCTGCTGCTCGGAAACTTCCGTGCGGCGCTGATTGCGGCGCTGGTCATCCCGATTACCATGATGCTGACCGGCTTCGGGATGCTGCGTGCTGGCGTCTCGGCCAATCTGATGAGCCTCGGCGCCCTAGACTTCGGTCTGATCGTCGATGGCGCCGTCATCATCGTCGAAAACGCACTGCGCCGGCTTGCCGAGCAACAGCATCATGAAGGCCGATTGCTCAGCGTCAAGGAACGGCTCGCAACCGTGGCAGCCGCTGCGCGTGAGATGATCCGTCCCTCGGTGTACGGGCAGGCGATCATCATTCTTGTCTATGTGCCGCTGCTCACATTGACAGGCGTGGAGGGCAAGACGTTCGTGCCGATGGCGCTCACCGTCATCATCGCGCTCGCCTTCGCCTTCATCCTCTCTCTCACCTTCGTGCCGGCGATGATCGCGATCTGGCTATCGAAGAAGGTTGAGGAGAAGGACGGCCGCATCATCACGTGGCTGAAGAAGCGCTACGAACCTGGTCTTGATCGGGCCATGAAGCGTCCGACCGTGACGATCGGGGCGGGTGTCGCGAGCCTTGTGGTGGCGGCGGTGGCCTTCACCACGCTCGGCTCGGTGTTCCTGCCGCAGCTCGATGAAGGCGATTTGCTAATCCAGTCGCTCCGTATTCCGGCGACGTCGGTCCAGCAGAGCCAGGCGATGCAGGTGCCGATCGAGCGAATGATGTCGAAGCAGCCGGAGGTGCAGTTCGTCTATTCCAAGACGGGCACCGCCGAGCTGGCGGCCGACCCGATGCCGCCGAACGCAACCGACATGTTCGTTATCCTGAAGCCGCGCAAGGATTGGCCGGATCCTGAGCTTCCCAAGGAGGAGCTGGTCAGCCGGATCGAGGGTAAGCTCGCGAAGATCCCGGGCAATGCCTACGAGATCACCCAGCCCATCCAGATGCGCTTCAACGAGCTGATCGCCGGCGTGCGCGGTGACATCGCGGTGAAGGTGTTCGGGGACGACTTCAACCAGATGAACCGGACGGCCGAGCAAATCGCTGCGACGCTGCGTAAGACGCAGGGTGCCGCGGACGTGAAAGTCGAGCAAACGACAGGTCTTCCCATGCTCGACATTCGCGTCAATCGTGACGCGATGGCGCGCTTGGGCGTTACGGCGCAAGACGTGCAGGACACCGTGACTGCCACGATCGGCGGGCGAACCTCGGGCCAGATCTTCGAGGGCGATCGTCGCTTCCCGGTGGTGATCCGCCTGTCTGAGGCGCAGCGCGCCGACATCGGCCTGCTCCAGCAGGTGCAGGTGCCGGTCGCAGGCGGCGGCTATGTGCCGCTGTCCAGCGTCGCCGAGATCAAGGTGGTCGACGGTCCCAACCAGATCAGCCGCGAGAATGGCAAACGGCGCGTGGTGGTGCAAGCCAACGTGCGTGGCCGCGACGTCGGATCGGTGGTTGCGGATGCGCAGGCAGCGATCGCCAGCCAGGTTCGGCTGCCTGCCGGTACCTATCTCGAATGGGGCGGCCAATTCGAAAACCTGCAATCGGCAAGCGAGCGGCTGAAGCTGGTTATTCCGGCCTGCTTCATCCTGATCCTGTTGCTGCTCTATGGCGCATTGGGATCGGTCCGCGATGCCGCGATCGTCTTCACCGGCGTGCCCTTCGCGCTGGTGGGCGGTGTCCTGCTGCTCTTCTTGCGAGGCATGGACTTTTCGATTTCGGCGGCGGTGGGCTTCATCGCCCTGTCGGGCATCGCGGTCCTCAACGGCCTCGTGATGGTCAGCTCGATCCAGGATCTGATCCGGTCGGGGCTATCGCGCGAAGAGGCGGCCCATGTCGGCGCAATGCAGCGACTGCGGCCCGTGGTCATGACCGCGCTCGTCGCCAGCCTCGGCTTCGTGCCGATGGCGCTTGGCGAGGGCGCGGGTGCGGAGGTGCAGAAGCCCTTGGCGACAGTTGTCATCGGCGGCTTGATCTCGGCGACGCTGCTGACGCTGTTCGTGCTGCCGACCCTCTATGCCCGCTTCGGTCAGAAGGTGATCGAGAAATCCGAGCACTACAATGAGGAGCATGAAGGGGACGACCACGGTCAGACCTTCGTGAACAACTTGGCCTGATGGGTGAGCGGGGGCGATCCGCGATCGCCCCCGCTCATCTCTGGGAGATGAGGATATGCCTCGCACCATAACCAGCTCAATGCTTCACGGCGGGCCACTGCGGATCTGGTCGGCACTCACCGACCCGGATCATCGCCGAGCTTGGAGCCCGCTGGTACTCCTCGATAACCCGGGTCAGCTCGGCGACACGAGAGGAACCTTTGCGATCCAGGGCATCAACCGGCCGATTCGGACGCCGGCACGGATCGATCAATTCGATAAGCCGCGAGCCTTCGCTTGGTCCTGCGGCATCCCTTATCTGTTCACGCTCGAAGAGCGGTACGAGCTGGCAGGGGACGATGGTGGCACCAGGCTAACACATAGCTGCACGCTGCGCGGGGCGCTGTCTCTGCCGTTCGCGGCGATGATGTTGCGTCGCCTGCGGTCCCTGATGATCGAGGCTGACGATCGCCTCGCAACCTATCTGCGCTGGCGGGTGGGTCAGCCTGCCCTTGGGATCAATCGTCAGCGCGTCCCCTCCCGCTACAGGAGGAAGGCGCGATGATGCCGTCGAAGCGGGTACTGCCCGCCCTCATCCTCGTTGTCGGGCTGGCGGCTTGCACGGAAGGCAAGCCGCCAGCCCCGCCAACGGAGCAGCAAATCCATTCGTCCGACAGCGCCGTGGCGACCGGGGAAATGGGGCGCCATCCCTATCGCTGTTCCGACGGGGAACCGCTGTTCGTCGACTACAAGGACAACGGCCTGCAGATCGATTTGCGGCGCTCCAGCAGCGCCGTGCCCATAACGCTGACCGCGCCAGCGCAGGGCCTCCAATATGTCGGCGAGACAGCCACCGCGACCTTCAAGGGGTCGCAGCTCACCGTCGTGGAAGGCGAGGGCCGCACCCGAATCTGCGAACGGGAGGGCACCCGATGAACCGTCCTGTCTTCCGACATGTCGCACTGCAACGGGAGAGAAACGATGTCTGACACGTCGATCTCGAATGTGATGGCCATTCGCGCCGAAGTGATCGCGCGAAGCCGCGCTTTGCGTGAGGCGCAGCCGACGGCACCACCCGGCGTGACGCCGACCGCTCCGGTGTCGAACTTCGCCGACACCCTCAATGCCGTGGTCGCGAAGGTCAACGAGACCCAGGAGCAAGAGGATGTCGTCACCGAAGCATATGAGCGTGGCGAAACCACCGACATCGCAACCGTCGCGCTCATCCAGAGCCGCGCATCCATTACTTTCGAGGCGACCCTGCAAGTCCGGAACAAGCTGCTGTCCGCTTATCGGGACATCATGAACATGCCGATCGGATGACGATCGCTACGAGATTTAGGGCGTAATTGATATGATAGTCGGCGCGAGGCCTCGTTTTAAGCAGATCATTATCGAGGTTTGGAAGCCTCTCACGATCCTGTTCGTGTGGGACGTGGCGGTGACGGCATTCCACATGATGACCCCGATCAAGGAACCGCCTTTGCCGACGGCGCTGTTTGGCACTGCCATCGCGCTCTTCATGGGGTTTCGGACCAACGCTGCTTATGCTCGCTGGTGGGAAGCGCGAACCCTTTGGGGCGCGCTCATCAATGCGTCGCGCAGCCTGGCTAGGATCACACGCAGCCTGACCAAGGGAGAACCCGAGGGCAGCGAGATGCGGCACAACATCATCCTGCGGCAGATCGCCTTCGCGCACTCGATGCGCTGCCAGCTTCGCCGACAGTCGCCCTATGAAGAGATTGGCCGGATCGCTGGAACGGACGTCGCCGATATGGCGGTCGCTCGCCTGAACCCTGCGAACGCACTCTTGGAGGACATATCGGGCATCTACGCCGACGCGCTCGCGGAAGGTCGGATCACCGAAATCCAGCAGGCGACTGTAGAGCGCGTCCTGATCGACATCGCCAATGCGCAGGGCGGCATGGAGCGGATCAAGAACACGCCGCTGCCCAATGGCTTTCGGTTCTTTCCGAACCTCTTCACGCGCGTGTTCTGCGTGCTGCTCCCGATTGCGCTGGTCGAATCCCTGGGGCTCGCCACGCCGATCGGATCGACGCTGATCGGACTCGTCTTCCTTGCGGTGCTGAGCATCGGCGAGGATCTGACTGATCCGTTCGCCAATAGCGTCCACGATGTCCCGCTCACGGCCATGTGCCGCACGATCGAGATCGACCTTCTTCAGACGGCTGGACTGCCAGCCCCTGAGCCGGTGACGCCCGATCACGGCGTGCTGTGGTGAGGGCGATGCACGCCGTGCGGCACCTGCCTGGCCTGACAGCCGCGCGCATCGGCGCCGTTCTGTTCGCGGGTATGGTCGTAGGGGCGTGCAATCCCGCGCCGAGCGGACCGACTGAGCCGGCGCATGAAAAGCATCTGACACCTCGATTGATTGCGCAACGCATCATGTATTGCGACGACGGATCGCGCGCCGATGTCGACTTCATCGACGACGGCCTGAAAATGGCTGTCACCTGGCTGCCCAGGGGCAGAACTGAGATCCTGCGCGCGCAACGTACTGGCGAGGAATTTCGCGGCGACCGGTCGCGGGCAGTCGTGGCCGGCGGGTCGATCGCCTTCACGCAGCGCGGGAAGATCCGCGTCTGTCATCGAACCCCGGAGGAATCATAGGATATGCAGGCATTGCTGTACACGCTTGCGCCTGTGCTGGCGGTCGTGCTCGGCGCGATCATCGCGAGCCGGACCAAATTAAATCCTGGCGTCGTGGCGGGCCTCCAGCATCTCGCTGCCGGCGTCGTGTTTGCGGCGGCAGCGACTGAAATCCTGCCGCAGGTCAAGCATGAGGCTTCACCTAGCGCTACGTTGATCGGCGGGGCGGCGGGCGTTGCGACGATGCTGGGTCTCAAGGCTTTCGAGGCCCGCTTCAAGGGGCCAATGGCACTGCTCGCCGCGATCGGCATTGACATTCTGGTCGATGGTCTGGTGCTCGGCCTCGCGTTCGTCGCGGGTGAGAAGGCGGGATTTCTGCTGACGATCGCGCTGACGCTCGAAGTGCTCTTCCTTGGTCTGACACTGACCGACGAGCTGGCGGAAACCTATCGCTCGCGCCTGCGCATCATCGTGACTGTGTCGGCATTGGCGCTGCTGCTGCCGATCGGCGCACTCGCGGCTGTTCCTGTCGCCACGCTCTCACCGGTAATGGTCGCTGGCTTCCTGAGTTTTGGTCTGATGGCGCTGCTCTACCTCGTCACGGAAGAGCTGCTGGTCGAGGCGCACGAGAAGCCTGACACCCCACTCATCAGCTCGATGTTCTTCGTGGGATTCCTTGCCCTGCTGACGCTTGAGGAGATCATGGGATGATTTCGAGCAACGACAACAATGGCGGGCAAGAGCGTCGCACACTTTGGATCGTCCTGCTGCTGAACGCGGCGATCGCGGGGGGTTTCTTCGTCTCAGGATTTTTCGCGGACTCGAGCGCTCTGATCGCCAACGGCGTCGACAACCTGTCCGATACGGCCGTGTATGCGCTGAGCCTTGTGGCGCTCACCCGGGGCCAGACGTGGAAGACACGCGCCGCGGTCGCTTCGGGCGTCATGCTGCTGATCTTCGCGGGCGGCATCCTGATCGACGTTGGCCGGCGCTACCTTCAAGGCAGCGAACCGATCGGACCGACCATGATGGTCATGTCGGCGATCGCCGGCGTCGTGAACTACCTCTGCCTGCGGCTGCTCCAGCGGCTCAAGGATCCGGACGTCAACCTTCGGGCCGCCACCACCTTCAGCTTCAATGACTTCATTTCCAATGGCGGCATCCTGATTGCCGGCGTGCTGGTGCTGTGGCTGGGCACCAACTGGCCGGACCTTCTGGTCGGCTTCGCTACCGCCATCATCGCCATCAAGGGCGGTGTCGAAATCCTGCGCGACGCGCGCGCCGAAACCAAGAAAAGCGAAAGGAGGTCGTCATGAACGACAAGCTCGAACTCGATATTCCAGTATTGTTGCCGGACCTTCCTGACGCGGCCGACGCTTGCCTGGACCGTCTCGTATCGACCCTGTCGAAACGCGAAGGCGTCGAGCGAGCGCATGTGATCTGCCTCGAAGGCGACACGCCGGCGGCCCTGTGCATCCATTTCGACGCCGCCAAGCTGCCGTTGCCACGATTGCGCGAAATGGTGCGGGCCGCAGGCGCAGAAATCACCGAACGCTACGGCCATGCGATCTGGCAGGTGACAGGGATCAGTCACGAACGGCGGGCGCGCACGGTCAGCGATGCGCTATGCGCGTTGCCCGGGGTGGTACAGGCAAGCGCCAGCACCAGCGGGTCGGTCCGGGTCGAATATGATCGCCGAGAGACCACAGAAGAGGAAGTGCGCGCTGCTCTTCGCAAGCTGAAGGTGAGGGTTGGCAAGCGGGTCGCCGCCGATGACCATGCCGGCCACGACCACGGCCCCGGGGGCCACGACGCGGGCGAAGAGAAGCACGGCCCCGGCGATGGTCACGACCATAGCCACGCCGAATTTCTAGGCCCCAATACCGAGCTGATCTTCGCGCTTGCCTGCGGCGCGCTGCTGGGGATCGGCTATGCGATCGAGAGGCTGGTTGTTGGCGCACCGGAGTGGCTGCCCACGGCCTGCTATGTCGCAGCCTATTTCTTCGGCGGATTCTTCACGCTGCGCGAGGCGATCGACAACCTTCGGATGAAGAAGTTCGAGATCGACACGCTGATGTTGGTCGCTGCCGCCGGCGCCGCTGCGCTGGGCGCATGGGCCGAAGGCGCGCTGCTGCTATTCCTGTTCAGCCTTGGCCATGCGCTTGAGCATTACGCGATGGGACGCGCCAAGAAGGCGATCGAGGCGCTGGCGAAGCTCGCGCCCGAAACCGCGACCGTGCGACGCGACGGCCAGACCAGCGAAATCCCGGTCGAGCAAATGGTCGTTGGGGACATTGCCATTGTCCGCCCGAACGAGCGCCTGCCTGCTGACGGCTTCGTCACCAAGGGCACCAGCGCGATCAACCAGGCCCCGGTGACGGGTGAAAGCATCCCGGTCGACAAGGTGCCGGTCGCCGATGCCGCAGCGGCGCGGGCAAAGCCTGATGCAGTGGACGCGGAAAGCCGGGTTTTTGCCGGTACGATCAACGGTGGCGGCGCGATCGAGATCGAGGTGACACGCCGTTCCAATGAAAGCGCGCTCGCCAAGGTCGTGAAGATGGTGAGCGAAGCGGAGACGCAGAAGTCGCCGACGCAGCGCTTCACCGATCGGTTTGAGCGGATCTTCGTGCCTGCTGTCCTGATCCTGTCGGTGCTCCTGCTCTTCGCATGGGTGGTCGTCGACGAGCCGTTCCGCGACAGCTTCTATCGCGCGATGGCGGTGCTGGTGGCGGCAAGCCCGTGCGCGCTCGCCATTGCAACGCCGAGCGCTGTCCTGTCTGGCGTTGCCCGTGCAGCGCGGGGCGGCGTGCTCGTGAAGGGCGGTGCACCGCTCGAAAACCTCGGGTCGCTCAAGGCGATCGCTTTCGACAAGACGGGCACGCTGACCGAAGGTCGTCCGCGCATCACCGATGTCGTGCCCGTCGATGGCGCCGATGAAGGCGAGCTGCTGGTGCTGGCCGTCGCCGTCGAAGCGTTGAGCGACCATCCTCTGGCCCAAGCGATCGTCAAGGACGGCCGCGAACGACTGAACGATCGTGCCGTGCCGACTGCCGGCGACCTCAAGAGCCTGACCGGTCGGGGCGTCACCGCGAGCGTGGATGGCGAGACGGTCTGGATCGGCAAGGCCGAGATGTTCGGGAGTGAGGGCATTCCGGCGCTAGGGCAGGGAGCGCAGAACGCGATCGCGAAACTGCGCGAGAACGGTCGCACGACGATGGTGGTCCGCAAGGGGGACCGCGACCTGGGCGCGATCGGCCTGATGGACACGCCCCGCGAAGCGGCAAAGACCGCGCTGCGCCGGCTGCACGAGATGGGCGTGTCGCGGATGATAATGATCTCTGGCGACCACCAGAAAGTCGCCGAAGCGATCGCTAACGAAGTCGGGATCGACGAGGCGTGGGGCGACCTCATGCCCGAAGACAAGGTTGCCGCGATCAAGAAACTCGCCGGCGAAGACAAGGTCGCAATGGTGGGTGACGGCGTGAACGATGCCCCGGCGATGGCAAGCGCCACGGTCGGCATCGCGATGGGCGCGGCGGGGTCGGACGTTGCGCTGGAGACAGCCGACGTCGCCCTGATGGCTGACGATCTGGCGCACCTGCCATTCGCGGTGGGCCTAAGCCGGCATACGCGTGGAATCATCCGGCAGAACGTCTTCGTCAGCCTGGGTGTCGTCGCCTTTCTCGTTCCTGCCACCATCCTTGGCCTCGGTATTGGGCCAGCAGTGGCGGTTCATGAGGGATCAACGCTGCTTGTTGTCATCAATGCGCTCAGGCTGCTCGCCTACCGCGATCCGGCGGGGAAGGCGGCATGAAGTGGATGATCGCCTTCGACCTCGACGGCACACTTGCCGAGAGCAAGCGGCCGCTATCGGAGGATATGGCCGCAACCCTCGCCCGATTGCTCGCCGTCACGGATGTGGCGGTGATCTCGGGCGGGGACTGGCCGCAGTTCGAAAAGCAGGTCGCCTCGCGTCTTCCTGCCGGCGCCGCGCTTGACCGTCTCTGGTTGATGCCGACCACAGGCACAAAACTCTATCGGTTCATCAATGGCGCTTGGCGCGCGGTATATGCCGAGCTGTTCGACGACGCAGAGAAGGCGACGATCCGCACGGCCTTCGATCAAGCCCTGACCGATGCCGGCCTCGCCGACGAACGTATCTGGGGCGAACGGATCGAGGACCGGGGCAGCCAGATCACCTTTTCGGGGCTGGGGCAGGCAGCGCCGCTAAAGGAAAAGGAAGCGTGGGATCCCGACCGAAAGAAGAGGACCGCTTTGCAGGCCACGTTGCGCGCGACGCTGCCGGACCTCTCGATTAATCTGGGTGGCACGACATCGATCGACGTGACCAGGGCAGGGGTGGACAAGGGCTATGGCCTGAACCGCCTGAGTGCTGAAAGCGGCGTCCCGCTCGACGGGATGCTGTTCATCGGCGATGCGATCTTCCCCGGTGGGAATGACTATCCCGCCGCTGAAATTGGCCTCGATACGGTGAGAGTGCGCGACGTTGCGGAAACCACCGCCGTCGTGACCGCCATCATCGCATGTCTGCACCGGTAGGGATCTCCGGTGTTCACGATCCCCGCCTTGGGCCTGAACGTCTGTGGGACTCCCCGCCCGACCTTACCCCTTTACCTCCGATCTGGAGCAATCGCGTAGAACAGGCAGGCCGGCATGTTTCAAAGCTCGTGGTGGGAGATAACCACCCATATCATCAGTCTCGCCGTCGCCTACGCACTCGCCCTTCCTGTTGGCTGGGATCGCGAGAAGGACGCCCGCAGTGCAGGCATCCGTACATTCCCGTTGGTTGCAATCGCCAGTTGCGGCTTCGTGCTGGTGGGCATCGCGATCCTCGGCCGCACGTCTCCAGCGCAAGCCAGGTTGCTTGAAGGTCTGATTACGGGCGTCGGCTTCATCGGGGGCGGCGCGATTCTGAAGAAGGGCGACAAGGCGTCAGGCACGGCGACGGCGGCCAGTCTGTGGGCGACTGGGGCACTCGGCGCGGCCGTAGGCTACGGCCTATACGACATCGCTTTCATCCTGAGCGCCACCACCTTCCTCACCCTGCGCTGTTCTCGTCCGCTTAAGCGCGCCACCAATGGCGACGTCGGCACCTCGGCGAGCCCATGACGAGCCCTTGGGCGAGCCGATGGATGCGGCCTGTGCGATGCCTTACCCGGCGCTGGGCACCGGTGAGGACCATCGCGGCGCGGGACCGCCAACATCGCTTGCTGCGCTGGGCGACGCTGCTGGAGCGCAACCCCCACCAGATCATCGGCCTGCTGTCCCCCTCTTGGGCGGGCGGCGACGCGCGCGGCACGATGGTCGATCGGCCGAGCGCGATCGATGTCGCATGGAGCGACGTGGTGCTGCGGGTGATGGGGTTGGCGGGGCGATCGCGCGGTGAAGCAAAATCGTTCTTCGGGTTGTCGGATGCCGAGCTGGATCGGATTGCCGCAGGTTCGTGGCGGTGTCCGGTTCGACCCGCTTGGCAGCTCGCCGTGCGGATCAGGAACGTCGAATGTCCGCGCCTGGAAAATCGGATCGTTGGGTCCGTCGTCGCCCTCCTGCTCGTGATTTGCGCGATCTCCTATTGGATCTTCTGACGAGGCTGGTTTGTGTTCGACATTATAACATCGATCCTCGCGTCACTAGGCGGCCTTGGCGTCTTCCTGTTGATGCTGGCGGAGAACGTCTTTCCGCCGATCCCGTCGGAAGTGATCCTGCCACTTGCCGGCTACACCGCTGCGCAGGGGCGCGGCTCGCTGTGGGTAGTGGCAATCGCCGGCACCCTTGGATCGGCTGCAGGGGCAGTGCTGTGGTACTATGTCGGCCGCTGGATCGGCATCGATCGATTGAAGCGCTTTGCTTCCCGCCACGGCCGATGGCTGACGTTGACGCCCGGTGAGGTCGATCATGTCGACCGCTGGTTCGACCGCTACGGTCGTTGGGCGGTTCTGTTCGGGCGCATGGTCCCGGGAGTCCGGACCCTGATTTCGGTGCCCGCTGGGGTCAGCGGGATGCCCCTTGGTCCATTCTTGGTCTCGACGCTCGCCGGCTCGGCCATATGGACCGTGATCCTCGTGCTGGCGGGCTATGAGCTGGGCGAGCGCTATAGCCAGGTGGCGAGCGTCATCGAGCCGGTCAGCAACGCCGTGCTCGCGCTGGCCGTCATCTGGTATCTTTGGCGGGTCGCGACTTTCGGGCGATCAAGGGGTGGCCACTGATGGCTGGCCTGCTGCCCGTGCCTCCTGCCGGCCTTTGGCTCATAGCGGCTTCGATGCTTGTCCGCATCACACGCTTCGCACGTGCCTTTAGCCTGATCTCGCCAGCTAGCGCGATCGTTCTCATCAAGTGGGTTGCACGGCTTCACCGCAACGGATTTCACGCATGGCGTCGCAACGGAGGGAAGTGGCGTTGGGCCGTAACATGGAGAGGATCAACATAATGAGAAACAGTAAATAGCGGGTGCTCATCGCCGCTGGACCCTTCTCGCCTTTGCGGACGCAACCGCCCATCGCGAGCGCCTGTCTCGACACGAAGCGTCGCAGAAGAGCCCGGCCTAATCACCGGCTCCAGGAGATCCGGTGGCTCGCTACGCGACGTCGTTTGGATGGGGATACCTGACGCAAGGTGAAACCGCGCCCATATGTCGAACGAGCCCGAAACCCTGTGGGGATCAGCCGGTGTTCGCAGTTGCCGGGTTCTAGCAGCGCACAGAGGACGGCAACGGCTTCACGATGGTGACGTGTGCCCCCAACACGCTCGTTGCGCCGATCCATCCCAAGGCGATGATTACGATCCTGGAGCCTGAGGATGTCGATACTTGGCTGCGCGGCTTCTATGACGAGATCGTCGCCCTGCAGAAGCCCTATGACCCCGCCAGGATGACGGTACGCGGGCCGGTCTTTCCGACCCGACGCCCCGAACGCTAAGGCGAAGCCTAGCGGCTCCGATCCTTGCCACGATCCGGGGGCGGCGTGCTCCGGTCGGGCGGCGGGGCGGACGCCCCTTCGAGCGCGGCCCCGATCTTGATCCGGTCGGCGACAAGCTGGCGAGTGGATTCCCCGACCGTGTTGACCATGCGCGCGCTTTCGCCGCGCTCGCGCGCCTTCTGCATGGCGTCGTCG
>SPJY01008151.1:204983-330160 GCA_005191435.1 Raddia distichophylla | reverse complement strand
ACATTATGAGACGTATTAGAAATAATCCATGAACTTTTGCCTCCAGAATCTAAATTGCCTGAGGATTTCTATCATTCCAAGAAACTATTAGAGGGCCTTGGTATGCCATGTATCAAAATTGATGTGTGTTATAACAACTGCATGTTGTACTACAAAGATAATAAGCACAAAGATAAATGTGACTTATGTGGAACCCCTCGCTATGAATCTGACCAGAATAAGTCGCCACGTAAAGTATTACGTTACCTTCGTATTATGAATAGATTGCAAAGGTTGTATGCACATGAGAAAACAGCAATAGCAATGCAGTCTTATAAACAGTCCACATCTGGTAAGATGGTGCATCCATGTGATGGGGAAGCATGGCAACAGATTGATGAGGATTTTCCAGATTTTGCGAGAGACCATAGAAACGTAAGACTTGCTATAGCAACTGATGGTTTCACTCCCTTCAATCTGGGTGCTGCACCTTACTCATGTTGGCTAGTTTTTGTGACTCCTCTTAATCTCCCTCCGGGCATGTTAATGATGTCTGAATATATATTCCTCACCCTTGTTGTTCCTGGTCCAGAGCATCCAGGAAAAAATTTAAATATCCTCATGCAACCTCTAGTAGATGAACTTTTGATGTTGTGGGAAGGGGTAGAAGCATGGGATGCTTCTGTGAAGCAAAACTTTTTAATGCGTGCACAAATTCTATGGTTCATACATGATTTTCCGGCATATGGTAATTTTTCTGGTTGGAGCACACATGGTACATTGGCTTGTCCGGTATGCTTAAGTCAGAGCAAAGCTTGTCCGGTATGCTTAAGTCACAGACCCTTCTTGCCTAGAGATCATGAATACAGGGCTCAATCTAATTCGTTTCGTAAAAATACAGTAGTACTTGAGGAGGCACCTAGGTATTTAAGTGGCAAGGAAGTCTGAGAATATCTAGAAAAATATGTTGGTGACACAATAAACTTTGGGAAATTGCACAACTGGACTCACAAATGTTGTTTTTGGCAACTTCCATATTTCAAAAAATTGAAGCATTGACACAATATAGATGTCATGCATAATGAGAGTAATGTAGCTGCAGCTATATGGAACACATGCTTTGACATACCTGACAAGACCAAAGACAATGTTAAGGCAAGGCAAGATATTGCTGAGATTTGCCATAGGCCTTCGTTGCATTTGCGGGTGAAGGAAAATGGGAAGTGGCACAAACCTAAGGCACCATTTTGCATTGATAAAAATGACAAGACAACAATTCTTATGTGGTTTGAACAATTAAAATTTTCTGATGGATATGCAGCCAATATTAGGCGAGGTGTTAACCTGATTCAAAGGAAGATTTTTGGCTTAAAAAGTCATGACCTCCATATCTTCATGGAACGGTTTCTCCCGGTTTCTTTTCGTGGCTTCATTCGAGAGAATGTATGGATCTGTTTGGCTGAACTCAGTTTTTTCTATAGGCAATTGTGTGCTAAAGAGCTTAGTAAAGATGGAGTGCGATCACTACAACAGAATGTTGCAACTCTCGTTTGCAAATTAGAAAAAATATTTCCTCCGGGTTTCTTTAATCCTATGCAACATCTTATCATACATCTTCCTGATGAGGCTCTATTGGGTGGACCTGTCCAAGGTCGCTGGATGTACCCATTTGAGAGGTACATATAATTAATATTAGTTTTTCTTTCATGCAATCGTTTATCATCTAATTTATTGTACCTCCACATGTAGGTTTATACAGAAACTTAAAAAAAAAGTTCGAAATAAGTATCGTGTTGAGGGTTCCATTGTTGAGGCCTACCTAGTTGAGGAGGCTACAAATTTTCTATCATTGTATTTTAATCCAAATGTTCGATCAGTTAGAAACAAGGCACCTCGATATGATGATGGTGCCTCCACATTTCAAAGTTCATGTGACCTAGACATATTTCAATACCCTGGTCGATGTATTAGTCCTCGGGGCTGTCGTGATCTCACAATTCAAGAGTACAAGGTTGCTTTCTATTACATATTGACAAATGTAACGAAGATGGATGACTTGTTCAAGTATGGGCTCAAGATACCTTTGTAGAATACCTCACCTTTCAATTTGTTAACATCATTTTAACTAATTTTATTGATGTAGTAAATTTGATAAGGAGTATTGGAAGAGCCGAATTAAACCAACTGAAGCACAACTTCGAGATCTAAGGTTAAATGGATGGAAATCAAGCTATCATGCGCACAATGGACCTAACTTCTTTGATTGGTTTAGAAGTCAAGTAAAAATCTTTGACCATTTTTCTCTAGAAAACTTTGATAGATATATTCTCTTGAAAGTTTAAGAAAACATAAAACTATCTAAACTTGTTTGTTTGCAGTGCATGAAGTCTAGTATCATTCATAGTGCCCTACGCCAAATGTCTTATGGTTTCCGCACAAGAGTTACCACTTATGGATGCTATGATGTGAATGGATATAGATTTCGGTCATCAAAGTATGAGGGGGAGAAATCAGGACTAGCAACAACCAATACTGGTGTATGCTTGACTTGTGAGGGGTTGGAATATTATGGTGTTATTAACGACATCATAAAAATTACTTGGGAAGGTAGCATGCAGCTTGAGCTGATTTTATTTGATTGCCATTGGTTTGACCCAACACCAAATGGAGTTAGGCGTACTGAAAATTTGGGATTAGTGGAGGTGAAGCACACTTCGAGGCTTTTAAATTATGATCCATTCGTGTTGGCGAGCCAAGTTAAACAAGTCTATTACTTGCCATATGCATGCAAGTTTATATCAGATTTGACAGAGTGGTGGGTTGCATATCATGTGAATGCACGACGATATATTCCATCTAATGACAATAGTGATGTATCAAACCTAGCTAAAGGACCAACTGAAGAAATCTTGTTCTATCAAGAGGATGGTTTGCCCGGCACATTTGTCATTGACCTAGGGAATGACATCGAAATTGCACCTTCATTGATCTCGGAGGAGATAACAAATCCAAAAGATTTGGAAATTCTACATGGGAAGAACTTACAAGGGCAAGATCAGGAAAGTGATGAGGATGAAGATCAAGAAGAGTATGCGGATGAGGATGAAAATGAGGATCTTCAGCCTGGAACTTATGATCCAAATGAATTCTAATTTTTTGTGTTTGCTAGCATGAATTTGTACATATAGTACAACTGGCTGTAATGTGACTAGTGCAATCTACTTTTATGTTCCTGTATTATGACTTGTTTCAATGTACAACTGGCTATGTAATGTGACTAGTGCAATCTACTTTTATGTTCCTGTATTATGACTTGTTTCAATGTACAACTGGCTATATTATGACTTGTTTCAATGTACTGTTCCTTATATTCAGATTGTACTTCTAATAAAATTACATTATATCAATGCAGGGTATGACTCATGTTTGTCCCAATCGGCGTGGAGGTCGTCAAGGCAGAGGAACTGTGTTGCAAAGGAGAAGTGCTTCTAGTACAAACAATAGTGAAAATGCTTCAGCAATACCTAGTGGTGATGGCTCACAGAGGTCCACTGATGGCAGCAATGGTGCCCCGCGGCAAAGGGGGAGGAAAAGGTCATCACGAACTCAGTTATATATGCCTCGGTGTGCTGGCAAAACATCCTTAAAACCACATGGTGACAAGTGAGTTTTATTTTTTGAATTATTACCTTGCATTTTTCTGTAAAGTGCAAATATAATTACCTTAGTCAATGAAGCATAAAACTAATTGACATATATCAGCAAAGCGACATGTGTTTACTTCATCTCATGATAAAATCTATTTCACTCAAAATCTATTTTTTCCGAACTTTATCATCAAATATTGACCACTGCCATACATACGCATATATATCTATAGATGCAGCTAATTAAACATGTGGTCACTGAACTGTCATGCTCGTTTATCTTTTTTACATGTTAAAAAGCCAAAAAGAGGCCCATTTAACTACTGTTGCACCCATACCAGCAAATTGAAAGCTGCATCTACCACACAGAAAATTCCTGGTTCCTGAGTATCCATTACATCATCGTGATTCGTAACTTGCTTTTTTTGCTCTATACTTCTTTTAATCTCCTCGTATAAATTCTTAACCTTGTATGCCAGCGCCTGAATTCCTTCCTGCTGCCCATTGAAGATTATCAAATTTCTTCTGTGCCACAATTCTGAACAGCCTATTATGAGGATACTCATGTATTCTTCTGGTAGCTGCATATTTTATTTATGAGCTTGTTTAGTTACATAAGTAGAGCCATAAGCCAACTATTATGAGAATATAATTAGCCATACTGTTTAACACGCTGGCCATGCAAACATGCAGTGAAGTTGGTTAACATAAAGATCGATCAGCCATGCAGTCATGCATTTTTAAAGAGTCACAGCTTATATATATGCACTGCGCTTATACGTACGCCGGCGGTGTATATATGGGCATGCGTGCATACTCAAATATGTAGCGGACTTATTTCTTTACGTATCTTATATATCATTGCATGCAGAGTTTCAATTTGAGATGGCATATGTAATTAGCATCCGACTTAAGAGTGCTAACTATTCATTGCACGCTTGCATCACATGGTCTTGTATTTTAAGCAAGAAGCAGTTTGAGCATCCGAGGCTATATGCAGATTATGGAGAATGCTCTACTCGAAAGTTCTCAATTTGTGCATTGTCACGCGCGAATCCTCATGAATCATGAGATGCAGCACTTAACAGATGCATGATTTTGAGCATATGCACTCTAGCCGTGCTGCTGTATATGCAGCAATAAATGAAGCTTATATTTATATTTATGAGCTAAATGTAATAACGTTTAGTACGAACTTATCAAGATTAACTAGTTTTCTATTTGCTTAGTTTATCTCATGCTACATACATAGTGAAACTTGGGCAGCATGACACATTTTGCCTTTTACATGCATGCATGCCATGCTAAGGAACAGAGACTAATCCTTTAATGCATGATTAACCATTTTGTGATCATTACCTATATGCACTAACCATATATATGTTCTGAATTAATGTGTAGCCAATTCAAATATGTGACTTACCATCCCAAAAAAGAGTGCACCTATGCATCACAGCTTGGAGTTATTCTAAAACATGAATACCCGGGTGTTGTGGAGGAAAAGGATGAGCGTGGTCGTGTCTATAGACGTCCTGCTATGACATGGTATGATTATTATGTCAATGAGGACGATGAGGGAATCAGTGCTGCAGACCGAGTAAAGCAAGAGTTTTGGGTGAGTCATGCTAAATACTAAATTCATGTAGAGCAATAATATTGTTAGTTGGCTAAATATTGTTACCTTTTGTATGCAGCATTTGTTTCAAGTCAGAATGGAAGACGAGGATGAAACAGAACGTGTCTTTGAAAATTATGCTACAGAGCGTGTCAAGCAGATGATATACCAAGCTCGTGTTGACGCTGTGAAGACATATTACCAAACCGAAGGAGAGGATATTGATGATGCATTGGCACGCCCAAGAGACCTTGAGTATGATCAATACATGCGTGGTAGGATTTGGTGGTGCAGTGAGCAAGTGTGGCCACATCTTTGTCGTTACTGGTGCTCAGATCAGTTCATGACAAAACGAAAGCGAGGGCAGGATGCACGTCTCAAATCTGATAATGTTGCTCAATTGCCTGAGGATTTCTATCATTCCAAGAAACTATTAGAGGGCCTTGGTATGCCATGTATCAAAATTGATGTGTGTTATAACAACTGCATGTTGTACTACAAAGATAATAAGCGCAAAGATAAATGTGACTTATGTGGAACCCCTCGCTATGAATCTGACCAGAATAAGTCACCACAAAAAGTATTACGTTACCTTCCTATTATGAATAGATTGCAAAGGTTGTATGCACATGAGAAAATAGCAATAGCAATGCAGTCTTATAAACAGTCCACATCTGGTAAGATGGTGCATCCATGTGATGGGGAAGCATGGCAACAGTTTGATGAGGATTTCCCAGATTTTGCGAGAGACCATAGAAACGTAAGACTTGCTATAGCAACCGATGGTTTCACTCCCTTCAATCTGGGTGCTGCACCTTACTTATGTTGGCCAGTTTTTGTGACTCCTCTTAATCTCCCTTCGGGTATGTTAATGATGTCTGAATATATATTCCTCACCCTTGTTCCTGGTCCAGAGCATCTAGGAAAAAATTTAAATATCCTCATGCAACCTCTAGTAGATGAACTTTTGATGTTGTGGGAAGGGGTAGAAACATGGGATGCTTCTGTGAAGCAAAACTTTGTAATGCGTGCGCAAATTCTATGGTTCATACATGATTTTTCGGCATATGGTAATTTTTCTGATTGGAGAACACATGGTACATTGGCTTGTCCGGTATGCTTAAGTCAGAGCAAAGCTTTTCGGCTCCGTAATGGTCACAAGTCTTGTTGGTTTGATTGTCACAGACCCTTCTTGCCTAGAGATCATGAATACAGGGCTCAATCTAATTCGTTTCGTAAAAATACAGTAGTACTTGAGGAGGCATCTAGGTATTTAAGTGGCGAGGAAGTCGAAGAATATCTAGAAAAATATGTTGGTGACACAATAAACTTTGAGAAATTGCACAACTGGACTCACAAAAGTTGTTTTTGGCAACTTCCATATTTCAAAAAATTGAAGCATCGACACAATATAGATGTCATGCATAATGAGAGTAATGTAGCTGCAGCTATATGGACACTTGCTTTGACATACCTGACAAGACCAAAGATAATGTTAAGGCAAGGCAAGATATTGCTGAGATTTGCCATAGGCCTTCATTGCATCTACGGGTGAAGGAAAATGGGAAGAAGACGAGGATGAGAGTAATGTAGCTGCAGCATTTGTTTCAAGTCAGAATGGAAGACGAGGATGAAACAGAACGTGTCTTTGAAAATTATTCTACAGAGCGTGTCAAGCAGATGATGTACCAAGCTCGTGTTGACGTTGTGAAAACATATTACCAAACCGACGGAGAGGATATTGATGATGCACTGGCACACCCAAGAGACCTTGAGTATGATCAACACATGCGTGGTAGGATTTGGTGGTGCAGTGAGCAAGTGTGGCCACATCTTTGTCGTTACTGGTGCTCACATCAGTTCATGACAAAACTGAAGGGAGGGCAAGATGCACGCCTCAAATATGATAATTTTGCTCAAAACCGAGGGGGCTTACGGTCATTTGCCCAAACTCAACAATACCTAGTATGGACATTTGATTTTCTCTAGTTCGTTTACTAATCTCTGCTACTATGTGTATTGTTTTATTTGAAAGTTCATGTGCTCACCCATTATGTAGGAGCACAAATTTGGATAGGCGAAGGTTACAGATTTGAACACATTTGTTGTTATGAAGTCCGGCACTAAAAATGTGGACAATACTGGCAGTAGTGGTGAAGTGAACAGCCAGAAAGCACGCCAACACATTGTAAAAAACTGATCGCTTTACACTCTATCTAGTTGAATTATGTTTAGGTTGAATTGTGTTTTTTGTGCTAGGATGATCTCTCTTCCGCTGTAATGGCTCAATATCCAGATGATTGGCAACACCGACCGCTTGATGGAAGCATATTGTATAATATCAATGGTGGCCTGCCCCATGGTCGTCTACCCATAGAAAATGGTGCTATAAAAAATCTGAGGTTTTATTGGCCTCAAAATCAAGGAATATTAGGCCATCCAGCTCCATCTCTTATTGAAATGTGCTTCGACATAATCAAGAACATCTCCATCAACAGGAAGTTTAGCGCCAAATAATTCTGGTACATATGTCATTTATAAAACTTGCTTTTATCGCATAGATCTTGGTTGCATAGTTACACCTAGAAATTGTATTTGATTTGCCTAATGTAGAGACTTTGTGAGAGGGTGGGTGAACAACCACCCCCTCGTGTAGTAAAACCGGACTAAATTAGTTCTTTGATCAGGTCAGTGCACGGTTTTAAGGTTTTTTTTGCTTGTGCACCTATCCAGGCAGAGGTAAGAATCTCTGATGATAATGCATTCAAAGGCCATGTGACCTAAGAAAATTAATATGCATGTTTTGGTTGGTTAAGCAGTGCAAAATTCGCTGAAATATATTAGAATGTTACAAACATGCTAATATATTTTTGGTTGATCAGAGTGCCAACAAGCAATGCAGCAGTGAACATGTCAGTTCATGTTGAGTGATCTAAACATGTCCTACTGTCAATCTCACTTGTCTAATTGTTATTAATGGTAAGGTAGTACATAAATCATTTTGTTAGCTGCTACTAAGTTTCTTTATGAATACAATCTGATGTTTCCTTTCAGGTTTAACTATAATCTTATATGATTCATTCGTTCTATGTTGTTTCCAAAACCCATGCTGACCTACCTTTTCTTTTTCTTGCAGAATGGCATTGGGACGGGCTCTTCACATGCCAATGTTGCTGACAACCATGGTGACAACTCCAATGCAAATGATGGCGGCAACACCAACATTGAGGAGGACTCGAATGTTGATCCTGGTGATGGCACCAACCATGTTGCTGCTTAATTAAGATGCTCACTTATAGCTCTTCTAACAAGTTAAAAGCATCATTAGTTGAATCTTAGATGGACTAGGCATTATTTTGTATCTATAATATGATCTGGATGCTCTCTAGTAAGATAAACTAGTAAGATGCTCTCTAGCAACATCATTTTGTATAACTAATGTTTAGATTTTCTATGGACATGCAATTTGTTGGATGGACTGATGATATCTACTATGCTCCCTATATATTTTGTTGGTAAGATTGTTGTCAACTTTGAATATTCTCTCCTATATATGTTTATAGGAACCTGGATGAATAACCTGGATGCTCCCTATAGGGATTATTTGAGATTATTCTCTCCTATATATATGTTATAGTTATAACATGGATTATTTGAGATTGTTTGAATAACCTGGATGAACTGTTTGAATAACCTGGATGAACCCTATATATTGGATGCTCCCTATAAGATTGTTTGAGAGAATATATGAATATTCTCACTCTCCTATATTATTATCAGCAATCTGGATGCTCTCTGTTTATATTCTCTCCTTCAAAAAAATGAGTTGCATTTGAAATGTAAAATATATTGCTTGAAAACGATGTCATTTTTACTGCATGTGTTGCTTGAATACATATTTTACTGCATGTGTGGCGGATCTGGCGGATAAGCAATGCTAGATGCGTGCATATCAGAAAACAATTTCTCTGACGGGATTCCCATCGGAAAAAATAAAAAAAAGCTGATAGGGTTTCTCCACGTCAAGGAAATGACATTTTCCCTGAGGGTGGATAATTTCCCTGACAGTCATAGCCACGTCAGGGATTTATTTTTCCCTGACGGTGAGTATTATCGTGTCGGTTCCAATGCTCCCAGGGAAATAAATTGCCTGACAGCCTCAAACCGTCAGTAATAAATATCCTGACGGGAATAGACCGTCAGGAATTTAGAATATTTCCTCACAGTTTGCACCGTCAGAATAATATTTCCTGACAGTTTGCCGTCAGCAAAAATGCATTTTCGCTGCTTGCCAGCCCTGTGTGATTTTGCCTGACAGCAGCCCGTCAGCATTAATTTTCCTGACGGGAATCAGTATATTCCTGACGGTTTGAGCCCGTCAGGAATGCCCCTGTTTCGGGTAGTGACATATATTTCGACCGACGACCTTGATATTGTTTATTGTAGTGACTCACAAAGGAAATTGATCGGACCTACCGAAACATTAATTATTGTCTTGCTCAACTGGTATTTTTGTTTCTTTAATTAAATATTGTACTTTTCTTTCCTTCGATTGAATTAAACTCTAATCATTACAATTCGTATTCACGTTTAATGCATTCGCACAGATCCGTGCACAATTAGTGGTGATTTCAACTATAATGTACACCTATGGCATAATGCTAGTTTTTTAACTTTCCATCCATTGCAATCTTTATAACTTTTTTCTCCGCAATATATGAGACGGTAGTTGGGCAACAACTTATGCGCATTCAATGTATGTGAGTTCATGTACATAGCTAATAACATATTGAAAGGTGACCATAGAATGAGTAAATATATTTTATATGTTAATACATGCCTACACCTTATATACAAATTTAAGGATTTATTAATTCACCTAATTAATCAAAGCTCAACAACTTAGAGGAATGTGCTATGCTCTCATCACACCGAGTTAAAACAATCCAAAAACAACTTGTTGGCCTCCTTGTTGATAAGGTTATAAATTCAAAAAGTGATTTTCCAGATACAAGCATCGAGTGGGGGGCCTTCAATAAGGACTAGTGAGACGACGAGTTCATCTACGACTACCAATAGCGACGCACGTAAAATATGAACTTAAAACATGAAATAATTAATTGTTATTATTTTGAATTGCTTGTAGACATCCTTTTATGTACGTAAATGATGTTACAAACAATGAGGCTATTATTGTTAGTTAATAAGTTCTAAGTATATTTGTAATTAATTTGTTAATTAATAAAGTTCTATGAATTACGAGCTAATGGTGGTTGATCTATGGTTTAATTGTGATTGATCTCTACATACACATGATAATGTTATAACAGTGTCCTACTGCGCTGCACATGGAACAACACTTCACTACCGGTTGGACACACCAACTGGTAATGGTGTGTCCATCAAAATTTAGGGCCATAGGTAGTCACCAACTAGTGTCGCTCTAGGTAGTGATATAGCCAAGTGTATCGCTCCCGATTTCAAAACTGGTAGAAAAGGTTGTTTGGAACCGGTAATGGAATGCATCAAGTAAGACTTGGTTGTGAAACATAATTATCAATATGATATTATTTTAAATAGTCCATGATCCATATCATTATTAGGAGTGGTAATGATTTGATCAGCACATGTATTGATTGATGGTATTGTTTCACTTATGATAAATATGGAGATATCAAATCAATAATGTGGACACATGTTAGAGAACATGGATAGTTGAATTGACATAATCCGACAGACTGAGATTGTTACATTAAAAGTTCCATCAGATTGTTGTCTCAGGTTGGACGCCTATATGGTCCTTAAATCCGAGATCATTATAGAGTCCCAACATGCGTAGTCGTATACTTTAGGGTTATCAAGCGTTACTTCGTAACCAGGTAACTATAAAGGTAACCTACAGGCATATCTTGAAATCTAGCATAGGGGTGATAGGTCAAGATGGAATTTGCCCCTCGATAACGGGAGAGATGTCTCTGGGCTTCTCGATGTGGATGGATAAGGAAAGCGCGTGGCCATGCCAATGTGATTAATAGTTAATCACAACTTATATCCATCACATCAACAAGTGAATGGTCAGGCTAATCACATTAAAGCTCGCTAGGTCGTCTATATAAGACGGAGGCCGGCATGGCTTTGCTAGATTAGTCCACTCAAAACCCTAGCCAGCACGCCCTCCAGCTCCTGAGGAAACCCTAGTTGCACGACACGGTGCTAGCACGCCAGCGCGCTCGTCCCTACCCTGGACGTGTGGATACCTTTAGATTCACCGGCGCTTCGGCGGAGGTGCTTGCTGATCTGCTAACCCTGACTAACACCGAGCATCACTGACCATCGCCGAGCAACACCGACGATCACCGACCAACGTGAGGTCTTCTCTGACTACAAGTAGAATGAGACAAATACTTCTTAATATCATGACGTGTGTGACGTGAGAATCGGCTTCTCCAACTCTTCTTCCGCAGTCCCTGTGCGTTAAGGATAACGATATGTGATCACCTACTTGCATGATTATCCTGGGTGTGCATGTAGAAATTTTGAATTTCGGCTAGCGTAACCTACACGTCTCCCTTGATGCATATCTATAGAATTTCTCCCATAACTATCTATAAAAATTTGGTGAAATTTATCACATAACATCGTGTTTGGATGCGTTAGACATGTCGACCACATAACACAAAACTCATAATCCGGCTGATATGGGCATTACAAATCACTCGTACATGAGATATGACACACCTAGGGAAAATAAAATGCTACTCCATCCGTGCGCAAATGCATGTGTAACAATTTATTTTCAAATGCCCAAAGTGAAAAAATTTTCTATGGTGAAAATAATTAATACTACAAAGTTTCAAAGTATATTCTACAAGACATTAATCTAGGTCATTATTCACGACTTTTAACAGTGTGTGATGTAAGGTAGTTTGACTATGGTTTGGAAAGCGCAGTATATCAGTAAAAAAAATATGTTCTGTATGTTATGATGGAGAGTTTTGACAAGCACTGAACTTTTTTGAACTATTGATGAGGTTGATCCAAATGCGCTTGCTAGGTCTTTACCACATATGGTAATAGTCCATGAATGCAAAATCACCATTTCATTGGATCTCCGTTCATGTATTTATGGGAAGTCATGGTTTTATCCAGATATTGATCGAAATGTGAGCTCATGTTCCGTATGTACAAACGATTCACGTGGTTAGAATATATAGGATCTTTCCAATCATCCATCGGATCTCTGTCCCACAAATCACGATTGATTTATGTCAACATATGTGGTTGATTTGTTCATACCATATTCAAAACAAATCTCAAAATATTATGAAATTATAAAACCTAGTATTTTCAATATATTTTAATTATTATTTAAAGATAAATTTGTTATTTTATTAAACATCATGTTGTTCAGCGAATATTAAAATTATTATTGTTTTCTATTTGGGGTTGAAGATTTTTATATAGTTGGCCCCAAAAAAATTGAATTAGCGGTCATTTAGTAGATATATATTAGGCTACAAACATTGTTGTAAATGTTCTAAAATTCGGAATTAGTCCTTTGTTAATTCCCGAATAAACTCTTATTGATAGTGATCGATAAAATTCCATCCCTAATCATCCATTAATCAACAATCCCATTTAATCCTTCTCTTGATCAATTAATCATGCTTGAACCTAAGTAATCCCATGTAAACCAACGTTAAATAGATTCAATCTGGTCTAAAATCTGTGCGTCGCACGGTGAAGAGATTAAGAGGTTGATGATTTTTCAATGTTTGCCTGCCTTGGCATTCCTCTCCACCGAAGGTAATCACTGTCCTCTTCTCCCCTCCTTGCTCTGCTGCTCTACTCACCACTTTGCTTTGCTCCCTGCTCCACCAGCTACTGCACATATACTCAGTTGGCGAGATAGAGGTGGTTGTGTGTGGAATGTGAACAAAAACGATTAAGAAATAGTATTAAGGGAAGGATAGTATATATGTAGGCTAGGCATATGGTAGGATGGCTCGTAAAGGGATGAGATTTGAGTGGGTGTTTCGACAAAATAGAATATAAAATTTGTATTTGGCAAGGTAAAGAATTGTTGAAATGTTCGAAATTTACCGATTAATGTCTACCAATTAATGTCTACCGATCTATCAGCGATTAGCGATTTATCCATTATAACTCTAAGTCAAGGCCCTATGTGAAAAAAAAGCAACTTTTTCTTTGATTTTTCTCCAATTTACAATGACCCGTGTGAAATCATTTATCCAATAGTCGACGTTCTTCTTTTCAACTTATTTCCTTATTTGCTCATTTGCTTGTTTCTATTTTTCGAAAGGCAAAAACTATTTTTTAGAAAATAAACACTTAATTCAACTTGTTTGTAGAGTCTTCAAACCCATCTTTGAGATTTAATACTAGCTTGAAAAACTAAAGCGTCTGTGTTTTTTGATGGATAAATAGATGAGGAAATAAGTGAAAAAGTGAAAATTTAACATCATCTTACCTCTTTCAGGGTAGGATGGAGCTTACTAGAACCACTCAACAATCATCCATATCTATAAATTTTTATGGTATCAACTACAACATCATAATCTTATACGCTTATCATAATATATGCTAATCAAATGGACATGATCCATTATACGATAGTAAATAATTTTGTAATAAGAGTCTAGGACAACTTTATAAGTGACCAGCTGGAGGTAGCACGAGTGGTTCCATGCATTAAAATGTACCAATAATAAGCTAGCTAGCAAGCTAGGACAGTGCTCTCGTAATGTGTAACACTACGGTCCATTCCTTGTAGGGCTTACATGCATGACATCGACCGGTCAGGCATGAGATTACTCATGCAGGCATGCCATGTAATCCCCACCTTGAACGAAAAGGTTATGCAAATTAGAGATATATTACTGGGCCATTGAATCATGCAATAATCAAGAAGACCGAGGACAACGTATTCTGTGTTGTATTACGCGTGCACGAACGGTTGATTGGTCCTACATTGCGACGATAGATGGACCCGGAGGTATGAATAGATGACTATCTAGCTAAATTGCAGCGGAAGGAACTAACCATGGTTGGTCAGGTGAGCGTGAGATTTATTTATAGTCTCTGCTATAGATTGTAGCATCGGTAGCAAGAGAAGCTATATAGATTTCAGGTAAGTAGGTGCATTATATGAATAAAATGGTCATGTCAGTTGTCAGGCCTTGAGAATTTACTGGACACCGTTGAAAGAAAGTAAAAAGTTTTGAGCTGATGTGCAACACAACAATCGATGGGCGATTGAAATGTAGAAAACTATTGCACCATGTGCGATTTTTGGTGTAGGGTATATATGGTTTGCTTTCACCGTTGCATGAAATTTAAAGGAGAGATGCTTGAAGTCGCTTTAGTGTCTCATCGGCACGTCTTTCTTAATTGCGGCTCACAGAAATAGAGGTAAATTTAATTACCTTGAATTAAAGATCATGTACAACAGCAGTGATAAATTACTCTAGTTTCTAAGAGCATGTATGCAGTCCATCTCAGCAGAACGTCTTTAAGCCATATCTAACCAATGTCATGTCAGGTAATTGATGATGTGGAGGAGAGGAAATGTGCATAGATATTTGAGCCGTCTCTTTAGTAAGAATTAACTCTACACGAGAATTAAGAAACTTTGTGTGTGAGAAATTATCTATAAAACATGCATCCATTTCTACCATTGTATATGCAATCTCTAGTGTTGTCTTTATGTGACATGGCAATAGTTAGAAACAACTACTGTCTCAACCATCATACATGCTCTAAAAACATCATGTTTTGACAAAGATATGGTCTTTAAAAGCTATTTAACTACTAATTACTCCCTCTGTTATTTTTTTTATAAGGCATCGTTTGACTTGACATGCACCGTCTTTTAAACTATACTTTGATATTTGATTTCTCTTACCCTACGTCGTTTATAACAACAAAGTTATAATTATTAAAAAAATGCTTTCAAATACGAATCCAATTGTACCATTTTTATCTCAAATTTTATATTATTAAATAAATTATTAGTCAAAAGTTTTGAAGTTTTAATTTTGCAATTCGTGTACGTCTTATAAGAAAAATTGGAGAGAGTATCGTTACAGTTTTTATTTATAAAGCCCAATAAGTTATGATAATAGTAAAGGATTTTCGAGAAGTATTAGAATATGTATATAATTTTGATGTGCCCAATCCAAAGGGGTTCATAATATATTCATAAATAAAATTTGAAGTTAGCACAAATATAAAACATCATGTTTTGAGAGCAATAGAATTAATTACCACAAAGAGCCCGTTCTGTGAAAAGATGGACCTTTTCCCGGCGGTGAATCCTATATATAGGTAGAGTTGCTATAGCGTTAGCATTCGGTTAGCAAATTTCCAAACTGGATATTGATGAAATATAGGTGTGCACACTGATCATGAAACAAAGTAGAAATCGACGTCTCTAGATCGTGTCTGCGTTCTGTGGCGCAAAGGCAACCACCTCGCTGGCAGCAGGCAGCGGCTGCGTTGCTGTCGGAGCAGTACATGTATAGATAGATATATACAGGTTAACGATGGCTGGTCATTTTATGCATTAATGAAAAATGGATCGATTGATGGAGATGTGTCATTATTTTCATAAAAAGTATATTTAGATGCGTTTCCATGTCAAATATTTTATCTTAGTTATCGTCAAATATGTTAGCTTAATTATCGTCAAATATCTTAGCTTAATTATCTTCGCACAAGGCCTTGCCTGTTTAAAGAAATGGTAATTAAGTAGAGCTGATTATAGCTTTTGATTATATATAAGCAGCTTTTAATTAAGTACAGTTTTTAATTAAGTACAGCTGATTATGCCTGTTTAAAGAATCGAACACTTTGAATTAATTATAATTATAGCTTTTGAGTCAAGGGTTTTAGGTCTTGTACGTTAATTTGGGGACCATGCATGCATGATTGCTCAGTTCTTGGGTCGACGTCGACATCTTCTTGTGTGAGTAGTTTTGGACATATTTGAGTCACACTAGAGATGTGTGTGCGGCGACGATTGTATATGTAGTTTACAATTATAAAAATATTGGATGTACAAATAAAACGTTTTAAATATACAAGACTTATCTTAGAAATACTGGAAAAAAATGTACATTTACATTGTTGCAACTTAAAAACTATATTTTTTAATTTTTTAAATGTGTATATTGCTTAAAAAATATGAAATTTCATAATATTGTAGAAGAGAAAAACAACTAAGCAATGTAAGATGCATGTTTAGCTGCTATGGAATAGCACATTTAATATAATGTCACATCAACGATATCGTAATTTTAGCTGTAGGATATCATTTTAAAAAAATTCACATCAACAACTAGTATGTTAATTACGTACGTACGTGCATGGTAACGTTGCACCAATACCTTATTTTCTACAAAATAAAATTCTTTTGGCCACGGATGGATAGGAAGAAATGAAAGCAAGCATGGTATTAATCTGTCATCACCAACATTTAGTAATTAACATATCGTGCAACATAAGATGTTTCTAATTTTCTGAGAGTATGTAATTAAATTAAAGAACAGGAGGTCCACTCTCACTAAATTCAGTCACGTGTTTTAAAACTAGAGGTCTACTTTATTCGCTCGGAGTTCTGATTGGAAAGGCATGTTGGGTGTCATGATCAGTAACTCTCAGCTCTAAGTTCTGCAGTGTTCTTGCAGTAGCATGCATGTCGACGCACAACTCGAACTTGCAGAAAATTATATTGCGTACGTAACAATTGGTTAGTTTTATTTGCACGGTTAAGGCATTTATACAGCCAGATCATGCATCAAAACTTCAAGTGTGCACTACGTCATTGGGTGTATACGTTCTATCATTGTAAGCCGTTGGATCCCATATATGTGTATGTTCTAGATATATTTATGTAAGGAAATTATTGGAACGTAATCGAGTACAATAAATGATCGATCCACAAAAGTTTTTATGCGCCTTATATGAAATTTAAACGTTGTATATAACATCTCGGTGATACTTTGTTTCACTTGGTTTCTCACGGCTGTGGTGCCCATGTTGCAAAACTTGAGGAAACTGCACGATTCCACTCTTGGTTTCACTTTGTTTCTTCCACTCCACTCGAGGAAACATCCCGGTAATACTTTGTTTCACTTGGTTTCTTCCATTCCACTCTTGCACAACCACGATTTTCTCGGGTAATTTGTTGATTAAATTAGCACTCTGCCTCAAGCTATAAGGAGATGGGTGGGGACACGTCGTATCATCTCAAGCTATAAGAATATTCGTATGGGATTTCGCACTCTTATAATGGACAGAAATATCAAACTTAATTCAGTTGTTTTTTATATATATACAGTTCCACAATGGTAGTTATATGTTTACTGCTGCATATTGTCCGTACCTTCATTATACCAACATAACAAATGTGTTGCATGATCCCTTGAATTTTCTTACCTAGCTACTCTATCCATTAAAAAAAATCCTTCGTTGTAAAAAATCCATTACAAAGTAATCATTTTGATAGAAGGTACTCTAAAATGTATAGTTTAATTAGTTATATGAAAATTTTAGGGCATAAAATATCAATAAAAAATCTATAATTATACTGAACTTCTACAATATTCCCTAACATGTGTTCATTTAAGTTATTAATAAACACATGAACATTTAATTTTTTTTTTTTGCAGATCCCCAATATATTTCTATTTATAATTTTTCAGTGGTCAATGTGGATGGCATCATAGGGAATTGACTATTTGTAACATAAAATTGAAATTTTCTAAATTATGAGTTACATTTTATTTTCATATATATTAGAATAACATATATCCATATAGGGCACAATTTCCATATCTCGAATCTGCCCTCGACACCCCACCAAAATAAAATAACGGATTTGCTCCATTGTGGGCCTGCGCTCGCGACCGAGCGCAGGCGCTCGCGCGGCGCGCGCGCACAGGAGATTGCTCGTGCGGTCTTTCCCTGGGAAGTTCAGGACGCTTGCTCGAGCTTGCTTGCGCGCACAGGACGGTACAAGTTGGACGAGGCTGCACGCGACGCTGTGCATGGCCGAGACGAGATCTTTCCCTGGGAAGAAGAGCATGGCGATATGGCATGGAAATATGGAATGGAATGCCTAGGATTTGAGTTTGAGTTAAAAAAAAATAGTGGCAGCAACATGCTCTCGTGCCGGGAATCGTGTCGTATCCTTGCTGCTTCTGACGGCCCGTCGATCTACTCTTCTCTACCTCTCAAATTTGCTCGATTGGTAGCTTACAGAGTTTTTTTTTTTACTTTTTTTATACAGTTTTTTCAGTACTTCTGTACGGTGAAATTTCTGTACAATCGTACTGAAAAAAGGATCGCCTGCATGAAATGCAAAACGCAGGCGCCTGTGTTCTAGTCGGTCCCATAAACTAAATTCGTGTGCCCACGAGAAATATTTCGAATACTTGGGTTTGTCCAAATCCCTATATCCCGCTAATTTTAGTTGATTTACATAGTACACATCCAAGTGCTGTTAATTTCATCACCTGTTCTTTGATCCCGCGCGGTTTGACCTGCTGCATGAAATACAACACTATTAGGTAGGTACGTACGTGCATACATACATATATATGCATTAATGGTTATCCCTAATTCCCTATCCATGATTCCATGAAGCACGCTGCGATCGAGCAGCGATCGGTCACCATCGAATGAAGCGCATGCATGAATGATCGGGCACCTCGATCAAATCCCTAGCGCCTGCAACAACTCGCTCGCGCGTATTGCCGCCATGTGCCATCTCCATGACTCGAACACCGATGCAACCCTACCATTCACATACTCCTCTTCCCGTCTCGCCATGGAAGCATCGGAGGAGACGTCGTCCTTGAGATGCGCGAGGTACGCCTCCAGGTCGTGGACGCACGCCGGGTCGCCGGAGCTGAAGAAGTCGACGGCGACCTCGACGCCGACGTGCGCGTAGCAGGCCTTGCTCCATGGCAGCTCGTGCCGCCCGCCCCAAACCCTAGCGCCCTCGTTGAAGACGATGCCGGGCATCTTCGTCACCGGGTCGTGCACGTTCGCCACCCGCAGGACCTTGACGCCGAGTTCGTCGCACCGGTTCCTGAACTCGACGTTGCCGACGCGCGGGCCGGCGAAGGAGAAGACGGTGATCGGGATAGCTCCGGCGTTGCGTCCGCTGCCGCGGTTGAAGCCGAGCTCGGCGAGGTCGTATCCGAGGAGGAGGGCCAGGGAGCTGCCCATGCTGTGTCCGGCGAGGGTGATGCTCAGGTTCTCGTGCTTGTATGCGGTGATGAGCCGTGTAACCTCTGCGAGGAGCTGGTTGCGGCAGCTGCCGGGGGCAAACCTGGCGGCGGCGTGGTCGTCGGATGTGTAGAGGGAGAGGAACCCCGACTCGACCCGCACGTCGGGGCGCGGGTCCGCCGGGTCGAACCGCGCCGGCGCGAGCGCGCTCATGAAGTTGGCCAGCCACTCCGGCGCGGTCACCGTGCCGCGGAAGGAGACGAGGATGTCGCGCCGGCCGAGCCGGGCGGACTCGCCATCCGACGAGACGGCCACGTACCCGATCCACCGGCTCATGCCGCCGCCGGAGTTGGGGAAGACGACGCCCATCGGCAATGGCAGGGCCGGCACGTCGGCGGCCGCGTAGATGTACTTCGTGACGGCGTACCCCGCGCTGGCCATGCCCGCCGCCGGCAGCATCCGCTTCCTGCCGTACCTGCATTTGAGGTACCGCTTGGAGGTCCGGTCGAGGTCGAGCGCGCGGTAGCACGCGGCGACGAGCTCCCCGTACCGGACCACCTCCGCGCGGAGAAGCGGGTGCAGGGGACGCACCATGCCACACCAGTCGCTGGCGCCCTGTACCTCCCGCCACACGCTCGCCAACGACGGCGCCTCTGACGCGCGCACGTCAGCGCGGCCACCGGCAGGCGGTGCCGCCACCTTCTCGACCGCGGCAGCAGGTGCGCCTACCGCCTGCGCACCAGCTGCTGGCTTCTGCGGCAGGCTCACCGCCGCGGGCGGGGAGCAGACGCTGAGGCGCGCCGTCCGGACGGCGGCGCTCGGCGTCACGGCGAGCTGCGCCGCCGCCATCCGGCGAGAGGTGTGGTAGATTGAGATGGAAAGAGAGAAAGAGGGGAGGCTTTATTGGTCGATCAGTGGGGATCGCGTATATATAGGCGGGAGACAACTTCTCGGTTGGTCTGTGGGCTGGTGGCCACATCATGTGCTTATAATTTTTAAAGTGAAAAAGTGGTCGGCTGCGGGTCTGACTGTGTATGGTCAGAAACCCGATTAGGGCGTGACGCATGGTTATCGCTGTGCACAGGAGTGTGGATACATCAGTAGGAGGGACCACGTACTGTGCTGATGATATAACTTATTTGCCTAATGAGGTAATGCTAATACTCGCTGACATTGATTTTATTTATAAATGAGCAGAGTGTCCCGCATATCGGGAAAATTTGATGACCTTTAAAAGCGGTATAAAAAAGCTAAATAAATTATTAAAAAATATTTTTGGAAACTTTGAAAAGGATGGAGCAACACGTTGGCCTGTGACTGCCAGCGACTGCATGTCCTCTTCCCTCCTCCGTTAATCCACCTCGTACCCAAAGAGTTAGCTGGTCAGATCCGACGAGCACAATGGTAGATCATTTGATTTGAGTAAGAAGGAGGTGAAGAATAGGTGTGCGATTTTTTCTCTTTCAAATATCACACCTGTATGTATGGAACATTTGAGTTAGCATGTCTAAATATCTTTTCTGTCATCAAGAATCATCTAGCTTTGCATTTAGGTGGATGATTCACCGTGGAACATGATTTTTTAATCAGATTTTGGCATGTTTCATCAATTCTTTTAATATGTTCCAACATTCTTTTTGACATGTCCAATGATATTTTTTAAACATGTTTCAACAGTGATCTATATGTTTCAACATTATCCATCATGTCTTTATTATATTCGATCGTATATTTTGATATGTTCCAACACTCTATATATGAGTTGGGCTGGGGTCAGTCGGCGATCCGTCAGTCGCGCCGTTAGTCGGGCGTGTTCTACAAAATTTACGATGAAATTCTTCGATCCAGACCATACATTTTGTTCATCTCCATAAACTCTCCTAGAGTACCAAATTTTACAATTTTTTATTTTTGTTGCTATTTGTTTTGTATTTTCCAAATCAGTCTAAATTGACGCTCCAGAATACTTTAGAATGCTAGGCTGATTTTGGAAAATGTAAAACAAATAGTAAAAAAAATTAAAAAATTGTAAAACTTGGTACTCTAGGAGAGTTTATGGAGATGAACAAAATGTATGGTCCGGATCGAAGAATTTCACCATAGATTTTATAGAACACGCCCGACTGACGCATTTCTTCTATGGACACTCGTCTTTTGTAAAGTCCAATAAGGTAAATCTCCACTATCTAAGTCAAAACAGTGTTCTTCTCAGTCACCTGGCTGATCATTTGTGAATCTGACCAGGAATTTCTGAAGGATGTACTACTAATCTTTGCCAAGCTAGATGCCGGTATAACATATGTGCAAGGGATGAAAAAAATCTTGGCACTGCTCTTCTTTGTATTTCGCAACGATCTAGATGATAAGAATGCTGTATGGAGTAAGCGACTGTGCTACCATATGTTTAATGTCATTTGTTTTTTGAGCAAAACTTGATGTCGTTTGTTACAGAGCAAACTGTTGAGACAGTTCTTATTTTCTATTATTGTCTCCATCGTAATAACTTCGTATAGCATACATTATACGAAGTTATACCCGCTCCGCCGCGCTCCCACCGCCCGCTCCGCCGCGCCGCCCTCCGCTAGCTCCACCGAGCCGACGGCGGTGGGGAATGTCGCGGGCGGCGACACCAAGGCGTCGTTCGCGCAGATCTACCACACCCTCAAGGAGGAGCCGCTCACCGACCACGCCTTCGAGTTCACGGAGGATTCGCACCGGTGGATCGACCGCGTAATGCTCCTGCCTGCCTTTCTTTCCTTATGTGTTCCGTCTTACCATCTGGGTTCGTGATGCGTTGGTTTGATCCCGGCGGAGTCCATGCATGTATGTTCCTTCAATCTTTTCATGCTAGGTTCTTTGGGGGTTTAGTAAAATTGATGGATTTGAGGCTGGATCGGTGAGCGTTCGCGCAAGATCTGGTTCTTGACGGGTCGAAGTGGTGTGCAATTATAATTAATCATGGCTCCTCGTGGTTACTCTTCTGCTATCCGTGAAGGTATAAACAGATAAAAATTATAATTAATCTGGGCTTTACAAGAGTGTGGTTAGCAGGATGCCTCGTTTACCTATTAGTATGGATTTTTTCACGGTTAGCTGGATGCCTTGTTTACCTATTAGTCTGCATGACGCTGAATCCACATTTGATAAATAGGTAACCAGGGAAATTAATATTAAATAATTTAACTGAAAATGATTAGAATCATGTCATGTATGTATTGATTTGAGATGGCAGTAGGAGAGAAAGAGGAACATCTTATATTATTAGGGATAATGGTGATTTCTGAAATATATATCGTTGTAGTTAATTCAACATCAAATCATTAAATGTTAGGCTCATGATTATGTCCAAAATAGCTCATATTGTTTGATTCTGGTTTAGTTTCCTGCACTTGTTATCTTGCCAATAGAGTTACTGGTGATTCCAGAAAAATGATCGCTCACAACTATTGAACTGTTTTGATTTGGTCAGTATGATAGAAAATAAGCCCACACAACTATTGACTTTTGCCTTTACAGTGATAGTACATGTGTTGGTTTTGCAGCTGCTACTGGGCTATTTGCTCAATGATCGTGCACTGTGGGAGCAGGGGTTGGCATTCAGGTGTGAGAATCATTTCACCACCTTTTATAATCCATATGCAATACGTTGGTAAATATTTCTGTCTTGGAATATATCTTTCTTGCAGTATTCAGTGATTATGGAGCAGATTGATCGTGATGTAAAGCGCACTCACCCTGACATGCATTTCTTCTATGGACACTCGTCTTTTGTAAAGTCCAATAAGGTAAATCTCCACTATCTAAGTCAAAACAGTGTTCTTCTCAGTCACCTGGCTGATCATTTGTGAATCTGACCAGGAATTTCTGAAGGATGTACTACTAATCTTTGCCAAGCTAGATGCCGGTATAACATATGTGCAAGGGATGAAAAAAATCTTGGCACTGCTCTTCTTTGTATTTCGCAACGATCTAGATGATAAGAATGCTGTATGGAGTAAGCGACTGTGCTACCATATGTTTAATGTCATTTGTTTTTTGAGCAAAACTTGATGTCGTTTGTTACAGAGCAAACTGTTGAGACAGTTCTTATTTTCTATTATTGTCTCCATGAAACTATGCTACTGTGATGCTACTATCGACCAAATTGCACTTAGTTTAGTTTAGTTTAGCGTGGTCCTCTGATCTTGCTGTACAAACTGTCAAATTAATAGTGTATTATCTATAACATGTATTATGGATAGACTTAATTATGTATCAATTCTATCTATGTGCTCTTATTCATCTTGTGTTTGATGGTCATGTGATGTTGGATACAAATTTGTGATGATATGAATATTTGTGAATTTTCTATGAATTTTCTGTGATTTTCTGTGATTTTTTTGTGAATTTTATGTGAATAATACATCACCCTGATTTTTTTTTATAAAAAAAATTGTAATTTCGTCGGCTTTGGCCGACGAAATTATGACAGGTACAATTTCGTCGGCCAAAGCCGACGAAATTAATTGCCACATCAGCTTTTCCGTCGTCCACGCGGTGCGTCGGTTTTTAATTTCGTCGGCCTACTAAACCGACGAAAATACTGTAATTTCGTCGGCAACCGACGAAAAGGCATTTAATTTCGTCTAGCACATTTCGTCGGCTTAATTTCGTCGGCAAACCGACGAAATTACATTAATTTCGTCGGTTTTCCCCTAATTTCGTTGGTTTTTGGCCGACGAAATTACTGCGCTTTCCTGTAGTGGCAGCGGCAACAATGACGTCCGCGGAGGCGATGACGACGACGTCCGCAGCGGCAACGACAAAGGGAAGCAGCGGCCACGACGACCTCGCGCGGCCACAATGACGGCGAGCAGTAGCGATGGCGACCTCGTGTGGCCAAGACGATGGCGAGGCAGCGGCAGCGACGATGTCCACGACGGCAGGAGTGAGGACGACGTCCGCCTCTTCCCGTCGCCGCCGGCCCCTGCCTCGTCTACACCCGCTGCCGCCTCTCCTCGCCAGGGGCACCCCGACCTCGCCTCCGCGCGCCCGTCGCCGGCCCCCGCTCTGCTCCGCGCCACTGTCCGCCAACGCCGGCGTCGTGGTGGCCGCCGCCCTGTAAGCCACTGGCCCAGGCCAGATCTAGCCGAGGAGCGCCGGATCTGGCCACGACGCCGCCGGCCGCCACGCCCCCCCACCGGCAACCGCTTAATGGTCGCTCTCCTCGACGCCCCGCCGTCATGCTCCTCCTCGACGTCCGCGACGTCCCAACACCGACGACGCCAGCGGCCTACCCCCACCGCGCCGGCGACTGTCCCCATGCAGTTTTCGACACTGATGGCCATCCTCACGTGCCGATGTTGGAATTACGTTGAATTATGTTGGCGAAATTCTGAAAGAAATGCACAGTAATGTTGTGTCCGATATGATTTATCCATTTTTTGTGTGAATTTTCTTTTTTGAATGGTTATTACGACACTGTAATTGGTTGTAATTTAGAATAATTGTGGTTTTATATTCTATAAAGTATGAATTTTCAGTAGTAGTGATCGACATATGGTAGTAACGGAGAGTGATCCGTTTGGAAAAACCGTACATGTAACCCTATTTTAGTTCGAAAAGAGAAAGTAAGGAAAAGTAATCGGCAGCAATACGATGTTGGAAAGGATCTACGAATCAAAAATTAAATCAAAAAAACGAGGTAGAATACGTTTGAAAACGAGTAGTTAATGCTCCCACAATTCTAGGCATCACATGCAGACCTAATTACTGTCCAGTGCCAAATTTAGTTCGTTTCAATTACTATGAGTTACTGTCGAATTGGCAGGACCTTACTTCCGGTTTTGGCTGGCTCGCACAGTTTGCTTGGAAGGCTCGGGTGTAGATTAGCTTAATGTACACCCAGGAGTAGATTAGGGCCTCCGTGTGTGTCTATACACACACACACACCTCTATATTTTTCGTTGTGTTTTATCTACATTTCGATTTAATTAGTTTTCTTGTCATTTTTAAAAATGAGTAAATAATTAATATTGGGATAGATTATAATAAATAATGTAGAATTAACTATTGATTCAAGCTAATATAAACAAATAAATTGTAGCTAACTAATGATGCTATCTAATATAAACAATTAATTAGTATTCATCTCAATTTTAATCAAGATTAATTAATGTTGGGGCCGTTATTTATAATATACAATCTAAAACTAACTAATGCATAACTAGCTCTAGGTATTAGATTACTAATAGATAACTAAAATTTTATTTTAAACTAGTAAGCATGCACGTGCAAAGCACATCATCACAATACAATAATACATGTTACCAAATAAGCAAATATATTATAGAAATGCTTAATATAATCATTGCTGTAAGAAAATAGTCCATCTGATTCCTTGAAAAGGCCCTTTGATTCTCACTTTGAACGGTGAATCTTGGCAAAAACAAAATGATTTGTCTATATTCATAGTCCACACACTTCACATCTCCTCTAGGGATCTCGCCCTCGCGAAGCTACCGGCAGCAGATAAGGCACATGTCATATGAAAAACTATAGAAATTCTGCATCTATTGCTACAGTACAGGAACAAAACAAATAAGCTACCTGCTGCAAATCTAGTTGTTACATGATTTAAACAAGAAAAAACCTTAAAGAAAAAGGCATGATCATATAGATCACATTTGACGTAAAATTCAATCAATTGTTGCTGATTTTCCCTCCAATGTAGGAACACTCCTTTCGGTGACTAAATTAGATTATCTCACCCCTAAATAATATCGTTTCCTCCAAATTATAGTAATAAGCAGTGTTCATTAATTTATAAGCTTACGTGCCATTTAGAAATCCTTAGAAACTCAGTGACATCTAGTCAATGACCACCATAAGGACAAACACTACCCCTACTGAAATTTCTGAAATTCCAAAACCACAAGGTGCTATCTTGAACTTGTAATGCGAAAAACTGTTACATATAGAGTACACTGTATAGCGTATGTGTAACATTCCAATTTTGGGGCCAATTCAAAATTTGCTTGAATTTCAAAATTCGGTTGAATTTGCGCTAACGTGTGGGCCCCGCTTTCTCTCCCCCCCCCTCTCTCTCTCTCTCTCTCTCTCTCTCTCTCTCTCTCTCTCTCTCTGCCGTGTGGCCTTGCCGCCGCTTGGCTCTGCCCTGCTCTACTCTGAATCCCCTTAACCCGAGCTTTCTCAGCTTATCCCTAAGCTTTCCCCTCGACCAATCTCAGGGGAGCAGCCCGAAAGAGTCATCCCCGCAGAGCCCCTGTATCGGCCGCCGTCGAGCTTCTCGTCCCTCGCCATGTCCGCTTCGCCGCGCTCTCCTCTTGTAGCTCGCTGGGCACCTACTTCGCCCCCTCTTGCTCCCATATCACTCCCATAGCTCGTAGATCCATTTTATGACTTGGGTGTCTCCCGGCGAGCCTTCGGTTCCGTCGCCGCTCGTGGCACCGCCGCATCCGACCGTCTCCGGTCTCGGCGAGGACGTCATTTGGTCTGTAGGATGCAGTAGGTGCGAGAGAATACACGCACATGGTCGGAATAGGGCTAGATCGCAGCCGCGTCGCTTGCCACCACCGTCGGCCATGTCACCTGCAGAAGGTAGACGATGATGGAGGGCCATCCGATCCATGCCAAGATTCGTGCAGAAATGGATCCGTTTAGTCGCTATCGTGCGGGTCCTACCAGTCAGTTATTCCCTGCGCGCGCTGGATTAAACCATGACGTTGAGTCCCTGTCACGTGGGCCCTGGTCCCACCGCGTAGGTTAAGTGGAGGCGCCACTGGGCGCGACGCAAGCTTCGTGCGAAGGCGTCCCGCGAAAATACACCTTCGGCGTAGCTGCCGCTGGCTGGCATGGGCACGCACGCGCATGGGCTGTGGGCCGAATTGGTCGCTTGGCCGGTTCGTTTGTTGGCTCGGCCCATTGAGTTTTATTATTTTTCCACCGATTTAACTAATTAGTTAATTACAGAAATGGTTATACAATTATTTAAAAAAACTAGATGCTTCCAAAAATTCTAGAAAAATTTAGATAAAAAGTTTAGGCCATTGCTAATTATATAAAAATATAAAAACAACCTCTGTAATGGAATAATGGCACTGTTTAGTTGAATGAGTAGGATTCCTATATAAAAGAAAATGATTAAACTAGAATTAGGGTGATATTAGTTATTTTAAATAATGAATCTGATCCTATTTTAAGTCTAAGGTATTCATTAGAATATTAAATTGATAAACACCAACTAATCATCAGTAAATTCCTTGTTACTTAAAATAGGTGCTGACTTTAGAATATATAAATTAATAAAACATATAACATAGAGTTACGCCATATATTTTAGGAGCACTTAGAAAATGCTAACACCAATAAAACTTAACCTCGTATAAGGGTCGTATTTCGACGTGCCGTCATCGCAAGTCACTTTAAAATACTAAAACATGATTACTGTTACAATCGTACGAAAGAGTATTTTGTGGTATAGTTAGGCTATTATGTGATGATAATATTATTATTTGATGAGTACCTTATGGCATGCATTGCATATCATAACAGAACTTAGCATCGTTACCCGATCTTATATATTAGTGCTGAGAGTAAAGCCTAGGTTGTGTATGCATCATGTTTTCTGATTTGCATCAGGAAGTAATTATTGGATTGTATGTGTGCTTAGACGTAGGCGATCCCGAAGGGAGGTTCGGAGACGCTGAGGGGGACCTTCCACCCGAGCAAGGCGAGTTAACACTTACTCTTATAGATGTGACCCGTATTAGGGAAGGATAGCGACTTTCCCTAATGCGGACTAACATCGATATATTCATTATTCATTACCCAGTTTTCCCCAAACTATATTGCTTATTATTAAAATGCATGCTTATTAACGTGCCTAATTGTTAATCATGTAATACTTATACATGCCTGCCCTTGAATTTTTAGCCTTTATGACTGTCTTGATTGTCATAATCCTTGTTAGTCTAAGATTAGGTTGGTAATCACTTTAACCCTACCTAATTGGTAAAACTTGCTTAGATTTGCTTAGGCTTAAACAAATCTTTTGGCATCTAGCCACGGAACAGTGAACCGATGTTCACCGGTCATTCATTCCTTCATTAAAAATTTCATGACATGAGACAGTTAGGGCTAGTAGACGCATGATGGGCTGTGTGTGGTTGTGGGCATGGATATGTGGGGTGTTGGTCCAGTTTGGTCGGTTGGTTGGGATACACCTGATGGGGTAATGTCGGGGACTAAAGATGTGGAGACTAGATGGTTGGAAGGTTGCCCCTAGATTGACATCCTGATGGATGATTATGGCACAGGGTGCCTGGTGCTGGGCTTAGCCAGGGCTTACCCAGGAGGAGCGCGGAAGAACACGCGTAGCGGGGTGAGCGCTGCCATATGGAGGATGGTTCCAACACAACGCGTGGCCATCGCGCGGAGTACGGGTTTCGGATCACCAATTGCGAGCACTCTACGGAGGCCCTCTGGGACCACTCCCAATAAGGACGCTCGGTTAGGGAGGGCTGGCAACCCCCTAGGCCGAGGCGGGCGGTGTATGGTAAGTGTGGCCCACAATAGGATTGCCAAATCCTAGAAGGATGGCGTATTAAGGAAATGTTGGGGGCAACAGGAGGTCTAGTGTATGTTGGTCTGACTTGGTCTACTCAGGGTTGGTCGAACGAGTCGGTGGTTTAATTGTGGGCTTGGAATGTATTATTTCGATGCTAAACCGTTGAGATAATAAGACTAAAAATAGATGATCCTAGTTTAGGAAGTTTTTAAAGTCATTTCAAAACTGGCCTTACGCAAATAAAATAACCCCTTCCCCAAATATATATAGCCTTCTATGCACTAAGTGCATTAGGGAAAGTGTTAACTAGCCAGCGTTTGGATGACACTAACCTCGCCTACTTACATTCTTTAGACGATGGATTCAAGGAGGATCCGTGCGAGTGCCATGAAGACGATGGACAAGACCTCGGTGGACCTGACGAGTCTTGGGGGTTGCTCTGGTCGTTTGCAGGACACCTAGCCGATATGATATTCTTTTGGGTACATATTTTGGGATAGCTGCAATACTCTATACAATGTTTTATAATATAAGGCTGCTGATGATCGCCTTCCTAAATTCGTCTAAGGGCGTAACCTGATATGTAATATTCAGGGATTTAATTAATCGATGTATGTTTGTTTCGACTTTGTGATCTTCCGCATTAGTGTACCGATCTAGAGACTAGTGCATGGGATTCCGACTCTCAAAGTAAGTTAAAATTCAGGGTTGACAGTATGACTCATGGAGGATCACAAATTAATACTGTTCAGTGCTCACAATTGACAATCAACACTTCGAATGTTACCTTCAGCGCCTTTATATGAAAGGATTACATTAGATGTGAATCATTGCTCATCGAGTCATATGTGCTTCCACAAGAAGTTGAGAATTTGTTAAGTCATCTGTGCTTCCATACAACGCTAGAGAATCACTGTTGTAGCACTTCTCTAATAGCAATCTGGGAAAGGTATCATGGCCCTCATCAGCATTTGACGACAAAAATAAAAAATATAATAATTAAATCAGCATAGCCCAAACACAAATTAAGCATAGTGTACACTACAAAGGTTATTCTTAGGGATGGCATTTGCATAAGGTGGTAGGTTTTCCAAAATAAAGGTGCTTGACTATTCCTATCCCAAAACTAAACATATGATTGGACCATTTCCATGCAGACCATAATAATGGAAGAAGTGAACAAAGAGATAAGCATTGTTTTTTCCACAAATAGTTGATACAACATGGCATAGTTCCATTATGTTTCAATCTAATATGTCATGATATATCCAGCAATTCACTGACAACGCCAACCTGCAGACTTGGGATCCGTGCTCTACCAGTTTGCGTCTTAGGGTGCATTATGGAAAGGCTGAACAGAAAAGCTAAATACAAAACCATTCATTGCTATGAAGCTTATGCGAAAACAGAGGTAAAGAACTACTATAAGAATAAATCTATATTGATTTGTCTGAAGTTTTCAACCACTTTTACCTAATTACGTCCAAGAAAAAGTGAAACCATTCTTTTGTTTCTCTTAATAGACATAAGAGACTATATTGGACATTCGTACCTCAATCTTGATATTATATTTTAGCCAACTTTAGTTTATACTTCATATTTAGAAAAAAAAAAAGGTGAAACAAACTCTAGTTAACTAAAGCTTCATGTTACAACAAAACAGACTCTGAACAAACAATTGAATCTGTTTCTCTTGCTTACATTAATTCCACACACACACATTTTGATTCCAAACATATGCCACCATCAACATCAATTACACTATCTCCTATTTTTCCAAACACCATGGCAAAAACCAGAAATACTAAAAGGATTTGGTTGACTTGGTTGTGAGGCGTATCTTGGTATTGTGCCTCACTTTGATCTCTTTCGGACTCTTTTTCTCCTCAAGCCCTTCCCAAGCAAAACAACCCCTAGAGTCGTGGGAGGCGCTGGCTTTCAGCTGTGGGAAGGGCAAATAAGTTTTATTTTTACCTCCCCATGAAAACTTTGAACAAGGGCTGGCACGCCGAATGGTTTTATTGCGCCAATCTTCCACCAGTCCTTCCATCATTCACGGGAAATCCCCCTTCCGCCCTAACTTCTTGGACCTCCCCTCTCGCCGAGAGCGAAAACAACCAAGTTAGAGAATTGCTTCCCCTCCTTGGGGATTTGAAAGCTAAGGGGCTAACTGGCGTTGGAGTAGTCACAAACTACAGTTTCCACCGTGTCCGACCCCTCAAAGAGATAGTGCACCTTGGATTTGAATATTCGGGGGTCTAAGGATACCACTCGGGAAAGCGAAAACAAGATCTCTAAAAAATCCCTAGTCGACCGAGTGGCTGATGTTTTCACCCCAGTCATAAAGAAGCGCCACTTAATCGTCCTATAGAGCACTCAGCAACTTATGCTATTCCGCCCAAAAAGGGCAAGGGAATCGTCTTCAAAGACTCGGACGAAGATGAAGAAGAAGATGACACACCGCTTCTGTTCCGGCGCCGCCAAAATCCAAAGTCTGGCACTGCCCCCACGGAGCGAGATCCAAGGTCCCCCTCACTTCTGATTTCTAGCCCAGAGGCTGCACCATGGCCTAGGGGACCCTCTGGTGCAAACAAGAGTGACAAACTGCTCGGAAAAGTGTAGGCATCAAATTCAAAATGACGCAAAGATTTACCCTTACGATTTTTCCTTTCGGCTATCTAAAGAGAATCGTTCTCTCAACATCTTCTTTTACTCTTAGGAAATCCTCCTCAGGTATCTCCAAAGTCAAAACTAGTGCAAAGACATCGACCACTGTTTCCTCTGCTCCTCCGCCACCAAATTCTCAATCTGACCCCACCCCGATTAAGGAGTCGGCCCAACGCGTAGCTCCGCCGCCAACTACTTCATCGCCCTAGGGCACTCATCAGTCCTCCAGGGCTAAAGGCATCATCCCAACCTCAGCTTCAGGGAGCTCAGAGCCGAAAATCGAGAAAATTCATCGCCCTGCTGCTCCTACCCATACTCCTCTTCGCGTCAAATGGAGGAAGGAGATGGAAGGCTAGGAAGTTCCCGAGGATATAATCTATCTCCATGTAATTAGCAGACCAACACATGCATGACATGTAACAGCATAACAGCATTAGTTACCGTGTACCACGTGCCATCTTGTAACTCTATCTCCCTCTACACTATATAAAGGGAGGCGGTAGAGGCCATCGGCACACACGAGGTATCATCACCATATATCATCATCTTGCATCCCGCATCTTGATACAAATATAATCCCAGAGCACAGGAAGTAGGGTATTACCTCCGTTGAGGGCCTGAACCTGTATAAACCCTTGTCTTGTGCTACCATATGACTTAGTTCTTGATTAGTGTCCCCTCGTACAAATTCATTGCCGGCGATGACCCCCCAGTTAGTCACCAGTCGATACTTGGCGCGCCAGGTAGGGGGCAGCGTCAAGATCATCTCTCAAGTTAGATGGCTCCTTGGAGATCGCCGCACATCGCCACGAAGCTCGGGCAGTCCCTTTGTTTCGGCACCTTGGACTTCGTTGCCGATGACATCGGCAATCTCCACCTCTCTCCTCCTGGAGAGATTCCTTCGCAAGAAGGCACGCGCAATCAATGTGACCCATTGTCTTTTGACTTGGAGAATTTAGCAAGCGCCTTCAGTAGATTGACCCCCTCACTGTTCGGCTTCGCACCTCTTCCCGAGGAATACAAAAAAGGACTCGGCGGGCTCGATCGCACGGGCATGGATTCTATTCCGCCCAACAACCACTACTTAGCGCCTTCGGCTGGATTTCCCTCCGGACTCGAGAGCTCCAATGCGGCTTCCATACGGATCTCATCCGAGATTTGGATAAGAAATAACCAGTTGGCGGGCATGCCAGATCCACTCGGATCAGACTCATCTATGTTCGTGAGTGTCATCAATGGTGGCCAACCCATTGGATAGAGCGAACAAGTCAGCCTCTCTGCTTCAGACTCTGAGTCCGATGGGAGTGCCGAGGTTCGCAGCTACCGGGAAGTTTTTGTCCTTGGCACGGGGGACCACCACTTTGCCTTTCCAATCATCGATTACAAGGCAACTGATCCCGGCACGGCAAACCCAGATCCACACCGCGCTGAAAAACGAGATCGCATACAATAGCTTCGCGCCCGCGGCCGCGACGTCCAGAACGAGCTTCGGGCGGTGAAGCTAAGGGACCAGGACTTCTACACGACACATCAGGCAAACGTCATCGCTTCAAAGACTCTCCTTGAGACAATCGCGCCACAACTTTCAGAAGGCAGCCCATGTGTCCAGGCCCTCGCTCGAGCGACGGCCATGGTGGAGATGGCTGCCATACAGCAAAACCGAGTCGAGCTACCGGGCAGCGTAATAACTTCGTATAGCATACATTATACGAAGTTATACGAGGCCAACCCATTGGATACAGTGAACAAGTCAGCCTCTCCGCTTCTGACTCAGAGTCCGACGGGAGTGCCGAGATTCATAACTACCGAGAGGTTTTTGTCCTAGGCGCAGAGGATCACCACTCCACTTCTCCGCTTGTCGCGTACGAAGTAACCGACGCTGGCGCGAACCCAGATCCTCGCCAGGCGGAGAAACAAGACCGCGTACAGCAACTTCGCGTCCGAGACCGCGACGTCCAGAATGAGCTCCGTGCGGTGAAGCTAAGGAATAAGAAGGTCTACAACACTCCACAGGCCAAAGTCATCGCATCAAAGACTCTTCTTGAGACTATCGCACCGCAACTTTCAGAAGGTAGCCCATGTATCCAGGCCCATGCTCGAGCAATGGCCATGGTGGAGATGGCTACCATACAGCAAAACGAGGCAATACCGGCTCCGACCACCTCGGCTCGCAGTCGATCTACGGGCAATCGGAACTGGGCTTGTGTCTCGGCAGCTGGCGATTCGCACCAATCGCCTACCCGCGATCTACGTCAAGACATTGAAGCCAGGCGGCGGGAGCGCAGTAATGGCAAGCGGAAATCGAAGCCAGGCGGCGGGAGCCCAGCAACGGCGAGCGGAACTCTCGCGGCCATCGCAGCCGTCGCAACGATGACCAAGCCGAGAGCACCGCCAGTCGGCATGACCACCGCCAAGAGCAGCGCCAAGGCCCGCGAAGGGGGCGTCATAGCAGATCCCCAACGCGGAGGCGGCCACAACTGTTGGAGGGGATTCGGGCCTTCACCCCGGATTTATGCCGAGTGGTTTGGCCGGATGGTTTCAACCTCAAAGGCATCTACAAGTTCGATGGCGAGAGGGATCCAAAGAATTGGCTGCAAGTTTACGCTTTAGCAGTCAGCGCGGCAGGAGGTGATCAGAACGTCATGGCAAATTACTTGCTGGTTGCTTTGACCCCAACCGCCCAAACCTGACTAATGGGACTCCCGGAGAACTCAATCGAGTCTTGGGACGACCTCCAGGAGCTGTTCATCGCCAATTTCCAAGGTAGTTCCTCGCCAATTTCCAGGGGACCTATGAAAGGCCCGCGGGGAGATGGGAGATTGGACAGCTACATAGACGCAAGAACGAGACTCTTCGTGAGTTCATCAAGCGCTTCACCAAGAAGAAGAACGAGATCTGGGACGTTTCGAAGCAAACTGTCATTGATGCCTTTTACGCCGGATGCAAATCCGAGAAGTTGATTAGGCAGATGACCTGGGACCCCCTGCGTAATCTTAAGGCCATACCAAGAGGAAGAACGAGATCCGGGACGTTTTAGAGCAGACAGTCATCGATGCCTTCTTCGCCGAATGTAAATCCGAGGAGCTAATCAGGTAGATGACTCGGGACCCCCGCGTAATCTCAAAGCTATGTTCACTATGGCGGACCAAGAGGCCGAAGCCGAAGAGGCCATCGCGAATCATTGCGGCAGCAATGACGGTGGGCCAAAAGAAGAAGCCTAATGATCAGCAGAGCAAGCCTAAGGATAAGAAGCGAAAAGGGGACGAGATGGTCACCAACATGGAGCGCAACCGACCTAAGCCCCCTAACGACAACGACTACAACAAGGTTATGGACTCGGTATGTCCCTTCCACCCACGAGGAAAACATTCTGCCAAAGACTGCCTCATCCTGCAGAAATTCGCCGAGAACTCCAAGTAGTCAGCACCCAAGGGCGGTCAAGGCAAGAAACCCGATGGAGATTACCAGGACACCGAGCGCGAGATCAGCTATATCTTCGGGGGCTCTGATGCGTACGAGTCCAAGCGAAAGCAAAAGCTTATCACTCGGGAGATCAACGCTATCATGCCCGTGACGCCTAAGTAGTTGCGCTGGTCCGAGGTGCCCATCTCCTTAGACCGACCGGACCACCCGGATCGGATCGCCTTCCCAGGGAGGTATCCGCTGGTGCTGGACCCGGTCGTGCGAGGAAGCAAATTGAAGAGGGTTCTGGTCGATGGCGGGAGCGGGATTAATGTCCTTTTCGTCAAAACCCTGGACCAGATGAATATTCCACGTTCTGAGCTACGGCAGGGATCATCTCCTTTCCACGGGGTAATCCCCGGGACGTCCGCGATACCACTCGGACAGATCTCTTTGCACGTCACGTTTGGGACTATGGATAATTATCGGACTGAGAGTCTGAATTTCGAAGTGGCTGATTTCGAGATGGCATATCATGCCATCTTGGGAAGGCCTGGGATTGCCAAATTCATGGTTGTTCCTAACTATACCTATCTCGTCTTAAAGATACCAGGTCCCGACGTTAAACAGTCCCTGCTCTGCGACAGCAAAAGATGTGAGATGGCGCAGGCACTGGACTCCTCCGCTGAGATGGAGAAGATCCGGCTAGAGGTCGCATCCCTTCAGGAGGATGGGGGCCAAAACATCCATCCAAGCAGCCGAAGAGACCAAGAAGATTCTGTTGGACCCATCTGATCCGGCCAAGACGGCTGTGATCAGGACGGGGCTCGATAGCAAATAGGAAGACGCGCTCGTCACTTTCCTCCTGGCCAACCAGGACGTGTTCGCTTGGAAACCTTCGGCCATGCCAGGTGTTCCGAGGAAGGTGATCGAGCACTCTCTCCACATTGATGAAAAGGCAAAGCCCGTCAAACAGTGCCTATGAAGATTTGCCCTGGATCGGAAGGACGCTATACGGAGTGAGATCACCAAATTGTTGGCCGCTTGGTTCATCAAAGAGGTGTATCATCCCGAGTGGCTTGCCAACCCAGTCCTGGTGCAGAAGAAAAATAAGACATGGCGGATGTGTATCGACTACACAGACCTCAACAAGGCATGTCCTAAGGATCCTTTTGGGCTCCCCCGCATCGATCAAGTGGTGGATTCCACCGCAGGGTGTGAGCTCTTCAGTTTTCTGGACGCCTACTTAGGCTATCATTAGATCAGTCTGAAAGAGGAGGATTGCATCAAGACGTCGTTTATTACATCTTTTGGCGCTTTCTGCTATATCACAATGCCATTCGGATTGAAAAAAGCCGGCGCAACTTATCAGCACACCATACAGCGGTGTTTTCACACAGCTCGGACGCAACGTCTAGGCATACGTCGACGACGTCGTCATAAAGACAAAATCCAAATGGGATCTCATAACAGATCTGACCGAGACATTCGAGAGCCTAAGGGTATATCGGATGAAGTTAAATCCCGAGAAGTGTGTTTTTGGGGTTCCGTCTGGTAACTCGGATTCATCATCTCCCACCGGGGGATCGAAGCTAATCCAGAAAAGGTCATCGCCATCATCAGGATGAAGCCCCCGACCAACCAGAAGGATGTGCAGAAGCTCACTGGATGCGTCGTGGCACTTCGCCGATTCGTTTCCCGACTCGGAGAGCAAGGCATGCTTTTCTTTAAGCTTCTTCGCCGACAAGACGGTTTTCAGTGGATTATAGAAGCACAAGAAGCCTTCGAAGACTTCAAAAAATTTCTCACTAGAGATCTAAAGAGATTCCCGCCCATGCCCCAAGAGCCTCTCCTACTTTACATCGGTGCGACGACTTGGTCCCTCCCATGCCCCAGGAGCCCCTCTTACTCTACATCGGCGCAACGACACACGTCATTAGCAGCGCCATAGTGGTTGAATGGGACAAGGAGGGCTCCCTCCAGAAGGTACAACGTCCGGTCTACTTCATAAGCAACGTATTGGACGAATTCAAAATAAGGTACCCACAAGTTCAAAACTTCTGTATGCTGTGTTACTCACATCACGGAAGCTCAAGCATTATTTTCTAGAGCATGAAATTTCGGTGGTCACCTCTTTCCCGCTGGAAGATATACTCCATAACCGAGAGGCCATTGGGAGGATCGCCAAGTGGGCAGTCGAGTTTGGAGCCTTTGAAATAAAGTTCAAACCTCGATTAGCCATCAAGTCTCAAGCACTAGCCGATTTCGTCGCAGAGTGGACAGAGGCCCAAACCCCAGTAGCAAAGGAGAATCTCGAGTACTAAACAATGTACTTTGATGGTTTCCTCATGCTCAGCGGCGCGGGGGCTGGGATTTTGCTCATATCGCCGACTGGAAAGAAGCTACGCTACGTCCTCCAGATACTGTTCCCCGTCAGCAACAACGCCGCCGAGTACGAGGCACTCATCCACGGGGAACGCATCGCCATATCGCTCGGCGTCAAGCGGTTATGGGTACGCGGGGATTCCCAACTAGTGGTCATTTAAGTTCAAAAGGAGTGGTCTTGTATTGGCAACAGCATGGCGGCCTACTGTCAGGAGGTGCGAAAATTAGAAGACAAATTCGACGGACTGGAGCTTACACAGTGCTCCGCCGCGACAACGAAGCAACGGACGAGCTAGCGCGGATGGGATCCACTCGGGCGCAAGTCCCGACTGGTGTTTTCGCCCAGGAGCTATGCGCGCCGTCTATCAAGCTACCACCTGCATCAAGGGAAGATCAAGAGAAGCAGCCAGACCCCGATGCAGAGGTATTATCAATTACTCCCGGGTGGACTCAGCCTTACTTAGATTATCTTCTTTGTGATGAGCCGCTGGAGGATCGAAGCCTAGCCGAGTGCATCACACGCCGAGCCAAAAGTTACAAGGTAATCGGGGACGAGCTTTTTAGAAAAAGCAGTTCCGGGGTACTAAGGCAGTGCATATCAGAGCAAGAAGGCAGAGATCTACTCAGCGAGATTCACTCGGGGGAATGCGGGCATCACGCAGCAGCAAGCACCCTGGTGGGAAAAGCCTATCGGCAAGGATTTTTCTGGCCAACCGCGGTCACAGATGCGGAAGATATAGTACGCAGATGTGACGGGTATCAGTTTTTTGCACGGCAAATTCACATGCCGGCCCAAGATTTGCAGACGATTCCAATCTCTTGGCCCTTTGCCGGCTGGAATATGGACATGGTGGGCCCACTTAAGCGAGCGCAAGGCGGATTCACTCATCTCTTTGTCACCATCGACAAGTTCACCAAGTGGATTGAAGCCAAGCCGGTTGCTGACATCACGGCGGCCAAAGCACGCGAATTCTTCCGGGACATCGTGGTGCTTTTTGGCGTTCCCAATCGCATCATCACCGATAATGGCGTTCAGTTTAAGAGCAGCGAATTTCAAGATTGGGGCGAGGAACTAGGCATCAAGATCTGCTATGCCTCGGTGGCCCACCCAAAGAGCATTGGACAGGTAGAGCGCGCCAATGGATTGGTCCTACAAAGGCTCAAAGCCCGAATCTTCGATCGCCTGAAGCCGTACGCCACGCGCTGGGTGAAGGAGTTGCCTTCGGTGCTCTACGGGCTTAGAACGACCCCAAGTCGAGCAACCGGGCAGACACCCTTTTTCCTAGTCTATGGCTCGGAGGCGGTTCTCCCGACTGAATTGAAGTTCCGGTCCCCTCGGGTCGCTGGTTTCGACGGTTATCAGTCGGAGGAAGCCAGATATGAAGACCTCGATTGGCTCGAGGAAGCCAGGGAAGCAGCAATGATCCAGTCAGCAAACTACCAACAGGGCTTACGTCGCTACCATCAGCGCAACGTGCGGGGCCGTGCGTTCTCCAAGGGGGATCTGGTCCTTCGAAGGAATCAGAAGCACGAGCATAAATTCTCCCCTCTCTGGGAAGGCCCCTATGTGATCGCTGAGGTGACTCGCCCGGGGGCTTACCGGCTACATCGCGAAGATGGATCTGAAGTGCCGAATACCTAGAACATCGAGCAGCTACGTCGTTTTTATTCTTAAAAGCTTTGTATTCAAGCAGCATGTAATTAGTTTCCCTTCTTTTGACTTGCTACTCGGCCGTAAACGACCGAGCAGTAAGTCGGGGGCTACACTAAGTGTGCGGAGTCAACCGCACCCTATCTCATCAATAAACGTCGTTTTCTCTTTACCTGTGTTGGTCAAATTCGAGTATCGTGAAAATTCTTGAGTAATGGCGCTTATATATGTCCCCAACGACAATGTTCGGCTGCTCCGTAGTTGCATGGGGAGAAAGCCAAAGTGCTAATTCCAGGCACTCGGGGGCTGGATCAGTCGGCGGATGCGTTTCATGAAAAAGGATAAAGCGTACTATTCGGATAAACTGGATCACTAGTACTGAGGATCGACCAAATGTTTCCATTTATAGTTACATCTACAAGTCCAAGTGATTTACAATGTGGGTAGTAGTCGGACGGACTTCTTCTAGCAGAATACAAGCCTCCTCCTCGGTACACGCAAATCCTTCCTTCACAGCCTCGATGTCTAGGCGTGGGACGTTAGTCTTTGCGATCGCGAGGCCTTGGCTGGTGCATGTTACGGCTGCCTCTCGCATAAAGACCACCAAGGTGGACCACAAGGAGATCAGAATCAGTCAGCAGCTCTTCTTCCGGATAAAGGCTTTGGAGCGTCGGAACTATTCCTATTAGTGCACGACGGCGGAGTTCATGGGCGGTCTTCACTTCCTCCTCGAGGACCTGGAATTGCGCCCTGGATTGTTGTCGATATTCTGCAAAACCAATGGGATGAGACGAACCAGTCGGACCGCGTGAGGCCGAGCCAGGGAGAGTCACTGGTGGAGAATTACCTTCTAGCTCTTTGGCTGATTTCTCCTCCAGAGCCTTCTGCCTTGCCTCTAGTGCTGCATTCGAAGGCAAGTCTCAAGGACTATCATACAAGGAACATTATGTTGATGAAGGTTCGGGGATTTTTACCTTGGATAGTGTTGGAGTCTTCTACGTGGCGAAATCGAAGTTCGGTGACTTCTCGATGGAGCTCTTCGATTCGGCCACGATATTGTGACTTAACAGCATATAGCGCGTTGTCATATTCGTCGCTGTTTTTCAGCTCGCCCACTGTTTTCTCCACGCATATGGACTTCTGCCTCGACCTCTCTTTCATGCGCTGCATGGAGATGGGTGGAAGATTAGCGGGATTCCCCTTATGCGAAGTGAGGATTCAAGGCATTGAAAGGTCTTACCTTATATATCATAGCTTGAGCTGTTGCCATATTGTCCAGCACCTCCCACTCTTCGGCTTCTTGCCCATCGTCGACCTCGTAGCCCTCCATCTCCTTCCTCCACTTCAATCGGAGGGGTGGAGCGTGAGCTTTTGCAGGGGGACGAGGAATCTCCTCGACTTCTGGTTCCGAACTTCCTGAAGCCGGAGCTGGGGCTTTCCCCTTTGTTGCCGGGAAACGGCGAGTAGCCGCAGATGGTCCGGAGTTTGGGCAAGGTGCGGCATGTTGAGCAGAGTCCTTGGCGGATTGGGGCTTGTCTTGACAATCGGACTTTGGTGGCTCTGAGGCTGGCATTCTGCCGCCACGAGGATTTGGTGGCTCATCATCATCATTGACGGGTTTTCTGAGAAGCATTTGAAGATTATTCAAGATACGCATTTCTTGCGCATTATGGAGGGAAAATAGCATGAGAAAATACCTTTGTGATGACATAAAGGATTTAAACCCAAGTCGGACGCCCGAACCACTCGGGCCCGAACTGGGAGGTTTCTCTGCCCCCGACGTAGCCGATGGGTCTGCGGGCTGGGGAGATGGAGGGCTTTGAGGCTGCTCTGCCTGGGTAGAGGGCGACCTCGTTGCTGGGCGGCGGCGGCGTACAAGCGGGACGTTGTCGTCACCATCATCCTCGTTTGAGTCTCCTGAAGCGACCCCCTTGCCTTTCTTGGCCGGAGGAGCACTAGTCGAGCCCTCGGCGGGACGCTTGCGTGGTGCTTCTTTGTGGCGTGGAGCTTCTGAGACCGGATGAGTTGAGAAGAAGGCTTCACGTCCCTGCGACATATCAGATTATATTAGTTCCGGCTTTATCCTAAAAGACCGTGGCTGAGTTGAGGATGATTTTCTCCTTACTGCCGGTGGCGAAAATCCCAAGTGATATGGCGCTGGGCATTCGGCGCGAACTATTTCCGAGCCTGGAACGAAGAGTTCGGCTGATGATTTCCTTCTGCGTGAGGTTCTCGCTGGATTCCCGAGTGGCATCTTGAGTCTCCGAGTACTCAAAAGCGAGATGCACCCTCTCCTTGATGGGCTGGATACGGCGCTGGGTATAGTTTCAAACCACCCCAATGCCGGTCAACCCAGCGGACTTAGCTCTGTGGAGAAGAACAAGAAGTTCCTGCACTTGGCTTCCCTCGTCATCGGCGAGAGGAGAAGACCAGGAGGGATGGACTATGGGGCACTCGCCGGAGAAGGAAGGGAGGACTAGAGGAGAGTTGGCACAATAGAACCACTATGAGTGCCAGCCTTTATTGGAGGTTCTCAAAGGAAGATCAAAGTAATACTTTCGGGCCCCTTCCCGCAACTGAAATCCCGCGCCGCCGGTGGTCTTCGGAGAGTTCTTGTTGGGAAAAGGCTTGAGGAGGAAAAGATATCTAAAGAGGTCAAAGTGAGGAAAAATCCCCAAATATGCCTCATAGATGTTGATAAAAAATGGCGATTTGGAAGATAGAATTGGGGTTTAGGTGCGAAACCTCAATCCCATAGAAATGGAGTAACCCCTGGAAGAAAGGAGAGCATGGAAGGCCGAAGCCGCGGAGAAAGAAGGATTCGAAGACCACTACCTCGTCCGGGCAAGGGGTGGGGTAGGATTCGCCGGCGGCGGCGTGCCAAGACACTAATCCTTCGGAGGGGAGTACGCCGATGGAGACCAGCTTCTGTAGCCTCCGTTCGGTCGTGATGGATTTCATCCATTACTTTCCGCTCTTGGCAGCCTTGGGGGCGGTGGGAGATGGTGGATCCATTGCGTTCGGAGACGGGTGGCGGCGGAGGTGGTGACGGAGAAGAATCCTAGCGGCAGAGTTCGCTGGGAGAAGTTAACTGACTGGCGCGAAGAATGAGCGAGGTGAACTAATTTCGTTCTCCTGTTCCTAACTTATCGCAACGGGCAGTGTTTCGCGCTCTCGGCCGGGCCTTAGTCAGGTGCTGGATGCGGCCTTTCCGTGAGGGGCCCGATGATCACTCGGCTAGCTGCGTGGTTCCCCCCGAGAGGTTTGCGTTAAGCGCCGAGTGCCGGTCTAGGAGCGAACGAACCTAGCTACTCAGATGAAGCGATGTTGCGGATTCAAGATCAAATCAAGAAGAAGCAATGTAGCAGATTCAAGATTAAGACGAAGAACAAGATATCTGATTACCGAAAAGATCTTCATTAAAAGGCACTTAGGCCTAATTACATTTTCTCCGCGGCACAGCACATCGAGCTAGGGCTCGTCGCTGGCTCGCGGAGGAGCAAAAGAAGAATCCCCCCGGTGGGAGGACCTCAGTACTCACCGTCGGCGAGGAGGGCTGCGACCAATGCGTCCTTGAGGGGGAAGCGCACTTTGTGGAGTTGCGGGAATCCGCGGATCAGAACCCTAATGGATTCTTCCGCGTCGATCTCCACTTTCATTGGAGCGAAATCTCGCCAGAGCTCATCTTCGAAAGCTTTGGCGACAGCTTTGGCGGCGGCTTCCGCCTCGTCCTTCGCGCGGGCCTCGGCGATCCACATCTCGATCATCTCCATAATATTCGCCATTGTTCTCAAGGAGAAAAGGGTGGAGATTTTTGGGTGTCGCTGACAAGATGAAGACTCAAAAACTTGAAGGCTGGTGGTGAAGTAGTGCTCTACCCCTGGGATTTCTTTTATACGCAGAGGAAGTTCAAAGGGCGTGCCTTGTAATCCGTTTCAGACACAGTAAAACCATCATGGCGATGGGACGAAAGTGGATACGGATACGGTTTTCCACGGAAGCACGTGTCGATTCGGTTGTGCGAGAGAAGGGCACGAAAACACTTCGCCTCCCCCTAATTGGGCTTGGGCTAAAACTGCAAAGGGCAATCCCCTTAACAGGCTTTCTTAACACGCCGCTAACGGTGGCAATGTGTTAAAATCGAGCCTAATTCGGCCTCGGTACACCCTGGAGGGCATATGACCGGCAGAGCCAAAATTAAAAAATATCTCACGGCATACCCCATGTTGGGTCACTAACCAACTTCGCATGTTCGAGGTTGGGTGTTGGTGAGATTTGGGTACGATTTCGGAAGTACGCCCTTTATAGGGTGGCTAGTTGTACACCGCTACCCGGGTACAAGTGCCTCTCGGCCAAATTGCATCCAATCAGTATGCCCCGAGGGGTCTGTGCTGATCCCTTCTCTGGTTGGGACAGGTACCACTCGGCTGAAAGGTGCGCCCCATGCTGGGCCGAGTGCTAGTCCTTGCATGTTAAGGCTAGGCGCCTGATGCTGAAACCCTTTGTAACGTCTAAATTACAGCATGCTGCACAACAGAAGTTGTAAAGATGGCCAATCGTTGCTTTTGCATTGCAAGAGTGGGTGCCAAGTAGCCGGATTCATCTGTTGAGGCGATGTGCCCAATGGGCCGAATAAGCTGGAGTTTGGCATTGCCAATCCAGGCGTTGCTTTAACACAAAAATTTAAGATTTCTTGAGTTCTTTACAATCTCTTTTCAGATTACAGGGGATATTGGCAGAACCAGTCGGCCAGGCATCTGAGTCGATCGTAAAGCACTCGGGGGCTACTGTGGACTATGTGGACCCCGGGTATCCTCTAGAAGGCCCATAAGGAAGCAAATAGGGGGCGATCCAAGTCGGCCGGTCAGGGATAAGGACCACTCGGGTTCCACGCAAGCTCCAAGGAAGTTCTCGAGGATATAATCTATCTCCATGTAATTAGCAGATCAGCACATGCATTCCATGTAACATCATAACAGAAATAGTTGCCGTATACCACGCGCTATCCTGTAATTCTATCTCTCCCTACACTATATAAAGGGAGGGGATAGATGCCATCGGCATAGATACACAGAATCATCATAGCATCATCTTGCATCCTGCATTTTGATCTATCATATAATCCCAGAGCACAGGAAGTAGGGTATTACCTCCGTTGAGGGCCTGAACCTGTATAAACCTTCGTCTTGTGTTACCATTTGACTTAGTTCTTGATTAGCGTCCCCTCGTACAAATTCACTGCCGGCGGTGACCCCCAGTTAGTCACCAGTCGACACCTACAGTCCGCACTACCAACCCAAATTTGTGGTGGAGGGAATTTTGTCACCAGAAGATACCCACATTAATAGAGATTCTCGTAGCCTAATTGTATATACATGCATTGTCGTAGGCCCTCTTTGATTACTTTTTAATTTTAGTTTTGCTTATAGTTGGGAAAATTGATTATCTTGAAAGTGATATGAAAAGGCTAAATCATTAAAAAAAAAATTTCGAAAAAACACTACAAAATTCTAGAAAAAAAAAAGTAAATTGCATTGTAGGTATCTAAGTTGTCTCGATGATCAAATAGGTCCCAAAACGTGAAATCTGTAGATTAATGTATCCAAAGTTGTTTAAGTAGGTCAAGTTAGGTCTTGAGCTCCATGAGTTAGCCATTTTTCTGACATGGATTGCCATGTCACCTGTCCATGTGGCGCAAATTTGCAAATAAACTCCTCGACTCCACCCTATTAAGCTACAATCCAAACACCGACCCTCCTCTCTCCCTCCTCTTAGCACGCGCGCGCTCTCTCTCCATCTTTGTGTACTTACCGCCACCTCCGGGACCTACTGTCGTCGGCCTCCGCGCCCCAGGGTCTACCGCTCGTAGGTCACCTTCTAGGGCCGAGTCATCGCCACCCTCCTAGGGTCCACACCCCCATGATTCATTGTTGCTGCCACCTCCTGGACCCGACGACGGCGGCCTCCGCGCCCCTAGGGTCCGCCACCCCAAGGTCTCAACCCGGGCTGGGCCGTCGCCGCCCTCTCGAGTCCAGCGCCTTAGATTCGTCGTAGCCGCCACCTTTGGGACCAGCCACCCCTAGATCCACCGTTACCAGCTTCCGTGCCCCCGAGATTCGTTGTAGCCGCCGCCTTCGAGACTCGTCGCCCCTAGACCCGCCGCCGCCGGCCTTCGTGCCCCCAGGGTTTGCCACCGCTAGGTCTTCGGTAGGGGCTAGGTCGTCCCCGCCCTCTCGAGGCCCGCGCCCCTAGGATCCATCGTCGCTGCTTCCTCTGGGACCCGATGTCCTTGGATTCGCCGCCGCCGGCCTCCACGCCCCTTGGATTTGTCGCCGCCGTAGGCCTCCGCCAGCCAACACCGCCCTAGCCCATGCGTTGTTTTTGTCGTTGGTTTTGCATCTTCCCCGAAGCCGGTGTCGCCGACCTGTGTGCTATCTTCGCATCGCACCAAGGTGTGATGATTTTTTGTTTGCAAATAGTTGCCATGTGGCAGATGATGTGGCTTGCTTTTGATGTGGATGTGCTTTTCACAAATAATTGACATGTGGCAAGTGATGTGGCGGTCTGTGTCAGAAAAAATGACTAGCTCATGTTGTTTGGGACCTGATTTGAATCACTTATAAACAACTTTGGCTACGTCAATGTGCAGATTTCGTGTTTTGGGACCTATTTGTTTCTCCAAAGGATTTTATATAACTACATTGTAATTACTCTTAAAAAAAATACGGAGAATAGTCCGTATAAAATAACAAAAGCTTTAAATCCAACATAAGCTAAACTAAAACAAGAAATCATAAATGGCCGCAATGTACGGTAACTTGTATCTTTAACGTAAGCATCGATATACGTTTTGCATGGACCCTGGCCGCCTCGATTAAAGGATACGGCCTACTCCCTCCGTCCCAAAAAGAAAGTCATTCTGGGCTTCAAAATTTGTCCCAAAAAGAATGTCATTCTAGATTGTGGGTCCCGCTCCATTTATTAAATTGAATTATTATACTCCACTCCACTCCTCCCACCCACCGCTCTCTCCGTCCACCATTCATCACCCTCTCCCCGCATCGCCTCCTCCGTCCTCCCCCTTCCCCTTTCTCCGCATCACCCTCCTCCCCACATCGGCTCCTACGCATCAGCCTCTCCCTGCACCAACCCCTCCTCGCATCGCCTCCTAGATCTGTCCTCCCCCCTCTCCCCGCATCATCTCCTCTGATTTCGTCCCCTTAGCGCTGAGTTAATTACTCCACCCAGGTGTACATGCATCATTTGACTTGTGCAATATTCTTAAAGTTTGAATGCTAAAACGACATTTTTTTTTTGACCGAGGGAGTAGATATAATTAAGTACAGCGACTCCAATTAATCAGCAACCTAGCGACATCTTTTATTCGGAGGATCCGTCCATGCATGCATGACAACGATCCATCCTGGAGACCTGGACTGGCATCACGTGGATATCAAAGTCTACGGGAAAGAACATGTGTGTAGAAACCATGTGTGATGTGTCTGACACTTTGACCTGGAACCAATAGCCATAGCCGTTCGTCGGCCGGCGACGGCGACACCAGGTCAGGGTGCGTGGTGGAGCGCACATAACCAAGCCGCGCGCAAACGCAAAGCCTAGCGAATTAATAATTAGCACTAGCAATGAAAACAGGGCGGATAAGAACAGACAGTGATTTTATCATATCCGTATTCGACTTTTCTAATTAGATGCAGATACAGATACAGATAGCATTAAAACGGATTGGATATTAAATCGGAAACAGATAATAATAAAACAGATACTAACCGAAATCGGACGGTAACCGAAAATAAAACGAATATATACCGGATAGTACGTTGTCATCCTATGTAACAAACATTTGATTGATATAAAATATTTGAATAACATAACATAATGCAATATTGATAGTCTCAACTTAAGATATTAAAAGTGTACATATAGTTCACAAATTGATTATACATGATAACTAAATACGAATGACACATTACACATATAGCAACTATCCGCTTCATTTTCATCCCAATGTAAAGGTGACTATCGTGATGGACTAAGGATGTGGCCTGTGGGCCTCGTATTAGCTGCTAACTTGCCAGATGGGTTGCTGCCTGAGTTTTGGTCAATATCTGTTTAACTATCCGGGTAGCTATTTTTTCTGAATATCCGTACCTGCTCCATTTCCATCGGATATTGTCGATATCATATCCGCTCCGCTATCCGCTTAATCTATTCAGATAATTATCCGTATCCGTATCCGTCGGATACTAAAATTTCTTACCATTTTCAAAAAAAAAATGGTGTCGGATAAGGATACGGTCCAAATATTATCTGCTCCGTTTTCATCCCTAATTAGCACGCACACACAGTCACATAATCGTAGCTAGTCTCCGCATGAACCACTAGCAGCAGAACGTGGAACGTAGCAGTAGCCAGTAGATACTCACAGTTGTTTACTTTTTTAGCTAAAAGTTGATGAAAATCTTAATCTGAAAAAAGATATGACCCTTCAAAAGACGTTTTAAAGAATTTAAAAATTTATAAAATATTATTTTACGAACTTTAGAAAAAAACTATTTAAAACCATACAAAAATAACTAAGAAGTACTGTGGTTGTTGGCGGCGGCGCCAGCAAGGTCAGGTAAGAGAGAGGAGGGAGAAAGAGGAAGGAGGATTCAATCATTTTTTTAACTATAAGAGAATTTTTGTAAAATAACTACGTGAGGGTTGTGATATATGGGTACAAATTTCTTTCGACAGAATTTATAGAGCCGCATGTATACACAGGTGGACTTTCCCATATATATCCAAAACAAAACAGTGATCCATCCTGCATTTCTGCCATGCTGCGGACCCTAAAGAAATCGGCGTGCGCAACGAGCCCGTGCCGAAAACCATCGTGTTCTCCGTGGCAAGCACGCGCGCGGCCGCCCCTAGCTAGTAGTCAAGGTGTTGAACTTGGTTCAACGTCACATATAGATTATACATATAGTCCATCGGGTGATATCTGGGTAGAGACTATCTTTTTGTGTAAGGAAACCTGGGTAGATTATCTGCCGAAACTATCAGGATCGGAAGCTTCCTCTTTAACCAGTTTCTGCACACATGCTTCTTTTGAGTAGACTTATTTAGGCTGTTTGGTTGGCTGCATTTACAGAGATTTGCATCTACAGATGCAGAATCTTGCTTTTTTCCTGTGTTTGGTTGCCTACATCTGGTTTTGAGCCTGGCTCTGTGGATGCAAGATTCTTCATGCAGCCTGGCTTTGGGAAACACAGAAAATGAGTGTTTCTCTAGATGCAACGCATGACGGCCTCGTGTTCTGTGCATAGGACCACAGTCAGTCACTATATTAAGCCATGCATGGACTGCTAACGTGGCAGGTAACTTTTTATTTTCTTCTTTTTTGTTTGTATCTTTTTATTAGCATATCCGATTACCGAACCGATTTCAAAAATGGATTTCTGACATTTTTTCGAACAAAACTAAACCACACTCGCTATATAAATTTCAAAATAATTAAAATTCAAAATATTCGCCTATTAAACACTCAACCAAACACTGTCTCTGCATCTGCACATCCCGTATCTCACCAGCCTGGCTGAGTCGGACGGGCCAGGCTCGTGAGAGAAGGCAACCAAACAGCCTAATTATGGACGGTGTACTATATATGTGCAAAAGCTAGGTGTTGTGGTCGGACTCGGACGGCCATCAATCAGTTTTCGCCGTCGTCATACGGAAAACCAAAATGCACGAGTTGCGACTCAGACAAATTAATTAAGCATGGAAATAGAATTTTTCTGTTACTTAACGGTCATTTTAGCTGGCTATCTAAAATCTCTACAATTAGGGTCTGTTTGGCAACAAAGTATTTTCATAGTTTTGAGGCAAAACCATGGTTTTGAAAAATACCATGGTATTTTGGCAATAAGGTATTTGGAAGCAATCTCAAAAACTCTGTTTTGAAAACCATGGTATTGGCAATACCATGGTATTTTTGAAGTATTGTAGACTCCATTCCAACCCAATGTTTTTTCACTTGTGCTAGCAAACCATGGTATTAAAAAACCATAGTATTTTATAGTCATAGCAAAACACAAACCATGGTATATATTACAAAACCATGGTTTTCAAAAACTTTGTTGCCACACAGGCCCTTAGTGTAGCGGTGGAGAAAAGAAGAATTAATTTCTATTGTGATCGTGCAGCATGCAAGTCGAGGCGAGGACAGCGATGGGCATGTGCTTCGCGGCCGGTGCCGCAACATCGCTTGGGGCACCGGGGCCATGTATCCCATTTCTGAAAATAGTTAAATGTATTTAATGCAATCTTTTAAAAGGTTTTAGAGGTATATGTAGTAGTATCAAAAGCCCAAAATAAAAGGATCATAGTTTTTCAAACTTATCAAATGTTTGTTTCAAAAAGGATAATAATACCAAACGAACCATTTGATGAATGTATGAATATATGTACATTTGTATAAGTCTCATGCCTTTGAAAATCCTTTTACTATTGCATGCTATCTTTTGGTAACATAATGTCCAAAGCGTTTCACGTGGAGAGGGAGAGGACATGGAGATTCTGTAACCATGACTAGGATTGACAGGTGTTTCGCAACCCTCGATTGGGACCTCCTCCTGCCTTCAAGAGAGCTCCGGCCTCTTTCATCCTTGATCTCCGACCATTCTCCTCTTCTGCTCATCTCCACTGTGCCGTCTAACAGGTACCGGGGTTTCCGTTTCGAGAGCTTTTGGCCAAGATTGCCTGGTTTTGCCGACATGGTCAAATCGGCATGGGAGGCCAATGTGGTGCCCAATGGGGCATTGCGACGGTTATCCTGCAAATTAAATAGAACGGCCAAGGCGTTAAGACTGTGGAGCAAAAATCTAATAGGCCCCGTGAGACTTCAGCTAGCCATTGTGACGAAGGTTATCTTTAGGTTTGACAAAGCGATGGAGGTGAGAGAGCTTTCGCTACCTGAACTTGGCTTATATAAAGATTTGAAGAACAGGGCTCTAGGTCTCTCCTCGGTCGAAAGGTTGAGAAAGAGGCAGCAATCTAGGGCTAAATTCCTTTCTGAGGGGGATGCCAACACGAAGTTTTTCCACGCCTCCGTCTCCGTGGCACAGGGGCGTAGCAGGATCTCGCGCTTGCAAACTGACCGAGGTGTCCTGTCCGTAGCCTCAGACATTGAGGATGTTTTTCACTCTCATTTTACCGACCTCCTCGGTTCATGCAAGGAGAGGTCACACACCCTTAACTGGAACGTGCTTCAGTTTCAACGGCTGATCTGCATGATTTAGAATCACCTTTCTCGGAGGATGAGATACATGATGTCGTTACACACCTCCCTTCGAAGAAAGCCCCAGGTCCAGATGGTTTTATAGGCCTCTTCTACAAATTGTGTTGGGACATCATCAAAGGTGATGTAGTCGCTGCTTTCCAGGATCTCTGGCACTGTAGGGCAGATGGTTTCATCTCTTTAAATTGCGCCCATATTGCACTTCTGCCAAAGGGGCAAGGCGAGCCCTCCGTCACTGCTTTCAGGCCGATAAGCTTAATGCATAGCTTTGGCAAGCTCTTCTCCAAGGTCCTTGCGAACAGGCTATCTAGACACCTGCAGCAGATGGTTTCCCCAGTTCAAAGTGCTTTCATTAAGGGGAGGTCGATTCAGGACAACTTCCTCTGGGTTAGATCGAGCGTGCAGCACCTGCATAGGAAAAAGGTGCCATCGCTTCTGATGAAGTTGGACATTCAGAGAGCCTTTGACTCAGTGAGTTGGGAATATCTTCTGGAGGTACTACAGGCTTTCGGGTTCGGCCAACGCTGGCGGGATTGGCTAGCCATTTTGTTAAGAGATTCCACCTCACAGGTCTTGGTAAACAGCTTGCCGACCAGAGCCCTCGCTCACTGTAGGGGACTAAGACAGGGCGACCCGCTATCCCCAATGTTGTTCATTTTAGCCATGGAGCCTTTAGCTTCGCTCCTGCATTTGGCTGAAGAGAGAGGTGTCTTCCAATCCATCCCCCACAATCTGGCTAGGTTAAGAGCCTTCGGAAGTGCAGGCTATTTGTCAAATCTTCAAGGCCTTCCAAGGGGCAACTGGTCTGGCCGTGAACTGGGCCAAAAGTGAGGTCTTCCCAATTAGGTGCGATCAGCACATCGAGGGGTGGCTTCACAATGAGATCCCGGCGCAATTTAAGGGCTTCCCTTGCAGCTACCTAGGGTTGCCCCTTAAGCCAACTAAAATTAGGAAGCACGAGGAATTGGCTATAATTGAAAAGATTAGGTGCAGGCTGGCGACTTGGAAGACCAAGCTTCTCTCAAAGGAAGGCCGCTTGGTTCTTGTCAATTCCGTCCTCACTTCTATGGCGGTCTACCATATTATGGTTTTTGAGCTTAGTAAGTGGGCGATCAGGAAGATTGACAAAATAAGGCGGTCTTTTCTTTGGGGTGGAGAGGATGATTGCCAGGGTAGCAAATGCCTGGTCAATTGGGCTACGGTGTGCAGGCCAAAAGAGCTGGGAGGTCTAGGTGTCAAGGATATTGGCAGATTTGGTAGGGCTTTGCGTCCACGTTGGATATGGCATGCTTGGGACTCTCCACCCAGGCCGTGGACTAACTCCATGATCTCTTTCCCTACCACGGATACCGTTCTATTTCGGGCAGCCACGGAGTTTATCTTGGGGGATGGTTGCAGGGCTTCTTTTTGGACCTCTCCCTGGTTACAGGGTTCTTCGCCGTGTGACATCGCACCGCACTGCTATAGGCTTGTCAGAAGGACTCGCCTTTCCGTGCACGAGGCGGTCTCTAATGGCAGGTGGATGATACCATTGAGGAGGATCAACACGGCGGAGCAGGTTCGCGAGTTCGTAAGCCTTTGGTCAGCTGTAAACCATATTGTTCTACGTCCAGGAGTTCCAGATTCAGTGCGTTGGAAGTTTACAGCTTCAGGGCAATACTCGGCACGTTCGGCTTATTCCGTACAATTCTTCGGTTCGACGCAGCCTCATGATTTTGCTCGCATTTGGAAAGCAAAGGCCCAGAGAAAATGTCGTTTTTTCTTCTGGCTTTTGATTAGGCAAAGGCTGTACACCGCAGATCGTCTGTCTTCAAGGGGGTGGCCGTGCAATCCGCTTTGTGTGTTGTGTGCTGCTAGCCAAGAAAACCACAAGCATCTTTTTTGGGAGTGCACTTTCGCGAGGCAAGTTTGGCATGCCATGGCGCCGTCTCTTCCTTCCACCAAGGTTGATAGCCACACAATTTCTTCTGTTGGGCGGTGGTGGGATCAACAGTCCGGAGGAAGGGCTGTCAGGCGCATTGAAGATGGTATCATCGTTGCAGTTTGTTGGAATATCTGGAAAGAGAGAAATGCAAGGATTTTTCGTCACGAGGATTGTTGGCCAGACGATGTTGTGCTTAAGATTAAAAGTGAATTAGGCTAGTCCGCGTGTCTCGCCGGGCTAGCTGTGTTGTGTGCTGTAAACGGTTGTGTGTTGTGGGCAATGCCTTGTGACTGCTGCTTTGTTTTTTCCTTCCTCTATTAATGAATTGGGCACCTCGCCTCTTTCAAAAAAACTTTCAATAGGTATAAATATAAGAACTTTACTATTTTCATAATCTAGTTTGGTTACAAAAAGGAAATTAAAATAAATGTTTTTGAAACATGGAATTTCGAAAAATCTAGGAAATAACTTGTTGACCTTTTTAAGAGATTTATTTCAAACCTTTTTGGTCAAAACCCATAGTGAACGCTTTTTAACGTAGTATCGTGCTAATTTATTGAGCTAAACAACAACTAACCTAGTAGGTTTGCTACTAATTACTGGTAGCTGAAGCATATACATAGTTTAACAAGGGTACTTATATTAATTTGATAGGAGTGTAGAATAAAGTGACATATTTCTCCTGAAATAAAATTAGCAAACTTGAGAACCTCTTCTTGGAACTTTTAAATTGCTAATTGTCGATACATGTTAAAAATAAATAATATGTAACTAGTCATGAGTTGATAGTTTGTTTTCCAGTGACTGATTAAACTAAACTTGTGTAATACCCAGAAGTTGGGCAAAGACAACTAAACATGTGTAAAGCCTCCGTGCCCCTGGGGTCCACCACTTCTAGGTCTCGGCCGGGCCTAGGCAGTCACCGCCGTTCCTAGTCCCGCAACCCCAGGGTTCATCATAGACACCATCCTCTACTCCTAGATCGCTGTTACCATGACATATTCAATATTATAGTCAATGTTATAACTAGTCCATTGAAAAAGCTAACTATATATTATCTATAGATGACATGTCACTTATTTATAGCTAGCAGCTAGCTGTACTATTGGTGATGCTCTTACCGGCTTTCGGGTTCTCGAGACTCATCGTCGCCACCGCCTCCGAGACCTGTCACCCCTAGACACCAATCATAAATGGCCACACTGTACTGTAACTTGTATCTTTAACGTAAGCGTCGATATACGTTCTCCCTGGCCGCCTCGATAAGGACACGGCCTAGCTAGTAGTACTATGTAAGTACAGCGACTCCAATTAATCAGCAACCCAGCGACTGCTTTTATTCGGAGGATCCGTCCATGCATGCATGACAACGATCCATCCTGCTGACCTGGACTGGCATCACGTACGTAGAGATCAAAGTCTACGGGAAAGAACATGTGTTGTAGAAACCATGTGTGATGTTCTGACACTTTGACCTGGAACCAATGGCCATAGCCGTTCCTCGGCCGGCGACGGCGACGGCGACGCCAGGCCAGGGTGCGTGGTGGAGCCCACATAACCAAGCCGCGCGCAAATGCAAAGCCCAGCGAATCAATGACCACACCAACAGTCGGAAAAATTGGTTGTATAATACTTCATTGACGTGCTTCATAAAAACTAACACTCGGTTAACATGCATTTTGATGAATAACATCGGACACACATGCGGCATACCCGTAAGTTACCTTTATAACTACCCAGTTACGGAGTAGCGTTTGATAACCCCAAAGTATACAACTACGCATGCTGGGACTCTATGATGATCTCAGGTCTAAGGACCATATAGGTGTACCACTCGAGACAACAATCTGATGGCACTATTAAGATAACAATCTCAGCAGTGTCTCGGAGTAGGTCAATCCAACCATCCGTGTTCTCTAACACGTGTCCACATTATTGATTCGATATCCACAATATCTATGGTATGTGAAACAGTACCATCAATCAATACATGTGCCGATCAATCATTACTGCTCCTCGTAATGATTCTGGATCAGGGATCAGTTTAGAATAATGTCATACAAACAATGTGTCTCACAACCAAGTCGTACTTGATGAACAAAGTTATGACCATTATTCATGGAACCTGATAAGCTAGTTATCGAAAAGTACATGAACAAAGACGTATTACACAATCATCTCATGATTGATCTAGGGCATATTCCCTTCACACACCACCATAAGGAATTCCGAGTACAAGATGTACAGACTCTGGGCTTATTGGTAAACATTTGTTCCCTACAACTATATCTAAACAGTTGATGTCGACGTGATCTACAATCCACTGTACAAAAGCCCAGGGAACACTGCAACCCTTGAAGTCAAGCAAACACCCAAGTCCATATTTGTGAATGGCTTCTTTATTAGCATCAAATAGCAAATCAATAACATTGTGGAAGTAGGCCAGATTGCATCTGCTAAAAGGAACTGCAGGACTTGAACGTCTAGGGTATTTGGATTTCTACCAAAAATAGGAAAGAAAAATTAAAATAAGAAAAAGATAACATGATGTATATGAGACAGAAACAAATTGCAAAAAACTGATAAAAACAAAAGCGGATTGAAAAAGAACTACTAAAACAAATGGTGCATTACTAATATAAAGAAACCATAACATTGCAACATATAGGGAGGGGGGCTACAAAATCAGCACAGTTACCTTACTTATCCTAGCATATCTTTTCTTAGACTTAACACTCTTCTTGATGTTGTTCTTCACCTGCAAAGAAAAGGAAAACAACAAAACAACAGAACAAATTAAGCTTTCCCTGACCATGTAAGATTCAATCACCTGCGAAAAAACATAAAATGAATAAAAAGAACAAATACTTGTACAAAAAGAAAACAGCCATACCAGCTCAAACATCTTCTCATAAACTAGACCTTCAGAAGAATCACTTTCCTCAGAAGAAATCTCATGGCTGGATTCCTCTAAGCTGAAATTGGAGTCTTCAACATCCACACTATCAGATCAGATCAGATCCTTCAACTTCACTCAAGTTCTTACCAATATCATGAATTGCTGATTTCATTTTATTAGCTCTCGATGTTTCTACATAAAGTAAACAAACACAACAAAAAAAAATCAACAATTACTCCACAAAGATGTTGCATTCAATAAAAGGGTTTGACAAAAACAAAAAGAAAATAGTCAAACCTGCACACCCTCCATCTGACTCTCTGGCCCTGAATAATTTCTTCCTCTTCAGCATCACTGCAAAACAACATATCATTATAATAGACTCAACCAAAACAGACCTACCAGGGTTAATATAACAAGTTGGAAAAAGTACCAATTTGGTCCCTCAACTATAGCCGTTGGACCACTTTGGTCCCTGAACCTCAATACCGGACTTGGGAAGTCCCTCAACTAACAAAACCGGACTTAAATAGTCCTTTGACCCGGTCAGCAGGTGGTTTTAGGGACCTTTTAAGTCCGGTTTTGTTAGTTGAGGGACCTCCCAAGTCCGGTTTTATTAGTTGAGGGACCTCTCAAGTCCGGTTTTGAAGCTCAATACCGGGTAAAAGGACTATTTAAGTCTGGTTTTGTAGTTGAGGGACCTCCCAAGTCCGGTATTGAGGTTGAGGGACCAAAGTGGTCCAGGGGCTATAGTTGAGGGACCAAATTGGTACTTTATCCTAACAAGTTAGACCGCAATATACAAGAGCTTAACCGCATACACATATGGGATTGGGCATTGTTGGACTACCATGTCTATCCCATCAAGCTAGAGCCAGAGACACATAAGGACTGAACATGGGGGATTAAGCATTGTTGATCTACTATGTCTATCCATCAAGCTAGAGCCAGACACACAAAAGGACTGACCCCACTTAACAAAAAAAAAAGGACACTAACCTTCGGGTAGTGCATTCATGTCTTCACCCCCCAAATGAGTCTTCCTCTTCTTCATCCCTGCTAAAAAAAACACATAAACGAAAAATACAAGAACATCCGATTTAGTGGCATTTAAACACTGGTTTTTAGTTATGGGCTTATATAAGCAATCTAGAACAACACACAATCCACCGACTTGCCCCCACCATTCCAAATCCTCATCTAATTTGTGGCTGGAAATTACAAAAAAAAAACTAACACCTGAGCTCATCCCCATCTAGAAAAAAAGAAAGGCTACCAGAGGTGTGCATGCATTCCATTTAAAATCTGAATGAAATCAGAAAATAGCGCACACAAAAAATAGCACAAAAATCAAACAAGGGCCGAAAATCCATGAAATAAAATAGCACAGACAGATCAAAAAAAGCCCCACCTAGTGCCAAAGCAAAAAAAAATGAGAATGAGACGTACACATCAGATGGGAATACGACTCAGATCAACACTATACAACATGAATATCAACAAGAAACGGCGACTTGAATGGTGCAAAATCCCCAAGACACACACACAGTCCCCCCAAAAAAATGAGGCAACTCACACTCAGAAGAAGAACGCAAAAATCTCTTGAACCATCGAGCTTAAATCAATAAAAATGGCTAACAAAAAAATTGCACTAGAACAAGCACAAAACCGGATACACCTTTGTAAATAAGCTCGCGTGAACAAGCACAAATCGGATCCAGCATCAATCCAACAAGATTAAACTTGAAAAAAACACTAACAAATTGCCTCCCCCGCGTCAATCCCCTCTCTCCCCCAACTGTGCAAAAATCTGAGCTACACACTAACTCAACACACAAATCTAAACAAAAAACCTATACCGTACGCATAGTATGACCTCCCAAAATCAACACGTTGATAGATTACAAACACGAGCCGCAGAAAAAGCATTCCCCACCGTGCGCACAGTGTAGCCACGACGAGACCTCCGAATCTAAGGAAAACGGCGACGAATTCTACCTCTCGGCTGCGAGCTCGGACGAGCGATGGAAACGGCAACCGCGGCAACGGAATGGGGAACGAAATCGCCGATGCAATCGCCTCCTTCGAACAGTGCACCTCGCTTTCCCCTCTCTGTCCGAAAGAAATGCATAGCGCGAGACAAAATCAATGCGTGGGCTCTTGAAACGGTAGAGCTACACGTGGTTCCCCCGCACGACTTCTAAATGACACGCGTACGGTGAGGATGGTCGCCTGAGCGCTGTCCGGATTGCAGGCGCCTACACGGAAGCAAAACTGAATAAATAAACTAGGGAGAGTCAAATGTGATGAGGGCCAATCCATTTGTATCCCTACTCTCGTATGTCCTGCCACTGGTCACCTCTTGCAAGCAAAAAAAAAAAGAGAAAGTCAGAGCCGACGAAGGTTAGCCGACAGTGACGCTTCCACACCGATCGCGTCGTCGTCTTCTCCCTCCTCGTCAGTTAGCAATGGCCTAACCATTGATTATTTGATGCGCATGCATGCATGCATGGCGAGATCGATGAGCCGTGACGCGAGCATGGCGTGGCGCCGGCGTCAGCGTCAGCGGCTAGCTAGCTCGCCGGCAGGTTGGCCGCGAGGAGGCACGTAACGTACGTGTGGGGCCCTCTCGATCGCCGTCGTCGTCTTCCTCTCGCTCCTCGTCATCGTCGTCGTCGTCTCCGTGGACTAGCTAGCTAGCTGTAGTGTGTGTAGACTGGCTGCGTGGGGAAGCGAGCGAGTGATGATCAGCGGCGACGGCGACGGCGGCGAGTGGGTGTCCCCCCGGGCGGGGGGCGGCCGCCGGCGACCAAACGGACACGCGTCCTGCCGATTAGGGATGGCAAAAATACCCATGGATCCGGGTACCCGCGGTACCCGACCCGATGGGTCTGGGTCCGGGTCTAATCCTGGACCCATGGGTATGAGATGTCAGGTCCGGGTCCGGGTCCGGGTCTCAAATTAGACCCATGGGTACCCGGACCCGGACCCGAAAAAATAGACTGACAAGTGGTCCCAAGTTGTCATTGACTCATTGTCTCTCTCATCTACCCTCATCTAACCCTAACTCTCCCAGACTCCCATCCGGCCATCCACTGAGTCACTAACCCACACACTGCCTCTCTCTCTCTCCTCACTTGCCATCCTCTCAGCCGTCGCCGGCCTTCTCCCGTCAAACGCCGCCCCTCTCGCCTCTCGGCCTCTCCCTCTCTCCAGTCTCCAGTCTCCAGTCTCCAGTCTCCATCCTCGAGGCGACGGTGGCGTCGAGCAGGAGGCGGCGGCGGCAGCGCGTGCGGGTGGCCGCGGCGAGCAGGAGGTGGCGGTGGCGGCTGGGGCTGAGCATCCGGGCGGCGGCTTGCACTAGCACGGCGTGGCGGCCGGCGGCGGCTTGCAGGAGGCTACGGCGGCTAGCAGCGCATGCAGGAGGGGGCCAGCGGCGGCGCGTGCAGAGGCGGCCGGCGGCGCGTGTAGAGGCGGCCGGCGGCGGCCCGAGCGTCCTCTCTCCCCCTCCCTTCCCGCTCTCATGTTGGACCCGACGGGTACCCGTTCGGGTCTGGGTACCCGCCGGGTCCGGGTCTGGGTATAGGTTTAGACCCGAGAGCAACTTCGGATCCGGGTCCGGGTCTATTGTTCGGGTCTCGGGTCCGGGTCCGCGACGGCTGGACCCGGAGGGACCCGATCCGATTGCCATCCCTGCTACCGATCGATTGCATGGCACGGCAGGCAACAGCACACGTACGTACACGCAGCTCTCTCCCTCTCTCTGATCAGCCGATCGACGTATGGATTGGCTCGACGTACTAACGTACTGTACGCTTTCAGCTAGCCGCAATCGCTGACGGCTCTGAATTCTTGATTCCTCTCTCTCTCTCAGTCTCTCTCTCTCTTGTTGGTAATCCAGGCATCGTCTACATGTAAATAACGTCGTTTTTTCAGCTTGTTAGTTAGCTAGTCAGTTAGTTCTATTGTCAGTTAGTTTTTGAGCCGTTGCAGCTCGCTGTAAGTGGCGCGTCGCGAATAACAAGCGGCTCGATGTGCGTTTCATCCTCACGGGAGCTGGAGTCACTACAGGAATCAAACTCAGTGTCGGCGGCCAGAACCGACGTCATTGGTCCAAAAAACCGACATCATAGACCTTTGTCGGCGGCTGGCCGACGACACAGATCCGCCGACATTGATTTTTTCAGCCGCCGACACAGAGATCATTTCCTGTAGTGAGTTAGTTTGGACGCCCGATTCGCGCGGCACGACTGGAGGCTGTGGGATGGCGCAGCGCGTGCAAGGTCGTGGGGTGCGGAGAGGGCGACGTGGAGTTAGTGGTTGCTTGTTCTTGTTGTTTCTATTTAAGCAAGAAATAGAGAGAAAAGCGGTGGTTCTGACCGCACCAAAACCCAGCGTGCTTCGCGTGAGTAAGTTAGTGTTTCGTCTCCGGTAACGGCAGCTCTGGCGAGTGCCGAAACAATTGGTATCAGAACTCGCTTCCGATCGTGGGCGCGTGATTCTGTAGTTGAGTGGGGCAGTGGCGGATCCAGGAATTCGACGATGGGGTAGCGGACGACGGACCGACCTTAGCAACACAATTCAATGAAAAAAACACACCGAATATAATAGTTTAAATTAAAATACATAATAAATCCATTACAACCATATCGATGTGTCCAAAATACTAACAAAGTAATAGAAAACTAAATTGCACATTCGTCATTCAATCATTCAATCATGTGTCCAAAATACTAACAAACTATAGGATTGTTCCTCTTCATCGTTTAATCCCTAAACCAAACCACAAATATTGCACATTCGTCATTCAATCATTCACTTTTGAAAATATTCTAATTTTGAAGAATTGCAATCACATATCAAATATATGGAGTGGTAAGTGGATAGGTACTAACCGCGGACCGGGGGGAGCTGGGAGGAGGCGAGGGCGGAGGGCGCCAGGGCCTAAGGCGGGTGACCGGGCGTGGCGGCGACGCATGCCTGCGTATCGTGGCCGGTGCCGGCGAGGCGGGTGAGCTGCTCTACGGTGGCAGCGGGCGAGCGGTGCTGCCGGCCTGGGGCGCGCCGGCGCTGCCGCGCGGGGCGCTGCTGCCTGGGGGACGCCGGGGCGCTGCTGCCGAAGGGCTAGGGGAGAGTTAGGGTATTTGGGGGAAGGGGAAGGAGAGAGACGCCGGGAGCCCGGGAGATCGATGCGATGCGGGCGCTGTGCAGCTTGGAGGCTGGGCTGCAGCTGTGTGCGTGGGGCGTGGGCTGTGGTGGGCTATTGGGCCGGCTGCTGACTGCTGGTGCTGGGATATATATAACTATATGCGATTTTTTTTCAAAAATTTTGGGGTAGCAGATGCTACCCCATGCACCATTGTGCATCCGCCCCTGGAGTGGGGACTCATGCCACGAGCAGGGTCGACCTCACCGACTCGGCACTCTGATATGGCGTCAACTGGCGTTGGCACCAGCGGCGGTCCCGCTGGCGGCGCGGGCGTGACGCCAACCAGCGTTGGTCCAGGTGTTGCCCCGAGCGGCAATGCCAGTGCCGAGCGCGGTCAAGTCATCCATCGCGTCTTCAAGGAGAGCGGCGGTGGATCCTACCCAACGCTGACGAAGACTAATTACTCCGACTGGGCGGCGCTCATGCACGTGATGCTACAGGCACGGAGCCTGTGGACGGCGGTGAGCGCCGGCACCGTCGACTACGTAGAGGATCGAATGCCTCTCGAGGCGATCGCGAAGGCCGTTCCACCAGATATGTTGGGTGTCATTGCAAGCAAGGCTACGGCGAAGCTCGTGTGGGACGCCATCAAGACGATGAACGTCGGCATCGAGCGCGTGCGCCGGGCAAAGGCAAGCACTCTCCGCAGGGAGTTCGACGCACTGAAGTTTCGCGACGGCGAGACTGTGGACGAGTTCAACGTTCGCATCACCGGGATCGTAAGCTAGCTCGCGGTTCTCGGAGACGAGTGCGAAGAGGTAGACATGGTGCGCAAGCTTATGAGAAGGGTCTTCTTTTAAAGTTTCAAAGCCTCTTGCGCTTTTTTAAAAAGCTTTCTTAAATATCCATTGAATTTTGGTGAAATCTGGGCTTACCGGACCCATATTTTAAAAAAAGCTTTCTTCTCCCTAACTGCTGCCGTCTCTGACGAGGCTGGATGGATGGACAAGTTCTTGTCCGGATTCATGGTCGCGAGTCAACTCATGCACTGTCAGCGATCGATGGAGCTAGCCATGAACATGTTGCGAGAATCGCAGTTTGAGAAAAAAAGATAAACAATTCACTTTGAAATTTGAATATAACACAAATAACAAAGCCATGAATTAAATTCAGAATCATGAAATCTCCAAATATAAGCAATGAAGTAAATAAATTCATCATCAACATTAACTTGGAAAACATGGCATTCATTAATCAATCAAAACAGCATAAAGCTCAGGTTTAGATTAGGATTGCTCTCAGATTGAAAATTATGGGTTGCTAAATAACTTAGCCTTCCAACAAATAATTTGAGCTTTAAATTATATCATAGATTATTAAATCTGAAATCAGATTTAATACTCTAGAACAGCACTGTTCTTGCACAAAAAATGGTAAACCAATACTCAATATGTATGGCAAATAGCAACTAGGTCTAGCAGGAGTTAACAGATCAACTTAGATTGCAACCTAGCCGAAACAATACCTAAAAACAGTGCTAAAAACTAGCACTGCTGAGGTCACAAATCAATCACTTAATAACCAATAATTGACATTATTGACAGCACAAACTTTTCCAATTAACAATGATCGACCAGCAGTAAGATGATCATGTAAATTAACACCAAGTTCTATGCCATACAAATTGAGTTACCAAAACCAAATTATACGAGCAGTGCTACTCTAGATCTATCAAATACACCTAACAACAGATTAATAATCCTCAAGATAAGCAATCATCACCGAGCTAATCAAATATATCCCACAGAATGCACTTTACTCAAATTGAGATGAATCAGCCCCTTTTGAACACGGCAAGGTCCCCAAATTCACCTCAATCAGCACAGTGCACAAACACATGAAAGGAGAAGAAACTGAAGTTCTTACTGAGCACCGGGAATCAAGCCAGCAAGCAGAGGCAAAGCGCGATGAAATCGCTGTCCTAGAAATCAGATCGCCATGTTATTAACGCACTACCGACGAAAAGACCCGGAGATACGATGCCATCACCCCCACCACGGCCGAAGGCCACGGAAGGAGCCCGAAGCGCAAAGAGGAGCAGCAGCGAGCTCACGGCGACCACCCCGTGGCCACCGGGAACCAAGCCGAGGAAGATCACCACCATGGCAGCACGTACCGGCCGACGAGGACGCCTAAGGCACCGGCGAGCAGCAGCAGATTCACTACAGGAAACGCATTTTGTGTCCTCGGCCATATCAATTTTTATCGTCGGCCGACGCACTGAGGACATAACTTGCATCTGTGTTGTTGGTAGATAACGTGCCGAGGAAACAAGTGCATGGATGCTGTTTGGCGGATGGCTAGGAAAACCTATGTCGTCGGCTTGCGCAGGCCGAGTACACAAATATAACTTTTGTAGTCGGCCATTCTAGCACCGAGGACACAGATCTGCCTGCCAGACGGCGCAGTGACGGACCAAATAGGACGGCCCCATACGTTAGTAGTAATTTCTGGTTGTGTCGTTGGCACTTTGCAGGCTGACCACCTATCAGGCCTGTCGCCCATGGCAAACAGGTGAATCCAGTGCAGTTTGTGTCCTCGACATTTGATGGGCCGAGGACATTGTATTTTACAAGGTTTGGGATTTATTATGGCATAAAAAATAAAAAGAATGAGAAAGTATTTTTATTTTTGTTCTATTTAAGTTTTTAGTAATTACATTGTTGTCAAAAGATTAACGTGACAAATAGTTCGTTAGGGCCTTTTCTAATCATCATACTACTTAGCTTGCGAGTACAACATGTGATAAAGAGTTTGGTTTATTGAGAAATATTGCACATATCATTATACATGTTGCACATAATTTGTCAAGTAAACGTTGTAAAAGCTACTATAGATCGATATTATAGGGCGCAAATTGGAGGGGGGGGGTAGTTGTGTCCTCGGCATATAAGAAAGCCAACGACACAAGGTAATTTGTGTAGTCGGTATTTTTTTGGCCGACGACACAAGTTAATTTCTGTAGTCGGTATATTGTTCAGCCGACGACAAAAGGTTATTTGTGTCGTTGGCTAAACCTCAGCCGACTACACCAGGACATTTTGTAGTCGGCTTTAGGGGCCGACGACACAAGTCCCATGGACTTAGAGAGTAGGGCACACGCTCTGAGTTCTATTGAGCCCAAAAATTCCCAAACTACCACCGCCCACCTCGCGTGCGTGCACCCCTCCGCCGCTGGCCCCGGCCTCGTGCACGCCGCCGCCGCCGGCCCTCACCCCCTGCGCGCCGACTCCCCCCGCCCCTGTGTGCCTCCGTCATCTCCTCCCGCCCCTACACGCCACCGCCGTCTCTCCCGCTGCCCCTGCGCGCCACTGCCGGTCCCGGCCTCGCCCCTCCGTGCCGCCGCCACGTGCCCTCGCCTGCACGCCGCGCTCGGCTTCAGCCTCACCCATCGCCGCCAGCCCTAGCCTCGCCCCTCCGTGCCGCCGCCACGTGCGCTGCGTGCCTCCTCCGTCCCCTACCCCTGCTGCCACCATCCTCCGCCACTGCCGACGCCGCACCCCGCACGTCATCTCGCCCCTGCGTGCCACCGCCGGCCCCGGCCTTGCCCCTCCGTGCCGACGCCGACGCCGCTGCCTGCAGCCCACCTCCCACCCTTGCATGCCGCCACCTTGTGGCCTTGTTTGCGTGCCGCCCCCGGCTTCAGCCTCACCTATCACGGCCATCCTTGGCCTTGCCCCTCCATGTTGCCACCGCCCCTGCCCGTGCCTCCTCCGTCGCTCGCCCCTGCCGCCATCGTCCTCCTCCGCTGCCGACGTTGCACCCCGCACGTCAAAGCCGCCACCCGCCCCTGCTTGTCCGCCGCGGCCCAACGCTTTTTCTTCTTTGTCCTCGACGCCGCTTTCTCCTCCACGTCCCGGCCCGGTCGCCTCCCCCTCCTCCGTGTCACGGCCCGGCCCAGCTCCTTGTAGACGCCGTCTCCTCTTCCGCTGCGGAGTACGCGGACCGATAACCTTAGGTATGTTTTATACAACTATGTATTTTTTTACATATAACCTATGTTGTTGGATAATCAACCTTAGTCATTTTTCCCCATTGAATACGCGTGTCATACAAGCCAGTGTGTATCGTACCTGTCCGAGAGGGTTACATGTTTCGTAGGGAACTCTGACGGTGATTCATTGGGTTCCATTACGAAAGTTGTGGCTCTCTCGGGCTGTGATTCATTGGACAGCTCACGGATGTGTGCTTCTTGTGTATGGTCGTCGTGGCACATGCGTGTATGAGTTGGAATTTTGGGTGCATAACCTAGTTGTTCTCCTAGTGCATAACATTGGCGGTACGCCGTACCCGTCGTTGCACTAGGGGAACAGCGGGGTTATGCTTTCGAAATTTTTACTGATGCACGCATGTGCCTTGACGATCGTACACATGAAGCACACATCCGTGGGTGGGTAAGCCCTCCTATGCAAACAATCAAAAACTGCCTAAATCCTTTACCTGTGCGTACATTCACGGCCTGTGTTCAGAGCGCGATGGAAGATCGTAGCTGTATGTACGATGGTTGGAACAAAACTGGCAGTCACACAAATGAATGGTTCGAGAAGGCACGAGCATTTGTGGACTATGCTTTCCGAGGGTTTGCTGATCCAAACAAGGCGGTCGTGCTATACCCGTTCACCGCGTGCTCGAATAGCGTAAAGAGGAGTAAGAAGGAAATCGGCTTTCACCTTTGTAAGCATGGGTTTAAGTAGAACTATTTTGTTTGGAAAGACCATGGAGAGAGAAAGAGAGCTCCGGTGTCCAGTTCAGTTGATGCTGTGGAGGGCTACGACGAAGTAGACAGAATGGATGATCTCATAGATGTTGTTGTTCGTGCTTTTGATATGTCATCTTCAGAAGAATCTGCGCTACTTGCACAACAGTTTGATAGTCTTATGCATTCTGCGAAAGTACCCATGCATGAGCATACTAAAGTGAACTTACTGTCAGCTGTGTCTCGTCTGATGGCGGTTAAGAGCAAATATAATTTGTCAGCCAATTGCTACAATGATCTATGCAACCTTTTAGATAGTGTTCTTTCGACAAGCCACAAGATGCCACCCATCCTGTATGAATCAAGGAAGCTCCTTAGTGTGTTAGGAATGCCATACAAGAAAATTGACTATTGTCCCAGGTTTTGTATGCTTTTTCTGGAAAGGTGACTCAGTTCTGACTCACTGCAAGCACTGCAAAGAGAATCGGTACGTGGAAGTAGAGGGTTTGGACATAAAAAGAAACAAATGACCATTGTGCGGAAAACATTACGTTTCTTTCCGATAACTCAACGTCTACAGCGGCTGTACATGTCCAAAACCACTGCGAGACACATGCGATGACACAAAGAGGGACGTAAAAAAGTGGGTGTGATGATTCATTCATCTGACGGGGAAGCTTGGAAGTATTTTGATCAGCAAAACCCAGAGTTTGCGGCGGAGATAAGGGATGTGTATCTTGGTATCGCAACGGACGGGTTCACACCCTTCAATATGACTTCGCACCCGTACTCTTGTTAGCCGGTATTTACTATTTCATATAATCTGCCCTCTCAACTATGCATGAAAGAGGAGTACATGTTCTCTCATTGTACCTGGACCAAAAAATCCTGACAAACATTTCGATTTGTTAATGCAACCCTTGGTGGAAGAGTTGAGTGACCTTTGGTCTAAAGGTGTGTTGACACATAACAGGTACATGGGGAAGAACTTTAGGATGCGTGCTGCATACTTGTGGTCTATCCACGATTTTTTGGCGTAGGGCATGTTCTCAGGGTGGAGCACGCATGGACGATTCTCGTGCCCCATATGTATGGGTAATACCGGTGCATTTCAACTGGAAAATGGCGGCAAAGCTCGTTGGTTTGACTGTCACCGTTGTCACCTAGAGCTAAACCACCCATTTAGGAATAAAAAATGCATTTCACAAAAACACAGTAGTGACGACAGGGCCACCCGAACGTCTTGAAGTGACCGATATTATTGAATGGCATGATCATATCGTCAAAGGGGTGGTTATGTGGAGAAGTATGGCAAGGAACACCATTGGACTCATAAATGTTGCATTTATAGCCTGCCGTATGCAAAGGACTTGAAGAATCCTCACAAGGTTGATCTCATGCATCAAGAAAAGAATATGTGTGAGGCCGTTGTGAACACAAACTGGGACATCGTTGGGAGAACTAAAGATAATAAAAAAGCTAGTTTGGACTGTTCTCTAATCTGTAAACGGCCGGCCATGAACATTGATGATCGTGGTCGTAAACCAAGGGCAAAGTACTGTCTCACGCGGGCCCAAGTAAAAGAGGTATTGCTCTGGATAAAAACTAAGGTGAAATTTCCTGATGGGTATGGATCAAACATTCGGCATGCGGTCAGTCTTGAACAGTGTAAGTTAAACGGAATGAAGACGCACGATTACAAAGTTTTCATCGAGCGTCTGTTTTCGGCGACGTGGCGTGGTTTTGTTGAAGAGGACATATGGAGAACATTGGTAGAGTTTAGTTTCTTCTATCGAGAGATTTGTGCTAAAGAGATCACAGCATTTAGGATGGATGAATTGGAGAACGAAATAGTTGTGCTGGTAACAAAGCTTGAGAAGATATATGTTCCAGAGTTTTTCAATGTCATGCAACATTTATTAGTACATTTGCCTTATGAAGCAAAAGTTGGGGGCCTAAGCAGTTTAGGTAGATGTATTCCATCGAACGAATGATGAAAAGTATTAGAGCGAAAGTGAAGAACAAAGCTTGTGTTGAAGGAACTATTGCCGAAGCTTGGCTATGTCAAGAGGTCTCGTACTTCACGAGTAAATATTTCGCTGCAAATAGCAATGTAAATGCTCCCGTACTAAGGTATAAGAAGGCTCGCCGCAGAACTTTTTCTAGTCTGGTGTAGGGGTGAAAACGGAGCGGATACGGACGGATAATGGCTTTACCATATCCGTATCCGCTTCCTTTAATCGGATACGGATACGGATAGTATTAAAACGGATCGGATATTGAATCGGAAACGGATATCAATAAAACGGATAGTACCCGGAATCGGATAATAACCGAAAATAAAACGAATATTTTTCGGATAGTATGTATACCGTAATAAACTTTGGATTAGCATAGCAATACTGCCTATAACATAACAACTTAAGATAATAAAAGTGCACACATAGTTTACACATTGACCATACATGACGACGGATGACACATTGATCACATATGGAAACTTGGCAAGTAGCTAGTGTTTGACGGCCGATGGCCTGGTGAGGTGGGACGTGAGGTGTTAGGTTTGCTTAGTCATGGGCCTGGTATTGGTTGACAAGCTGTTGGGTCTCAACCTAGTATTAGGTCATTATCCGGTTAAATATCCGGATTGCAATTTATCCGGATATCCGAATTACAATTTTATCCGGATATCCGTATCCGCTCCGTTTCCGTCGGATATCATCGATACCATATCCGCTCCGTATCCGCTTAGGTCTTTTCGGATAATTATCCGTATCCGTATCCATATCCATCGGATACTAGAATTTCATGCCATTTTTCAAAATACGGATATCCGATACGGATACGGTTCGGATATTATCCGCTCCGTTTTCACCCCTAGTCTGGTGGTGTTCCGTGATCAAGCAGGGGGTTGTCCTATAAGTAAAATCACAACTCGTGAGTTGGAATAAGACTAAAAAATTCTTCTACAACTGTACGTGTATGACAACATGAATAAAATGGAGGTCTACATTGTGTAAGTCCTATTTTGGCCCGATCATATGCAAGAATATATTTGTTTTCATATGAGATTTACTTCAATGTCTATCAAAATTTGTAGGCAATTTATTGCAGAACATTGGACAAGCCCAGAGCAACATTCTAATGAACAAGTTGAAAACATGAAAAAAATGGCCGTGGACGAGACCATCCAAATTTTTTGACTTGGTTTCATTACCATGTAATTATCATACTCTTTCTAACTTTTATTTGTTTATCGTAATTTCGAAGTTTAATTCTTAACCAAATTTGCACTGCAGTGCCAAAGACATGCTAGCGTACACAATGATCTCCACTAAATGTCATGTGGCTGTAGATGTAGGGTGAAGGTCCATGGGTGTTATGATGCACGTGGGTATCGTTTTTGATCTAAATCAGTTGAGTTAGCTCGTTCCAATGCAACTACAGTTAATAGCGGCGTTGTGAGTTATGTATCAGATGAGGCAGGTGATTGAGTACTACGGAGTCATCGAGGAGACAGTAGAAATTTTGTTTGAAGAAAACATTGATCTCTCGCTTGTTCTGTTTCGTTGCACCTGGTTCCACCCAAACCGTGGGGTGCGACGAACTCCCGAACTAGGCCTGGTTGAGATCAATCATACACAGTTGTATACTAGGCCTAACGTGTTCATTCTTCCTAAACAAGTCGAGCTGGTGTTCTATCTACCATATGCTCACCCAAATTTTAAAAATTATTGGATTTTCCATAAATGCCTCCCGCCTACCCGCCTGGTAGATTGCTTGACTTCACAGGTGATGACTACGAGACTTAGCCAAATGGCCAACCGATTCAAGAAAATGATTTACTTGGAGAGTTGCAGGTGCATATTGGTGATGAGCTTGATAACCTTGTGGGCGCTGTAAATCCATATGACGAGGAGGTGGTTGACGACAGGGACGAGGAGGAAGAGGAGGAGGATGAGAGAGACGAACAAGACGAGGAAGAAGAAACTGCCGAAGATTTTTAGCGTACGGTGACATATGTAATGCATCAATTACTCCATTATTTAATTTTATTTGTATTAAACATTACTGCATTATTTAATTTTATTCTAACATACAAATTTTGAATACAATGCAGGATGGCAGGGGGGCTCAAAAAACTTGCTAGCAAGGCTCAACACGTCTTTGGGAGGGGGCCTAGGAAGAGTAAGCCTAGTCCGTCTGCTTACTACACGTCGGAGGAGGATGAGGAGGAGTTGGTCGGCACTGATGGTGGTGCAGGGTCCAGTTCTGGGGAGGGGGGAGGTGGTTGGCAGGAGCAGGAGGGTTATGGGGAGGAGCAGGAGGGTTCTGAGGGAGAGGAAGCAGGTGATGGCTAGGAGCAGAAGGGTTCTGAGGGGGAGGACATGACTATGCAAATATAAGGGTTGTGCTAGACAAGATGGCGCAAAAGACAGTCAGGGGCGCCATCAGGGGAGCCCGTTGAGATGCAGTTATCAAACACTGTAAAAGGGAAGGTATTGAGATGAGAAGGAGTGATGCTACAAAAGAGTATCTCGACGCTAAATCCTATCTCTGTTAGCGTCCTGATTAGATGGACAAGTGTCTAGATGTTTGGAAGTTGCTTTCTACAATGTGGGCTTCGAAAGAATGGATAAACTTCTCAACTAGAAATAGGGAGAATCGGAATTCCAATCCCGAAATCTACAAGACATATCTTGGTGCTTATGACATTGCCCACCTTGAACTGGATATAATAAGACCTATCTTATCGCTTATGGCATTTATCTCATTTCCTTTACATACTAACTTTGCAATTTACATATTTGTAGGAAGCGGATAGCCCGATGGCTTTACATCGTGGATAGGCACGCACACTCCATGCCCATGACCTAATTGGACACGACCACCTCTTCCACCAACATGTCAGGATAAAATTGTAAATGTTTTACTATCTATATGTATGATACTTTTTTCTTAGTGTTTCAACCATCAATATTTTTGTTTTGCAGGATTCCTATGTGGAAGCATACAATGAGAAACATGGCTCAGAAAGCGCTCCTTTGCAAGTGCCGGTCGACCCTACGGTCATATACGACTCGTTTGGTGGGTTGGCACATGGCAGGCTAGGCTTTATGGGCACATCACTGCCTAGAGACCAGTACGGGGACCATGTCAAGTCACGTCGACGGGAGACAAGTTCTTCTACTGCCAGAGCCGCCCTAGCCCACACCCAAGAGTTGGAGGCCGCCCTGAAAAAGAAATAGGAAAGAGATGAGACGACACAACGACGACTGGACGAGATGGAGTGAAAGAGTCAAGAGAATGCTATGATGTTAGCGACAATACAGACCCAGAATATGATGTTATGGGCCGCAATCCAGGTTATATTGTAATTTGTTTTACCTACTTGTCTTTCTTGTTTCCAACTGCTAACAAATATGCATGTACATCGTATGCACAGGGCATGCAGTCGGGCGCCGGAACATCACAGTCATCTTAATCCTCGCAGCACCATGTGCCTCTCCCCCAGTTCGTCTTCCAGCCAACAACGAGAGCATCGTTCCAACAAAGCGAAAATCCTACTCAGTTCGTGATGCCAGGATCATTCTCAACGTGGCCGTTCACGACTACGGCATTGCCACCTAACGCTTCTCCTGGGGTAAGTCTTTCGCCTTTAAGTTTTTTTAATCAAATATGCATTTGAAACATAGAATTGAACTTTCATAAATTGTATCAATAAATAGGTCTCAACGAATTATTGTTATGGTTTCGATGAACTTTGAATGTTAATGTCGTGTATGATGGTGCAATGTGATGCATGTATGCGATATAAATTGTACATGACTTGTGGGGAATATGGTCGTATAATTCTGGAATATTGGGGGGTTTTGCAGGTTAAAAAGTAATTTTTTTTCAAATTACAGGAATTTGTTTGCTAGAAAACTACTTGTGTCCTTGGCTGGTAGCACAGCCGACGACACAAGTGGCTGGAGGCAAATGACCCTCACCATTTTGTGTCCACAGCTACAATAAAACCGACGATAAAAACTGTTGCGAGCTCTCTTGGTAGGTGGGCCCATGGTTAACTTTTGTACTTGGCTATACAAAGACCGACAACACAAATTGCCAGGTTGGCCCCTATGTCAGATTGGCATACCGCCGTTATGGGTACATTTTGTCGTCGGCCAAGAGCAGGCCAAGGACACAGGTCACAGCCAATGGCTCGGCGGGGGATGAGCTTTTGTCCGCAGCATTGTTGTCGGCCGACGACACAGGTCTTTTGTGTCGTCCGCTTCATGTCGTCGGCTCGGTATTTTGCCTTGTGTCGTCGGCTTGGTCGAGGACACTACCAGAGATCCTTGTAGTGAGTGAGGGGGGGGGGAGATGGAACTCGGCAAAGCACACACTGAAAAAACCCACACCTGAGAGAGAGAGAGAGAGAGAGAGAGAGACACACACACACACACACAGACACACACACACAGAGAGAGAGAGAGAGAGAGTACTGCCCTTATAGGCAGCGTCGGCACAACGAGCTCCGAGAAGCCCGGCCACCATGGCCACGCGCGCACGCGCCTCCGCTCCAAGCGGAGCTGGCTGTTCCAGCCCCAAGCCGCCGCTGCCAGCCTTCACCTTGGGTAGGGAAAACCTACCTGGGTGAAGCCCCCAACCACAGCTGCTCCTCTCTCTCTCTCAGTAATGGGCCACGGCCCAAGAGGCAAAAGCCCAACAGAACATGGATTGCAGCTAGCCGCAGTAATTGGTACGGCGATGGTTAGCTGAAAATGACAATCCAGAAGCAGACGTCTGGACGGGCCGACTGGCCGACCTAGGAATGCATGCAGATCAAGGATTCAAAGGTATCAACAGTCATAGATCATAGATGGACTCTTGCCCAATATAAGTATATATTTCGAAGCTTGTTTTTCGATGCTCTCAAAACTAGGGTGAACCGAACATTTCGCCTTAATTAATTCTCCGTTTTTTACAAGACAACTTAAGCTCAATTACTTTTAGATATTAATTAGATGCATGGCATTGTTAAAGTTGTTTTATTGATATTATTAAACATGATATCGCCTTGTGCGTGTCTCTGCGAAGGCCTTTTTTTTTAGATTAAATTAAACTAAATTAAAATTTAGCTTGCTATTTTTGTACAAGTCAAACGATGTGCCGTTTTGTAGTTATTTTTATGGGGTTTTAAATAATTCTTTCTATCATTTTTAAAATATTTTTCATATTTTTTTGACTTTTCGAGACTTCTTTCGAAAGGTCACAACTTTTTTTGATTAAATTTTTTAGCATTTTGACAATTTTAACCAATTTTCGTAGTGAACACTCTCTCAAAATACCCCTTCACACTCTCGTGTGGACTCTTTTGCCCCTCGTTCTAATCCGTGAGCCCTCGCTCCCTCGCACATACTATGCTCCAACTGATGTATTCTTCAAACTCTTTTCCAGTGCCCCAAAAATCAACTCAAAATTAAGTTGAACCAAATGTTCCGACTTCTGTTTTGATCTCAGTCGTTCAGCTGAACATGCATGCCACGTGGATTCAAGGACTTGTATACATGGTGCTTTCAGGCTTAAACATTACTCACTGTATTTCTTTTCATTCTTTCAAGGCAACAAGCAGCCCTGTGCAGCGTGATTAAGATCCAGCCTATGATAGAATAGCCTGCATGCGTTGGTTAGGATTTTCAGGGTGCATCTCGCAATTAATTCTCGAGGACTGATAGCCCCTGCTCTGTCCCAATCGGATTCGGCTTCATCTCGACGTACCTTGCACTCTAAGCAGCGTCACACAATGCTCCTACTTTGCAATTAATGTATGCTTTGGTGCACTGATCAATTTGATTAATCACATACACTTACTGCACCACCAAGCGCCTGACAAGAATGGGATATGGTTGCCTTTGTTGGTAAAGAACACGCACTCGATTATCTCCTTAATTTTAATTTTCCCCATTATTTTCTCTGCCCACCAGAAGTGACCAATTATCCAAAGATCTTTTTAAATTTTGAAGGAAAAAAGATATTTTTTTCTCATCAACAATTTCTGATCTTCAAAATATGGTAATCCTCGAACTCAAAGAACAGGGTGCATCCATTAAGTTTTTTTTTTGAAGAGGGGCAGAAGGACTTCCGACCTTTTTCATTAAAGCAGGAGAAAATAAAAGAAAAAGCCTGCAAGCGCGGGGTACAATCACAGCGCAACGCAACGCTGCGACCCTAGCAAAAGCCAGGACACCACCGGCCAACGCTGGGACTGAAACACACACCTAGAGAGGGAACACAGGGCTACCGCTGCCACCTAGGCCGAAGGCCTTACAGGAAGGGAAAAGAGAAATACAGGGGAAGGATGAAGAACAACGCAAGCCACAACCAGCCCATAGGCAAACGTCGCGAGCGACCTCCGAGTGGAGCTAGAGGACATCTTAGCCACCCACCTCTGAGCCAGGAATGAAGACGCACGACTACAAAGTTTTCATCGAGCGTCTGTTTCCGGCGGCGTGGCGTGGTTTTGTTGAAGAGGACATATGGAGAACATTGGCAGAGCTTAGTTTCTTCTATCGAGAGATTTGTGCTAAAGAGATCACATCATCTAGGATGGATGAATTGGAGAACAAAATAGTTGTGCTGGTAACAAAGCTGGAGAAGATATATGTTCCAGGGTTTTTCAATGTCATGCAACATTTGTTAGTACATCTACCTTATGAAGCAAAAGTTGGGGGCTGCGCAGTTTAGGTGGATGTATTCTATCGAACGAATGATGAAAAGTATTAGAGCGAAAGTGAAGAAAAAAGTTCGTGTTGAAGGAAGTATTGCCGAAGCTTGGCTATGTCATGAGGTCTCGTACTTCACGAGTAAATATTTCGCCGCAAATAGCAATGTAAATGCCCCTGTACCGAGGTATAAGAAGGCTCACCGCAGAACTGTTTCTAGTTTGGTGGTGTTCCGTGATGAAGCAGGAGGTTGTCCTATAGGTAAAAACACAACTCGTGAGTTGGAAGAAAAGGAAAAAATTCTTCTACAACTATATGTGTACGACAACATGGATGAAATGGAGGTCTACATTGCGTAAGTCCTATTTTAGCCCGATTATACGCAACAATATGTTTGCGATCATATGAAATTTACTTCAATATCTGTCAAAATTTGTAGGCAATTTGTTTCGGAACATTGGACAAGGCCAGTGCAACCTTCTAATGAACAAGTTGAAAACCTGAAAAAAAAATGGCCGTGGACGAGACCATCCAAATTTCTTGACTTGGTTTCATTACCATGTAATTATCATACTTTTTCCAACTTTTATTTGTTTATTGTAATTTCGAAATTTAATTCTAAACCAAATTTGAACTGCAGTGCCAAAAACATGCTAGCGTACACAATGATCTTCGCCAAATGTCACGTGGCTGTAGACGTAGGGTGAAGGTCCATGGGTGTTACGATGCACGTGGGTACCGTTTTCGAACTAAATCAGTTGAGTTAGCTCGTCCCAATGCAACTACAGTTAATAGCGGCGTCGTGAGTTATGTATCAGATGAGGCAGGTGGAGTCATTGAGTACTACGGAGTCATCGAGGAGATAGTAGAAATTTCGTTTGAAGGCAACAATGATCTCTCGCTTGTTTTGTTTCGGTGCACCTGGTTCCACCCAAACCGTGGGGTGCGACGAACTCCCGAACTAGGCCTGGTTGAGATCAATCATACACAGTTGTATACTAGGCCTAACGTGTTCATTCTTCCTGAACAAGTCGAGCTGGTGTTCTATCTACCATATGCTCACCCAAATTCCAAAAACTATTGGATTGTCCATAAATGCCTCCCGCCTGGTAGATTGCTTGACCTCACAGATGATGACTACGAGACTCAGCCAAATGGTCAACCTCACAGATGATGACTACCAGACTCAGCCAAATGGCCAACCGTTTCAAGAAAATGATTTACCTGGAGAGTTGCAAGTGCATATTGGTGATGAGCTTGATAACCTTGTGGGCGCTGTAAATCCATATGACGAGGAGGTGGTTGACGACAGGGACGAGGAGGAAGAGGACGAGGACGAGAGAGACGAACAAGACGAGGAAGAAGAAACTGCAGAAGATTTTTAAGCGTATGGTGACATATGTAATGCATTAATTGGTGCATCAATTGGTGTATTATTTAATTTTATTTGTCTTAAACAATTACTGCATTATTTAATTTTATTCGAACATATAAATTTTTAATACAATGCAGGATGATAGGGGGGCTCAAAAAACTTGCTAGAAAGGCTGAAAGCGTCTTTGGGAGGGGGCCTAGGAAGAGTAAGCCTAGTCCGTCCGCTTACTACACGTCAGAGGAGGATGAGGAGGAGTTGGTTGGCACTGATGGTGGTGCAGGGTCCGGTTCTGGGGAGGAGGGAGGTGGTTGGCAGGAGCATGAGGGTTATGGCTTATGGGCAGGAGCAGGAGGGTTATGAGGGGGAGGAAGCAGGTGATGGGCAGGAGGATGACGGCTCTGAGGGGGAGGAAGCAGGTGATGGGCAGGAGCAGGAGGGTTCTGGTGGGGAGGAGGTTGGTGGTGAATGGGGCCAGGATGCCACTGAGGCAGGATCCTCGAGTTCTCAGAAACCACATAAAGGAAGGGGGCAGAATAAATTACCGAAAGCTCTCGCTAATCGAGCCGATAGAATTGAGGTGCAGGTCAACAGGGGACAAAAGTAAGTTGTATCACACTTATGACATTTTCCATATGAGTTTTCTATGGTTTGTAATAATGGCTAAGTTATTTCCATATGTTCTTCATACAGTGGTTTAATTTGTCACAACAAGGAAAAGCAAGAGCCAGGACACTTGCTTAGGGTCGTCTTGAGGTCGTACTACCCAAGGTAGCGAAGGATGGTGGGACACGCCGACTAGCCTATAGTTGGAAAGACTACTCGCTGGCGAAAGACGATAATGGAAATATCGTTTCCGACAAATGAATTGAAGAGTTTTGGGTATATTCAAACTACATGTTTGTTCGCACCTTTACTGCATTTATCTCGTTAACTTTACATTATAACTTATACATGATTGTGTCTCGTTTCAGGCTCACTATCGCCTTCCTGGCAATCCGACTAGACATGACTATGCAAATGTAAGGGTTGTGCTAGACAAGATGGCGCAAAAGACAGTCAGGGACGCCATCAGGGGAGCCTGTCGAGATGCAGTTCTCAAACACTGTAAAAGAAAAGGTATTGAGATGAGAAGGAGTGATGCTGCAAAAGAGTATCTCGATGCTAAATCCTATCTCTGTTGGTGTCCTGATTGGATGGACAAGTGTCTAGATGCTTGGAAGTTACTTTCTACAATGTGGGTTTCGGAAGAATGGATAAACTTCTCAGCTAAAAATAGAGAGAATCAGAATTCCAATCCTGAAATCTGCAAGACATATCTTGGTGCTTATGCCATTGTCCACCTTGAACGGGATATAGTAAGACCTATCTTGTCGCTTAAGACATTTATCTCATTTCCTTTACATACTATGCAATTTACATATTTGTAGGAAGCGGAGACAGGGCTTGAGCCCGATGGATTTACATCGTAGATAGGCGCGCACATTCCATGCCCACGATCTGATGGGACACGACCACCTCTTCCACCAACATGTCAGGATAAAATTGTAAGTGTCTTACTATCTATATGTATGATACTTTTTCTCTTAGTGTTTCAACCATCAATATTTTTGTTTTGCAGGATTCCTACGTGGAAATATACAAGGAGAAACATGGCTCAGAAAGCGCTCCTTTGCAAGAGCCGGTCGACCCTACGGTCATATACGACTCGTTTGGTAGGTTGGCACATGGCAGGCTAGGTTTAATGGACACAGCACTGCCTAGAGACCAGTACAGGGACCATGTCAAGTCACGTCGACGGGAGACAAGTTCTTCTACTGCCAGAGCCGCCCTAGTCCAAACCCAAGAGTTGGAGGCCGCCCTGAAAAAGCAACAGAAAAGAGATGAGGTGACACAACGACGACTGGACGAGATGGAGCGAAAGAGTTAGAAGGATGTTAGGATGTTAGCGACCATGCAGACCCAGAACATGATGTTATGGGCCGCAATCCAGGTTATATTGTAATTAGTTTTACCTACTTGTCTTTCTTTTTCCAACTGCTAACAAATATGCATGTACATCGTATACACAGGTCATGCAGTCGGGCTTCGGAACATCACAGTCACCTACATCCTCGCAGCACCATGTGCCTCTCCCCCAGTTCGTCTTCCAGCCAACAACGGATGCACCGTTCCCACAAAGCGGAAATCCTACTCAGTTCGTGATGCCAGGATCATTCCCAACGTGGCTGTTCACGACTGCGGCATTGCCGCCTAACTCTTCTCCGGGGATAAGTCTTCCGCCTTTAAGTGTTTCTCTAATCAAATATGCATTTGAAACATAGAATTCAACTTTCATAAATTGTATCAATAAATAGGTCTCCGGCTCAGCTACGCCTGCGCCTGCCATGAACACACAGCTTGGGGATGAGACCACTGGGGACGGAACTACAGACGCCACCAGATCGACCGAGGAGCAATTTGTCGAGGGGATCATCGCCGATCCATTTGCGAGTTCTCAAGTTTAGGTTTGTTTTATGTTAAACTGTACATTTGTCTGCGGAATGGGCGTTAAACATTGATTTGTGCATTGTCTACTATCGATGATCATTGTATATATGTTGTGGACGGTCGTTGTTTATATGTTGTGGACGGTCGATGTGGTTTCGATGAACTTTGAATGTTAATGTGGTTTAAATGTGTGTGATGGTGCAATGCGATGGATGTATGCGACATAAATTGTATATGACTTGTGGGGAATATGGTCGTATGATTCTAGAATATTGGGGGATTTTTTTGCAGGTTAAAAATGTGATTTTTTCAAATTACAGGAATTTTTTTTTGCTGGAAAACTACTTGCGTCCTCAGCCGGCAGTAAAGCCGACGACACAAGTGACTGGAGGCAGGTGAGCTGCGCCATATTGTGTCCTTGGCCCGTATTGAAACCGACGACACAAATATATTTGTCTACTCGGTAGATGGACTAGCCGACGACAAAAGGTTTAACTTTTGTACTCGGCTATACAAAACCGACAATGAAAATTGCCAGGCGGGCCTAGATGTCAGAACGGGATACCGCCGTTAGGTGTACATTGTGTCGTCGGTTAGGGGCAGCCCGAGGACACATGTCACCACCAATGGCTCGGCGGGACTGCGGGAGGTGAGGCTTTGTCCTCGGCTTTTACGTGGGCCGACGACACAGGTCCTTTGTGTCGTCCGCTTCGTGTCGTCAGCTCTGTGTCGTCGGCCAGCCGACGACATACAGTTCTGTCGTCGGTATTTTGCCTTGTGTCGCCGGTTTTGGCCGAGGACACTGCCATAGATTCTTGTAGTGTAATAATATAATAGATAGATAGATGCCACACGCCACGGATGGTAAACCTATTTTAACAAAAGATTACATCCACTAATCGGAATGAGTGACACAAATAGTGCATAGAAGATCACATGATATGCATGCGGAGAGGCCGTGCCCAAAAAGATCCCATCACTGTACGCAATGCTGGAAACAGAGAGGGGGGTAATCCCATTATTGAGTGGTCAATGCTCCTATATATCCGATTATCGGATCCCCACGAATCGTTGGACACAACAATACCCTCTTCCTCCACCTCTCACATGGGCACATCACCGCCGGCCATGGAGACGCCGGCACCGGAGGCACCTGCGAGGCCACCGCCGCCGCCGCCGTCAATGCCGATGCCGCGCATCGGCCTGGGCACTGCGGCGCACCCGTTCGCGTCGACGGCGGAGACGACGGCCGCCATCCTCCGCGCCATCGAGCTCGGCTACCGCCACTTCGACACGGCCGCGCTCTACCAGACGGAGCGCGCCGTCGGGGAGGCCGTCGCCGAGGCCGTCCGCCGCGGCACCATCTCCTCCCGCGCCGACGTGTTCGTCACCTCCAAGCTCTGGTGCAGCGACGCTCACGCCGGCCGCGTCGTGCCTGCGGCGAGGGCGACGCTGCGTAACCTCGGCATGGACTACGTGGACCTGTACCTGGTGCACTGGCCGGCGAGCGTGCGGCCGGGGAAGTACGAGTTCCCGTTCCCCAAGGAGGAGATGTCGCCGGAGTTCGACGCGGAGGCAGTGTGGCGCGGCATGGAGGAGTGCCGCCGGCTGGGGCTCGCGCGGGAGGTCGGCGTGAGCAACTTCTCCTGCCGGAAGCTGGAGGCGCTGCTCGCCGTCGCCGACGTGCCGCCGGCGATGAACCAGGTGGAGGTGAACCCCGTGTGGCAGCAGCGGAGGCTGAGGGAGTTCTGCCGGGAGAGGGGCGTGCGGCTGTGCGGGTACTCGCCGCTGGGGGCCAAGGGCACGCCGTGGGGCAGCGCCGCCGTGATGGACTGCGCCGTGCTGCAGGAGATCGCCGCATCCAAGGGCAAGACCTTGGCGCAGGTAATGTGCGTGCAGCTGCAGCCCCCTGCACAAAGCTATGCGTATGTACAAATTAGTTAATGCGTTTTGTCTCGATCGTACGTGGCATCAGTGCATCATGCAACGAACGAATAGAATGAATTTTACTTCATTTATAAAATAGATTTCGAACCTTTAACTCGCTTTTCTAATCTCTCGGACGCGCCTTAAAGCTAGAAAATCAGCGGACACAACTGGACCCTGGTCATCTTGAGAAGTTCTCAAACCTGTTGGCCGGGCTGCTCACGTGGTGCACCCGCCGAGCACCTCAGGCCGTACATACAGGCGCAACATACAACAATGGGTCTTTTGGATCACATCTTTCCTCTAGAACTACCTTTTAAGGCTTCCACTAACCAATGCGTAGAACTATTTCAACAATCTCCTCACGCATTGGACTGAGAATGTTAAAAACCAGACGGGCCACGTAGGCTCTGATACGAATTGTTGGTTAGATCGCCCACATGCATGGCGCACCCGTCAAGCAACCCCAGGCCGTTGGCCTACCACATACGCAGGCCCAACGCACAACAACGAGCTTTAGATCTTTTAGGCCACATCTCTCCCACAAAAAGTTAGCTCCTGAGAAACTTTCACTAACCAATGTGGGACTATTTCAATAATCTTCCCCTCACACATTAGACCGAGAATGTCTAAAACCAGATGGACCATGTAGGCTCTGATACGAATTGTTGGCCACATCACCCACATGGCACACTCGTCAAGGAACCCCAGGCTGTTGGTCTGTCGCATACGTAGGCCCAACGTACAACAACGAGCTTTAGGTCTCTTGAACCACATCTACCACACAAAAAGTTAGCTGGTGAGGCACTTACACTAATCAATGTGGCACTATTCCAACAAAACCAAGTAAATAAGACGAAATAAATAAATAAACTCAAGTTACACCACTACAGGAAACGAAAATAGATTCGACTGCCAAGTACTGATTTGACGGCCAAACATTATCAGTCGATACATGTAACGTAGTCTCGATGGCCATAAATCAGCCATCGATATAACGCAAACCAGGGGGTCAGTATCGAAGGCCCACAAAACAGCCGTCAAGTTTGCTTCGGGAAGCCCCCGTGGCGTAATACTGTAGCAAATTTTGTTATTTTTATATAGCCTATATGTTGTGATAATTTGTAATGATTTTTTTTGTGCCTTTTAGTAGTCCTTCCAAAGATTCTAAAACTATTTTTAATTATTTTTTAATAATCTTTAGACTTCTTTTTTAGTATTCTCAAATTTGCTACAGTAATATGTCAACGCAACAATACGTTGAAAAGAACAAGGCCTAAGTGCCTAGCGGTAGAACTTATAATCTGCCAAATATGTTTTCATGGAATACTCTTTAGAAGTTCTTTTTTTTTTTTTTTGAGGGGACTCTTTAGAAGTTCTGTAATTTTTTTTACTACCTGGATCATCAATACTCCTCGGGCTTCAACTACTCGGGCTGAAGAGGTAACCGGCGACTTCAACTACTCGGGCTGAACTGCTGCCAGCTTTACACGGCATGGGCTACACGTAGCACAGTCGATATGCACGTATACGGTGTTTGTGTGCGTGACCCTACTCCTACCACCAATAATTTCTTTGAAATAGTACGTAAGCCGTGTAGATCTATTGGTGTTTTTTTAGCTAATTTACATGCAATCAATATATCTAAATTATTTATTTCCTCCCATTTCCAAAATATAAATGGTTTGGTCGTTTTAGTACACGTACTTAAAAGCTTTTAATTTTTTTTTAAAAAAGTAAGTAATTATTATATGAAAAATGTCTACATGACCCTGAACTATAGTGCTGCAGAAACTCCAACCCCCACATGGAAAACCATCTAAATGAACCCTTAAATTACGTTTAGTGGTACAAATAACCTGTGATAGCAGTTTTCAGAACAATTTTGCCACTGTGGCAGCCCGCCTGAATAGGTATTGGCACATAGGGTAAACACACGGCATTTTCTTTTATAAAAATAAAATTTTAGGTGCAGGGTCCACATGTCAGTCACATATTCTCCTTCTTCCTCACTCCCACGTGTAGAACTCCCGCAACCGTCGTGCTCCTGTCTCCCGCACTCCCGCAGCCGCCGCACTCCCCTCTCCCGCAGCCGTCGGCCCGCTGCCCCGCACTCCTGTAGCCGCCGCCCGCTACCCGCGTGGCCGCGCCCCGCAGCCCTCGCCTCGCCGGTCGCAGGCTCGGCGCTAGCTACCCAGGCGTGAAGGGCGGAGATGCCCGCGCCCCACGCACACGTAGCCACGCTCGGAGCCGCCACCGTGCCGGTCGCCCAGTTGCTTGCACGCCGTGCGCCTGTGCTCGTTGTTGGTACGCCGTCGTCGAAAGTCAATGGCCAGTGAAAAGTTTCAGAGAAGCGAAGAATTGGTTTGGGCGTCGCACCACCAAGGGCGAGCCAGAGATTATATTTATACTCAATGTAAGCTAAAGCTATGGGACTTACAAACAACCTGAACAACCTCAGTACTTATCTAAACAAACAATCCTTATCTTAACATCCCCCGTCAATCCCAACGCTAACAAGGTTGAGATTGGATCGACACCGAGCTAGTTGTGACGCTGAAACTGCTTTAGTGAGACTGTCAGCTATCTGATCCCTAGAAGGAATGAATCGGACATCCAAAGCTTTATTAGCCACCCGTTCTCTCACGAAGTGAAAATCTACTTCAACATGTTTTGTTCTAGCATGAAAAATGGGATTAGCTGACAAGTATTTTGCACCCAAATTGTCACACCATAATACTGGGGGACGATGCTGATACACCCCAAGTTCTCCAAGCAAAGATTGGATCCACAAGAGTTCTACCGTTGCATTTGCTAAGGACTTGTATTCAGCCTCCGTACTGGATCTTGAAACAGTGGCTTGCTTCCTCGAACTCCAAGACACTAAATTACTTCCAAAGTATACTGCAAAGCCCCCAGTTGATCTACGATCATCGGGACAACCGGCCCAATCCGCGTCAGAGAATGCACTCATCAACTCTGACGTGGATTTGTTGATATGAAGCCCAAGATTCTTTGTATACTTTAGATAGCGAAGTATTCCTTTGGCTGCTGACGAATGCACTTCGGTGGGTGAATGCAAAAACTGGCAGACTTTGTTAACAGCAAACGCTATATCTAGTCTTGTGAGTGTTGCATATTGAAGCGCCCCGACTATACTTCGGTATTTTGTAGCTTCTTCTGCCGTCAGAGTTCTTCCTTGTTCCTTTGATAGTTTTTCTGAAACTGAAAGTGGTGTTGTCACCGGTTTGCAGTTGAGCATTCCTGACCTCTCTATCATATCAATAATATACCGAGACTGACTTAAAAACAAGCCATTTTCATGTCTTTGAACCTGTATCCCTAAGAAATAATGGAGATTCCCTAGGTCCTTAACCGCAAATTCACCTTTAAGCTTCTGAATTAACTGCTCAACTGCATGACCTGAAGATCCAGTGATGATAATATCATCTACATATACCAGAATATAGATTGTTTTGTCACCTTGATTATACACAAACAGTGACGTGTCTGCTCTAGATGGACTGAAGCCAAATTCTTGAAGTTTCTGACTCAGTCTTGAATACCATGCTCTAGGTGATTGTTTCAATCAGTATAAAGACTTATCCAGCTTGCATACTGCCAAAGGATTATTTCTATCCTCATATCCTTCAGGCTGCTTCATATAAACATCTTCTTCTAGTACTCCATGCAAAAAAGCATTTTGTACATCCAATTGCTTCAACTTCCAGTTCCTAGAGACTGCCAAGGCAAGAATGAGCCGTATTGTCACTGGTTTCACCACTGGACTAAAAGTATCCCCATAGTCTATACCATATCGTTGCTTGAAGCCTTTAGCTACCAGTCGGGCTTTACACCTATCAACCGAGCCATCCGCTTTCCTCTTCAGCTTAAAAACCCATTTGGAGTCGATCAGATTCATACCTGACCGAGATGGCACAAGGTGCCATGTCTTGTTCTTGATCAGTGCAGAGTACTCCTGATCCATGGCTTCTCTCCATGTCTCATGTTGTGCAGCTTCAGAGTATGTAGTTGGTTCCCGGGTTAACAAATTCAGACTTCTTCCAAACGGCACTGTGCCGTCAGTGCGGACCTTGGGTTTGTGAATATTATCCTGCAACCGTGTACGCATGCCATGTACTCGATCCGGCGCAGCTCCACCATGAGAGCCGTTGCTAGCTTGTGGAGTCTCTGCTGCTGAACGCTCTGCTGCTGAATTGTCGACACTCGCTGGATGGTGAACAGTGTTTTCATCAGTGGTCCCCCCTATGTCCGCAACAGATTCCTGAGCAGAAGCATCAAAACCAGATACATCTAGAGACCCATGAGTATGCTCAACAAATGCAGGATGCTCATTATGCACAGGATTATTCTCAGTAAAATAAGAAGGACCGGTTGAAGGAATCTGTTGGGGCAGAAGGATGACCGATTCAGTGGGCAGTGGTGGAGATGGTGCAGTGGAACTGGATAAACATGGAAACTGAAGTTCGTCAAAGACAACATCCCGAGAAATGTACACTCGTCCTGAGGAGCGATGATAGCATTTGTATCCTTTGTGAAGGCCACTGTAGCCAAGAAAGATACACTGAGCAGAGCGAAATTGGAGCTTTCTAGCATTATATGGTCGTAGGTTCGGCCAACATGCGCATCCGAAGGACTTAAGAAAGGAATAGTCAGGGGTTCTGCCGAAGAGCTTTTCCAGAGGTGTAACCATGCCAATGGTTGGAGTAGGTACACGATTTATAAGAAAACAAGCAGTGGAAAAAGCCTCATCCCAAAAGGACAATGGCAGATCAGATTGCGCTAGCAGAGCCAAGCCTATTTCGACAATGTGCCTGTGTTTTCTTTCGGCAGAACCGTTTTGCTGGTGCGTGTGTGGGCATGATACTCGATGCGAAACACCCATGGATTGGAGAAAAGTGTTAAGCTTCTGATATTCTCCTCCCCAATCGGACTGAAGATGGATGAGTTTTGCGTTTAGCAAGCGTTCAACACGCAGTTTGAAAACTGGAAAAATCTTATAGGCGTCAGCCTTTGATTTTATTGGATACAACCAAGTAAAGCGACTATAATGATCGATAAAGCTTACATAATACTTGTAGCCACCGAAAGAGGTGACCGCAGGTCCCCACACATCCGAGAATACAAGCTCAAGTGGACGAGTAGTAATATTATTTGAGGAAGAAAAAGGAAGTTGATGACTCTTTGCACGTTGGCAAGGGTCACAAACATGAACACTATTTTTATTGCTACGACATGGAAGTTTATTTCTCGAGATGACTTGTTGAACTATTTTGGAAGAAGGATGACCCAACCGAGCATGCCACAGAGCTTCATCCGGCAATACACTGACAGAATTAGCTTCTTTGCACTGGATGGAGTCGATCTGACTGAGGGGATACAGTCCACCTTTACTGGAACCGCTGAGGAGAGTTCTCTTCATAATGCGATCCTTGATGAAAAAACGATTAGGGTGAAATTCAAAGAACACATTGTTATCTTTAGTGAGTTTGTGGACTGACAAGAGATTGCGATGAGTATTTGGTACATGGAGCACATTGTTTAACAGCAAAGGTGTGGACAAGGTCCTAATCTGAGAATAACCAATATGCATAATGGGCATACCTGAGCCATTGGCCGCATGTACTTGATCTTTGCCATTATATTTCTCATGGATCGTCAGTTTGTCAAGGTCACCAGTTATGTGATCGGTGGCCCCTGAGTCAGTATACCATGCGGGATCTGCAGAGTAACTTGCACTGGCCATGGCGGCGATTCTTGGATCTTCCTCTTGGAAAGCATGATTGAATCTGTTGTAGCAGCGAAAGGCAGTGTGTCCTTGCTTGTTGCACAATTGGCAGGTGGGACGAGGTTTATCACTATTGGAACCGCGTCCACCCTGTCCTCCACGGGTGCGTCCGCGGCCGCGGCCACGGCCGCGCCCATCGCCTCCACGCCATCCACGGCCACGAGAGACCGTGTTTGCTAATCCAGCAGAATTGTCGATGACGGTCTGGTTTTGTTGCTGTCGAATTTCAAAGCTCACCATGTGAGCATAGAGATCACTCAGCGTGATCCGAGCTGGGCTGGTTGTAACAGATGTCACCAGCGAGTCATGCTCGGAGTCCAGGCCAGATAACATGTAGATAGCTACTTCTTCTCCATCCAATGGATGTCCAGCAGCTGCCAAGGAATCTGCATAGCCCTTTACTCTGTTAAAGTACTCAGTCATTGACTGAGATCCTTTCCGAGCAGTTGCGAGCTGTCGGCGAACTTGAATCAGGCGCGCCCGGGAGTGAGATGCATACATGCGCTCAAGTGCATCCCATACTTCAGCCGCCGTCGCCAGGAATAGCACTCGACCGAGTACATCCGGCTCCAGCGTGGATAATATGGTGCCCAGCACCATTTGGTCCTGTTGGACCCATTGGCGATATTCTGGATTTGGAGCATCGTCCTCTTCGCCCTTGGCGTTGGTTTGTTTCACAGTAGATGCCGGTGCCTTCACCGTGCCGTCGACGTACCCCAGGAGTTGTTGCCCACGCAGATAGGGCATGAGTTGAGCCTTCCACAGGAGATAATTGCTCTGGTTCAGCTTGATGTTTACCAGATGATTAAATCCAAGGCCGGCCATGCCTCCGGTGGTGGACGAAGATGCCATGCCTTCAGTGGAAGATGATATAGATGGCAAGACGGAAATCCTTCAGCTCTGATACCATGAAAAGTTTCAGAGAAGCGAAGAATTGGTTTCGGCGTCGCACCGCCAAGGGCGAGCCAGAGATTATATTTATACTCAATGTAATACATGAGTTCAGTTACAACAGAGTAAGCTAAAGCTATGGGACTTACAAACAACCTGAACAACCTCAGGACTTATCTAAACAAACAATCCTTATCTTAACAGCCAGCACCGCCGCACGACCATTAGATCACGGGATCTCAACCCGCAGTGGGGGAGACCGGCCGGGAGAGCTTCGAGTTCCTCGTCCACGACCCCGACGCCATGGCTGGCGAGACGCTCGAGCTCAACCTCTACAACGACAAGATGGCCATCGCCGCTGCCTGGGACAGCGGCGGCTGCCGCCGCGGGGGCACGTTCCTCGGGAAGGTCAAGGTGGTCGGCGGGTCGTTTGCCAAAGTCGGGGACATGGCGCTTGTCTACTACCTGCTCGAGAAGCGGAGCGTCTTCTCGTAGATCAAGGGGGAGATCGTGCTGAAGATTTAGTTCGTCGACAAGCCAACTCCTGCCCCGGCAGAAGAACAGAAGGCCAATGCTACGACGGATAAGAAGGAGGCGACCGAGGGCAAAGAGAAGGACAAGAAGCCGGTTGTTGCGATGGCCCGCGGGGATGGAGTAGGAGGGCGGCTAGCCGGAGGAGCCAAGGGGGAGGGAAATTGTTGGGGGATGGGATGAGAGGGGAAGCAGGAGAGTAGAGGAGGGGGAAGAAAGAAGACAGAGGAAGAAGAAATAGTGTATTGAGTATGACATGTGGGATCAAGTATTAAAATTAATTCTTGTAAAAAGATAACACCATGTGTGCAGCTTATGTGGGATACCTCTCCTCCTCGGCTGCCACGTTGCAAAACTGCTCTAAAAACTGCTTTTGGGGGGTTATTTGCACCACTTAACGTACCTTAGGTGTCTAGTTAGACGGTTTTTCAAGTTAGGGTGCCTAAGTTTCTGCACCCCTATAGTTCAGGGAGCCAAGTAGACTATTAAGCTGCATGTATCGGACAGTAACCCAAAAATCTATGCTAATGAGAAAGGGTGGACAAATCATTTGTACTTTTTAACACTTTCTCTCCCATAGAACCTTTAGGTCTCAACAAGTGGCAAATAGAAGCAGACGAAAATTGCGTCTATACAAGGGCTCGAACTCAAGATCACCTCCTGGCTCTGTTACCATATTAAGTTATATGCACCAATCAGTTCACTAAAAAGTCTAAACTAATTAATAAGGAAGGGTTGGAGAATGCACTAGTACTTTCCAAAAGTAAGTTAGATAGGCATTATTATAATCTAACCCACCTAAGTATACATAAGAAGTGTAGATATATTATCGTGTGTTTTCTAGACCCCCAATACATATCCAAAGAGAATAGAACCAGCACTAATTGTTTGAAGATATAAGTTAGCTGGAACTTTTTTTTAAAACAAATACAATTTATCTCGTTCTGTCAAAAGGAGGTTTAAGTCCGTGTGCAAAAACCACACATCTTTCCTTGAGGTTTTCCAATTCTTGACTGCTAGCTACTAGATTATCTGAAGAAATTTGTACGGCTTTTCCGAGTGTCTAGCTGCAGACTTGCAGAGAGATGATATCCATCAAATAGTTACCGTTAGTCTATACTCCCTCCGTTTCAAAATATAAGGCGTGCATGTATTTAGAAAAGTCAACGTTTGTAACTTTTGACTAAAAATTAAGATAATATATATATGTTTAGTGTTGCGCATGTCATATAGTTGGATTCATATTTAAAAATACTTTTATATGATGTTAATTTTATAGTTATTGATAATATATTGTGAGAGCAAATAATGGTCAAAGTTCTGCATTAAAGACCGCGTCAAAAAATTATATGCCTTATATTTTGAAACGGAGGGAGTATTATGTACTCCCTCCGTTCCAAATTATAGGTCGTTTGACTTTTTTGACACGTACTTTGACCACTCGTCTGATTCAAATAATTAATGAAAATATGAAAAAACTCAAGTCATTATTAAAGTACCTTTCATGATAGACTAAATCATAACAAAAATAAATTATAATTATAAATTTTTTTGAATAAGACGAATGGTCAAATTACGTGTCAAAAAAGTCAAACGACCTATAATTTGAAACGGAGGGAGTACTAAAATGTTCACTAGAAGCTTTTCCAGTCTACTATTTGACTATGTATAATTAAAGGGACATGTGATCCTCACCACTGGCTAGATAGATCCAAGAGCTAGCTAGACTGGCGTTTTGTTTCCTAGCTGCACCGATCCAAGGTTCATAGTGCATGCACTATTGCTGTTCTCTTTCAAGCATGATTAATTGCTCATTTGCTCATGATCTGGTGCAGATCTGCTTGAGGTGGGTGTACGAGCAGGGCGACTGCGTGCTGGTGAAGTCCTACAACGAGAGGAGGATGCAGGAAAACCTCGACATCCTGGACTGGGAGCTCACCGACGAGGAGAGGAGGAAGATCAGCCTCATCACCCCCCAGCAGAGGGGGCTTCCGGGCTGGGAGTTCATCACCGATCATGGGCTCTACAAGTCCCCCGAGGATCTATGGGATGGTGAGGTGTAACCGCTGGATTGAGAAGAAGATGCCATGCATGGCACCGTGGCTCCATCGATCTTTAATCGCTTCTAAGTACGGACACAGTGTGCCCATTAATATTTCACAGAAGTCAAGACATTCATATGTAATAAGTGTGCCATCACTGCATCACTGCTACCGGTTACTTGCAATCAAGGCCGGCTCAACCTGTCAACCAACTGGCACTGAAGGGGTTTATTGGCTTTGAAAAAACGATGATATATTGGGAGAACCAAAACTCCAATCCAACACCTCTTGTCCCCTTGTGACCCCATGCAATACTCTTCTAACCAACGCACCCACCCACACGCTTTGATATAAGAGCATGCATGTACAATGGTTGAGACAATACTTGTCTCTAAATATTGCCATGTCAGCTAATAACAACACTACAGATGGCTTAAAAATAACATATATAATGGAAGAGATGACTGCACGTTTTTATAGGTAATTTCCTCACACATAAAGTTTCTTAATTCCCGTGTACAGTCGACTCTTAAATAAGAGACTGCTCAAATATCTCCGTACACACTCTCTTCTCCACATCATCAATTAGCCAACATGGCACTGCTCAGAGATGTTTTAGAAACTGCTGAGGTGGATTGTTGTATATGTTGTAAGGGCATGTAAAATGTTAGATACAACTGTTGTCTCTAAACCAATGGCATGTCACCTACATACAGTTCTACAGATAGTGTATACAATTGGTTGTCTTTAGAGCCGTCTACATAGTCATTTAAAATAGTTGCATGAAGTTCAAAGGTTGTGATGATCAAGTGTGCATGTCATATTTGTGGCCTAAATATTTCCACTTCATTGCTATAACTTGATTTTGATACATGATATATTGAATTTATAAAAAAAAATTAACGTGACGTACATATACGAAAATTAGCTTGCATCTCATAACATGATGTACATACAAATATTTAAAATATATTGATTTATAATTATAAGACATTAATATGGTATATTGAATTTGTATAATTGAATTTTTATAGAAGCGGAATATGGATCCTACAATAAGAACTCATAGATAACTAAACACTTCAAGCACTCCCATAACGTTGCCAAATATGTTTGACTAAATCCTTCTTTAGCTGGACATGTGCTGGTCGAGCACGAATAGCGAAATTCCTTTGTAGTACATGGTTCAAACAAAGATTAGGTCCATCATTTACTTCTGGTGGTAGAACTGCAAATGTATCCGCAGTCTGAGTCGAATCCAAAGGTGTATTGATCAATTATCGTTCATCTTCAACAATCATATTATGAAAAATAACACATGCTTCCATGATGTTTCCAATAGAATCTCATCTCCACAATCTTGCTGGACACTACACAATGTTAAGGCGAGATTGCAATACACCGAATGCTCGTTCAACATTTTTCCTTGCCCCTACTTGATGATCTGCAAATAATTTACCGTTATCTATTTAAGGGAGCGGTATTAGCTTCACAAATACAACCCATTCAAGTATATACCATCGGCAAGATAGTAAACTCTATCATATTGTCTCCCATTGACTGTGAAATGTGTTCGCGGAGCTTCCCCTTTCAAAGCTTGGATGAACAGTGATGACTGATTAAGCACATTAATATGATTGTTAAAACCCTCAACACCATAAATGCATGCTATATCTGAAGATCTTGTGAAGCAACTGCTTCAAGAATCATTATAGGTACACCTTGGTCACCGCAGGTAAATTGGCCCCTCCATGCGACTAGACAATTTTTCCATTGCCAGTGCATACAATCAATACTCCATATCATACCAAGGAGCCCACGAGATTCACCAACTCTAAGCAATTTCTCCATGACATCACAAGAATGGGCTGGCAAGTACTCTGCACCGAATGTATCAATTACCCCTTGTGCAAACATTTCCAAACAATCCAATGCAGTGGTTGCACCAATCATTAGCACATAATCTAGTTGATCGGCAGAGGTACCATAAGCTAATATACGAATTACGGCGATACACTACTACAGCGGTGAGAAATCCGATCGCCTTAAGGCATTAAACCTATCAGTAAATTATTTGTCCCATTCACCAAGTGTACTCACAATACGTAAGAACAGGGGCCTTCTTATCTAAAATCTTCGACGAAACATCTCGTTGGTGTAGATAGGATGATCGGATAAGTAATTGGCCACAAGCTGCTTTGGGCACCTTCACGATCCCTTCGTATGTATCTCCTCTGACTGCTATAATAGCGATGACGATGTGATGATTCCCCTCCTCCCTCAAGCTTCTCCTTTAACTTGGCACCAAACCGATTGGCAAATGAGTCCAAGACATCTTGTTCGACAATAAAGTCTTCTATTGTATATAAGGCTAGTGGATCCATATATGTCTTCACCAACATCCGAGTAAGAATCGGATTGAGAAGACATGGCTAGGATAATGGGTTCCTGAGTTGTGACATCCTCTAATTTTATCGTATGCCACTTGTATTTTAAAAACATTAAAATTAAATAAAAATGAATTATTACATAGAAAACCCTAATTTAAATTATTTTAAATTAGGTTTAAACCCAAAACCCTAGGAAAACCATTAGGAAAATTCCAGTAAATATTAGATGCCTACATTTAGCCGCCCCAAATTTCAAGCCCATATTTCAAGGTTAGCTCATGATTCCATGAAGTGTCACCTTTTTGCCGGAAGCTCGTAAAACTCATCAAATAATGAGCAAACGAGGGAAACTCGTGCCGATCTTTGGAGGGGAGTTTCTAAATGCCTAATTTCGTGTTAGGGTAGAAGCCCAAGCCAAGAATTACGAATTTGGTCAATTTCCTAATTTGGGGGAATCCTAATCCTACCCGGAGTAGAATTTGAGCCCCAATCCAAGTCCCTCATCTTAAGGCCCGACCCAAGTCGTCCACCACCCCTATAAATACCCCTTGACCCCTCTCCCAAGTCCCCAACTCAAGAATGCATAGATCCGAAACCCTAGCCGCCAAAACCCTAGCCGCATAAGCCTTTCTGAGGTATCCCTCTCTTTTCCTTGCTCAAACCATAGAGTACATGGCACCATCGCGTAGAGTTCGTTGAGACGGTCCAGATAGATATATGGATCATCAGATTTGGCTAAGAAACACGCAAGTTAGTGCTTGTCAGAGTTTCGGGCGCCACTGCCGACATAGCCGCCGGCGCCTCGCCGATCGCGCCCTGCCCGAATCCCGCACCGCCCTATCCGCGCCCGCTACCTGGCCGCCGCTCTCACCCCTACCAGCACCCCCACGCGCGCCGCGCCATCGCCACGCGTCACCGTGCCATTGGTCATCGTCGCAAGCCAATCCCACCCGGGCCACACATCCGCCGCACGCTGCCGCTTGTGCTGCGCCACCAATCGGATGCCGCCGCGTGTCCCCCCAGCCGCCGCCGCCGCGTGCGCTTGCTCACCCTGAACCGCCGATTCCGCAGATTTTTATCGGTTAACCGATTTGTTCTTATAGGGGATTTCTGATTTTTCCAAATCTTTTGGGAATTGTTTAAGGAGCATCCGAAATCCAAATTGGATGATGCCATAGGCATTAAATGTTTTGTTGTTCTGATGTATTTGCATCTACGTGTAAATCGTCCCTATGTGCATTGCTCGGGAGGTTTCCAGGAGCAACACGGAGGAGGATCCCAGGGCCTGGAGTACTACCAAGGCAAGATAGATTGCATATTGCACCCTAGTTTGCAAAACTCACTTGTTTACCGTCGTTATTTATTTTATCTCTTGTACGAAATGAAGGGAATGGGTAGAACCCTATTATGTTCACATAGCGTCACTGACTATGTGGATTTAGTCTATTTATTGTGCCTTAGTTATTTTCCTAGCCTATTCTTGTGCATAGTTGCACGTGCTCATATGGGTTGGTAGCTGTTTAGGTTATTCATCATTTAATTACTCTTGTGACTTAGTATAATTGGAGTTGCTAAGTTACTTTTAATAACTTAATCAAGTAAAACCTACGTGGCGTGTGTAGACTAAAGATGGCTAGTCGGGTGGTTTTGTGGTATGAGGTATGTGGTGGAGGTAGTCAACTTGGTCTAAGAACTCTTGGCGTGTGCTTATTCAGCCAAACCAAACAAGCGCAACCATAAGTGCTAGCTCTAACATGTCAGCCAACATGTGCTAGACCTGGCTTAGTTGTTAAGGAAAACTGTTAGTGCACAGTACATTGAAAAGATCGGGCTGCAGTCCGTTGGCTTAAGAGGGGGACCCGTAGTATCGAAACCTTAGAGAGGGTACCGATGTTAACAGAAGGTACTAATGAATTGCCTTGTATCGTTACTAGGTCTAGACTCCTAAGGAAGAACTAAGACATAAAAGTACTAATAGGCTTATGGGTAAAGTGTGCTACACTCTGCAGAGTTTAAAAACTATCATGGTAGCCGTTCCCACAGTCATGGAAGGGAGGAAGGTCATACACAGCAAAAGGAGCTCTTAATTCAGATAGCAAAAGGAACTCCTAATCCAGACAAGCAAGCATGGCAAAATTGCCTATCAATCAAGACTAGCAAGCACGACAAAATAGCAACATACTTTAACCATACATAACAGATAGCAAAAGGATCTACAAGAGAACTGAGGAGCTGCATGTAAGAACCATCCATATACATGCTCCAGATAGCAAAAGGATCTACAAGAGAACCGAGGAGCTGCATGTAAGAACCATCCATATACATGCTCTTTGGTTGTGTTAATGGTTCAGGAATTTGAGAAGCTACATGCTTCCAAATGAGAATCCTTTCTTCACCCGACACCTATTCAATATTGCTCAAAAACCTGATAAGAGTTGTTACATGTTAATTAATATCCATACTTGTACAAAACAGTCTAATTATGTGCTTATGAATAGAGTGATTAATAAAGGAAATCAATAGCGGCTTGGGACTTAAAATTTACCTATCAATCATTGTCAAACAACTTTTTACCCAAACATTTGATTGCCTTCATATGCTCAGCTCGGATATCATCATGCATGCTACTAGTGTCACGAGACATGACGGGGAGGTGGCGGCCATTGGGAGATCTAAGAGAGAGAAGGGCAGGGAAGAGGGAGGGGGTGAGGTTGACAGGTCTGGTGGGTCGGTGGATGGTGAGCTAGAGTGTTAAATGGGCTGACAGGTGACCTGTGGGCTTTAGGGATGTGTTGGATGTGCATTTACTTGTTCAGCTCGCGAGCTAGACTCAAGCTCGGCTCGGCTCGTAAAAAGTCATGAGCTGGAAACGGGGCTCGGATTGAGCTCGTTTTGTAACGAGCCGAGCCCGAGTTGCTCGTGAGCCTCGAGCTCAGGTTCCAGCCCTAACTACAAGTCATCGATGGAAGTGAGTTAGCTACGGTGGACTAATCCAAATCAAACGGCAACCATGCATCTGATGTGCCCTCATGCATAAATGGAGCGTGATCTATCATTAGTTGATTACTTATCTTACTATATTTTAGAAGGTTTCCATTCTTTGCAAATTATACAAGATTACTGTATTCATCTAACTTGATTATTTTAGTGTGTTCTTTAGAAGATTTTACTTTGTGATTATTCCTTTTTACAAGATTTCTTTTCATTCTACCAACAACATTTAAACTCACTCTAGATGGATACGAGCATAAAAGTTCGGAGAAAGAGAGAAAGGGATATATGGTCGCAGAAAGAAAAAAGGAGAGGAGTAGAAGAGGACATGAGCGTTGAAGAAAGACAGAAGGAGATCAATTAGGTGCATGAATTCTACTTCTATATAACAATAGAACTACTATTAGAGAACCCACCAAAGGTTACAACATCATAGGGAAAACTATTGAACCAATATCTACTTGCACCAACAACTATTCATCTTGTCCGGATCAATAATTTGTAACATGTGTGGTATAGTGCTTGTACTAATATCATACTTTATACTATATTGATAACATTTAATGGAGGTTGTCGAGAGAAGCATGGTTTTATGGGAGATCATCAAGAAAATACATATTTGGCTGAACGTCCAGCCTTTAGGGCATAACCAATATAACAGTAGCGTTGAAGAAAGACAGAAGGAGATCAATTAGGTGCATGAATTCTACTTCTATATAACAATAGAACTTTTATTAGATAACCCACCAAAGGTTACAACATCATAGGGAAAACTATTGAACCAATATCTACTTGAACCAACAACTATTCATCTCATCCGGATCAATAATTTTTAGCATGTGTGGTATAGTTCTTGTACTAATATCATACTTGAAATTATATTGATAACATTTAGGTACTCTTCGATAGCTCGTTAGTTCGCGTTCGGTTGAGTTCCAGCGAACTGAACAAAACACTGTGCGCATTAATGCCTGGACACTGCGCTGTTGCATTCGCACTGTGCATTTTGTCAACCAAAACCGGACAGAACGGGCACAAACGGAGCATCGAAGAGGGCCTTAATGGAGGTTGTCGAGAGAAGCATGGTTTTATGGGAGGTCGTCAAGAAAATACATATTTGGCTGAACGGCCAGCCTTTATGGCATAACCAATATAACAGAGAAGTCATTTATAGTCTATTTGGTAAACAACCATACTATAGTAGTAGGGTGGGGATTAGAATATAAGAGAGAGAAATGTAGGAGGAACAAGATAATAATAAAATAGTGGATGGATAGTGACGAGATAATTTGAGGATAGTTCTAGCGTTCGACGTGCCCTTATTGTTGAGAAATAAGACTTTTCCTATAGTTAACCAAACAACTTTAGCTCAAGGATATGGTGTAAATTAACAACATATGCAATTACCTAGACGATAGATGTCCATATCCTCGCCCACATCTACAGATATAGTTTTGTTTATGCCACAAAAAAGTTTTGCAATATCACGTTTGCCATCATATATATCATTTATGTTGTTTTTGCCACAATCGTGCAATGTTTTATTTTTTTTTTATCACTAATGCATGGCAACACAAAATGAAACATTACACGGTACGGCCCAAAAGCCAGGCACGGCACGGCCCAAAAGCCCGATGGGCCGTAATCGGGCCGGCCGGCCAGAGCACTGCACGCCCGGTAAAACAGAGAGATAAATGATTTTTTATCAATTTATACGTTGCTTAAATGAAAAAGTTGTCTATACAAAAAAGATGCGTCTCGAAATTCTATATAACGTTCATGTAGAACATAAATTCATCTGAGCAGCGGAATATCTCGAAAAATGTTAATTACCGAAATGGGTCATGTGGGTTCTAAAACAGCCAGCGCACTAAATATTTTTTATAAATTCATGCATTGCTCAAATGAAAAAGTTTTCTACATGAAAACGATGCGTCTTCAAATTCTCTACAACTTTCGTATAGAAACAAAATCCATCCGAGTAACAAAAGACCACAAAAAATATAAATTACTGACTCATGCCTCAGTTCGAGCCGTGCCGGGCGGCCCGTCGTGCCTGCTTCTCAGGCCCGGCACGGCCCAAAAAATTTCATGCTGGGCCGTGCTTTGGGCCGACAAAATCGGGCCATGCTTGGGCCGGCCCAAAAAAGCACGGGCCAATTCCCAGGACTATGCGCGAGCATGTGTGCATGTTCATCGTTCAGCCTGCGACTTCAACGACGGCACGAGTGACGACGAGTTTTCACCCAAATTAACATTTTTCCCCCCCCCCCCCCCGCCCCCAATGCCTTCTCCATATTTGACGAAGTGCGTCATTGTTGTCTTGCTCTTTTCTAGTGACTCCCACCGCTGGATCCACTTCGGATGCCACTACCTCCTAATCTTCTCCCCTGTTGCCTCCATATCTTCGGTGAGTCTTCTCCATAGTCCTTCCTCTCTTTGGCAACTATCGTTGTTAGATCCATCGTCACCGCGCACCCACCTTCGTTCCTGTGGCTCAGCCAACATCGCCCTGCTACTAATCGCTAACCAGTGCTAGTCCTAGAAGAGAATTTGCCGCAAGAAACCCAATTGGGATTGCATGTATTTATATCCGGATTACAACAGGGAAAGTATCAATTACAATGATCAGCCTATACGGTGGTTTAAAGAACATTCTAAAATAAGCTAAGGAATATGCTACTGCCATACACGGGTAATTCCTTGCTATACTTGACTACAAAATATGCCGTAGCATCTAGGATATTTGATATTCCCCCTCAATCTCAACCAGTGGCCACTAGATTGAGATTGCATCTGAAATGATCAAGTATAATTTTTGTGACTGGTTTAGTAAATGCATCAGCCACCACCTGATCAGCAGAAGAGACAAAGCAAACTTCAAGAGCTCCGAGTGCAACTTTCTCTCTCACAAAATGAAAATCGACCTCAATGTGCTTAGTACGTGCATGAAACACGGGATTAGCAGTGAGATAAGTTGCTCCCAGGTTATCACACCATAGAACAGGAGGACGAGACTGCGGAATTCTTAATTCTCGTAACAATGATTGGATCAATGTAACTTCAACTGCACCATTTGCAATAGCCTTGTAGTCAGCTTCAGTGCTCGATCGAGATACCGTAGGCTGCTTCCGAGCACTCCAAGAAACAAGGTTTGGTCCAAAAAATACTGCGAACCCGCCTGTGGACCGACGATCGTCCGAGCAACCAGCCCAGTCAGCATCGGTAAATACACTAAGAAGCAACGATGACGACTTCCAAAAACTCAGGCCAGTAGTAAGAGTTCCCTTCACATACAGCAAGATTCTTTTAACTGCCTCCCAATGCACATCAGTAGGTTTAGATAAAAACTGACAGACCTTGTTCACCGCAAAGGAGATGTCAGGTCGTGTCAAGGTGAGATATTGCAATCCTCCAACAACACTCCGATACTTGAAGGCATCATCATCAGTGAGTGCTCAACCAAGACCACTTGACAATCTTTCTGTGACTGGCATTGGCATAGAGACTGACTTACAATTCTCCATACACGCACGATGAAGCAAATCAGTAGCATATTTATGTTGAGTGAGTGTCATGCCCCCAGAATTGTATGTAGCCTCAAGACCAAGAAAATAACTCAAACGGCCAAGATTCTTGACAGGAAAATAGCCGAAAGCTGGTGAAGAAGGTTGTCATGACACTGGAAGAGGAGCCAACAAGGACGATGTCATCCACATAGACCAACGTATAAATGGTGACATCAGCATGGTGAAATATGAAAAGAGAGGTGTCGGCCTTGGATGAAGCAAAACCCAAATGATGAAGTTTATCACCCAGACGAGAATACCAAGCTCTCGGAGACTGCTTAAGTCCATATATAGCTTTGTGAAGCTTACACACAAAGTTCGGTCGATGAAGATCTTCAAAACCAGGTGGCTAGTGCATATAGACATCTTCATGAAGAATTCCATGAAAGAAAGCATTACTGATATCCACCTGACGCAAATGCCAGCCACGAGCCATAGCTACAGATAGCACAAGACGAACTGTAGCCGATTTGATAACAGGACTATAGGTGTCTGAGTAATCAATACCATAGCATTGTGTGAAACCACGGGCAACAAGCCGAGCTTTGTGCTTATCAAGAGATCCATCAGCCTTGTGCTTAATTTTAAACACCCATTTGCAGCTCACAATATTAGTGTCTGGAGGCCGAGGCACAAGACTCCAGGTCTTGTTTTGTTGCAAAGCACCAAACTCCACTTCCATGTCCGTGCGCCATGCTGGAGTAGTAAGAGCTTGATGATGAGATATGGGCTCCGCAAAGAAGACTCGGCGAGAAGAACCATACCGAACAGTGCCATCCGTGAGCTGCCGAGGCCGCACAACGTTGTTGCGCAGACGAGTGATCATCAGATGCGCCCGCGCAAGAATGGGCGCTGGAGCTGCAGATACTGAAGAAGCTGGAGCAGGCGCTGAAGGGGCAGCGACATCAGGCGTGGGAGTTGCAGCCGGGGCAGTGGAAGAAGGCTCGACTCCCGTATCAAGAGCCAAAGTTGGGACGTCAGGTGTTGTTGCACCGCTCGGCTGAGGTACCATGCAAGCCATGCATACTTGCAGCAGGAGAAGCATCACATGGTGGAGAAGCATCACATGGCATGCCATGTACACCATGCATACTTCTTGGTTGAGCATCAAGTTGTGCTACAGCTGCATTAGAAAAATCAGTAGATAATAATGACAGGTTGTAATCTCGCACATGGGCATTTTGCACTACTGGCTCGGACACAGGAAAAGATACTGGAGCGGTGAGAGTAGATAAGTCTGGAGCATCACTGGTACTAGAGGCAAAAAGGAAAAACTCGCTCATCGAAGATAACATCACGGGAAATATAGATCCTTCCCTTTGATGGATCCAGACATTTGTATCCTTTATGATAGGGACTGTAGCCTAAGAAGGTACACATTTTGGAATGAAATTCCAATTTTCTAGAGTTGTACTTCCGCAGACTAGGCCAGCATGTGCAACCAAAAATGCAAAGAAAAGAGTAATCAGGAGAGATATTCAATAGACGAGTCATAGGAGTCATGTTCTAAAGAATTTTACTAGCCATGCTGTTAATAAGATAACACGCCGTGAGAAAGGCCTCATTCTAGTAGCGAATGGGAAGGGAAGAGTGAGCAAGAAGAGCAAGGCCAGTCTCAACCAAATGTCAGTGTTTAAGCTTGGCAATTCCATTTTGTTGAGATGTGTGAGGACATGAGATGCGATGAGAGATGCCAGTACGCTGGAAATAATGATGACGTCTATGATACTCACCACCCCAATCCGACTGTACAGCATGAATTTTGGTGTTGAGAAGACGCTCAACATGTTTTTGAAAAGTATAGAAAACCTGCTCTACATCAGATTTATGCTTAAGAAGATAGATCCATGTAAACCGACTGAAGTCATCAACAAAACTAACATAAAACTTAAAACTGCCCAAAGATGCAAGAGAAGGACCCCACACATCAGTATGAATAAGTTGAAGAGGTTTGGTGGTTACACGAGTGGAAACATTGAAGGGCAACTGATGACTCTTAGCGCGCTGGCACGCATCACACACAAAAGACTCCTTATGAGAGGAACATGGGAGTGTATTAAACCGAACGACGGACTCTACGATATTATGTGATGGATGACCTAGGCGTTGATGCCATTGACTTGACGTGAGCTTGACTCCAAAAAGAGCTTGACGACTTGAAGATGATGAAGATGATCGACGAATGGGAAAAGGATATAGTCCACCACGACTTCTACCTTGTAGAAGAGTTTTCTTCGTTGCTCGGTCCTTTACAAAAAAAAGAATGAGGATGAAATTCGATAAAAACATTATTATCGGAAACAAGACGATGGACAGACAGAAGGTGATTGTGAATTTGTGGTACATGGAGAATATTTTTAAGTGCTAGAGAGGAGCAAGAAAGTTTAGCATATCCAGTATGCGAGATTTTCAAACCTGCACCATTTGCTACTTGCACTTGATCCTTCCCGTTGTAGCGCTCTTGGATGGTCAGCCGATCAAGATCGCCAGTGAGATGATCAGTAGCGCCAATATCAAAGTACCAATTTGTGTCACAGTCGTTGCTGTGAGTAATAGCAACATTGCCCGCATGATGCTCCTCAGCTTGGAACGCATGATTGAAGCGATTGCGGCATCGCAGCGCTTCGTGCCCGAACATGTCTGACACCTGGCACTTGGGCGGATAGCGTCCTCCTCCTCCGCGACTGCGGCCGCGTCCTCGAGACTGTCCACCACCACGATGGGCGTTGCCCTCGCGATGACCGTTGTTGTTAACGTAATTGTTGGTGTGGTGAACGACGTTGTTGGCGGAGGTGGTCAAGTCGCCCGTCTGTGCATGAAGCTCCTGCCGGGCCTCGTATGTCAGGAGCATAGCATAGAAGTCGGGAAGAGTCACCGGGGCGTTAAAGATAGTGAGCGACACCATACGAGCGTCATACTCTGGCCCTAAGCCAACCATGATGTAGCCAATTATCTCATCATCAGCCATAGGATGACCAATGGTCGCCATAGTGTGGGAGAGGCCCTTCATCTTCTGGAAGTACACAGCAATGGAGCTGTACTTCTTCTTCGTTGTCGCCAGCTCGGTACGGACGTTGATGGTGCTCGCCCGATTTTGCTCCAAGAACATGGCATGAAGAGCAGTCCAAGCCTGGGCAGATGATGTGATGCCCATCATCTGGCCAAGGATGTCTTCAGTCATGGAGGAGTTGAGGATGCCAAGAACCGTCTGGTCTTGACAATATTAGGTAAGATACTCTGGGTTGATGACTTGATGTGCAGCATCTCAGGTGCCCTCGGTGAGCATCCGCTCTGTAGCAGCAATGGAACCATCCAGGTAACCAAAGTAATTAGCACCAGAGAGAACCGGAACGACCTGGGCTTTCCACAGCAAAAAATTGGTGTGGGTAAGCCGTACGGTGATGGATCCGCTGAAGGAGGCGGCGGCAGGCATGGACGCAACGGGACTAGCGATGATGGCGCCAGCGGTTTGCGAGATGGCCGGGCTGCCGAAAGTCATGGTGAGGCTCGAGAGATGATTGCATCACGTATGGCTCTGATACCAAGAGAATTTGCCGCAAGAAACCCAATCGGGGTTGCATGTATTTATATCCGGATTACAATAGGGAAAGTATCAATTACAATGATCAGCCTGTACGGTGATTTAAAGAACATTCTAAAATAAGCTAAGGAATATGCTACTGCCATACACGGCTAATTCCTTGCTATACTTGACTACAGAATATGCCGTAGCATCTAGGATATTTGACACTAGACACTCGGGCATGCCTCAACCCTAAATTACAGACCTAAGGCTGTCTCCAACAGGCTCCCCTAAAGCACCCTCTACCCCTAAAATAGGGGACGGATTTTTTCCATATGTGCTCTAACAGTATTCCCTATTTCGTTCCCTAAAATAGAGGATTATTCCCTTATATGTAAGGGTTCTCTCTCCTTCCCCTATGCAATTCTCCATATAGGGAACGCTGTTGTAGATGGGAGAAATATAGGAAGGGATTTTTTTAGAGGGAGCCTATATATGAGGCTATAGGGAATCAAATTTAGGGATTCCTGTTGGAGAGAGTCTAATGTACTCCACCTCCGAACCTAAAATCAAATCCTAATCAATGGTGGTGGTGATAGCCAGAGACAAAGAAAAAGATGGTGGTACAGTAGAATGTATTTGAGAAAAATTAAATTATATATAAAATTATTCTCGTAACTCAAGCCATGCATATGTGAAACACATCCATCTGTACACATGTATGAGCAAATTTCTTCGGGATACTCGATTCTAAGTTGTCCTTGGTGACATGCATGTCATGCACTCTTAATCTCATTCTTATAAAAAATCGGATGGCACATCATACTGTCAAGACATTGACGTTGAGTCAAAGTAACCGCACAAAACAAATGCAACGTACGGTACGGGCGGCCTGTTTGACCTCAGAAAATTAGAGTTTAGTACATATATGATCACTCAATTTTCTTCTGCCAAGACCATCGAGTAATTTTTTTTAGCAGCCATCGAGTGAGTATGTACTACCTACCACCTAATTGCTACCCTTGTTTATTTTTTTATAAAAAACATATTTACACGAGCCTTATTCCTTTAAATTAAAAGGTCAGTAACAATTATAATCTAAAGTGCTATAGACAATTTTGTCAAAAAAATTGTTAAGAAAGCTTGGTTTAAAGAGTTTCTATAAAAAATTGCCAAAAACTTTTTTAAAAAAGGTTACAAAATGTCAAAGGATATTTTAGATTTTAAATTTGATATAAATAAAGGAGAATAAAATTATGGCCGATCAAATTTTTTTCATCTTTGTGGGTTTAGATTTTTGACAAATGTGAAAATGGTTTGAGATGATGTGGAAGGTTTTGGGCAGGGCCAACGTCAGGTGGCTGGCTTTGCGGCTCACTACATTGACCGCATCAAAGTACGTACGTTAACGGGGCTGACCATTTCGTTTGACTTCGTTTCCTGTTCTTCGAGGCTTCAAACAAAGGCACCCCAGTTCATCAAATCGTTTTGAACTTCTTTTACTTGACTGCATGTTTGCATAGTTTTGTTTTTATGCTTTCAAATAAAGAAAAAGACTCCCCCCAAAAGGAATGGTACATGCATGCATGTGCTATCGTGTAAACCTCCGTTTGTTCTTCTGGTTTTTGAATGCTGGATGATTTGAAATCTGGATTTTGGAAACTTTGAAAAATGGTTTAAAAAAGTTGAACCAATTAACTAAAATTTTGGTTTGAGAGTTGAGGACAACTTTGAAATATTTTTGGGTACATAGCTCCAAGAAGCCAAAACGGTTTGCCCATAAAACAATCGTTAATTTTCCTGTAAAATTTACTATGGCAAAATATTTGGTGAGGGCAAAAATCAAATGAGTCACCTTTCGCATTTGCGTGGAGCCGTGGAGATCCGAGGACATGAATATGCGAACTGCTCGATAAATAGTGGCCGTTTAAAACTTATTCTGAACCAAAGTTTTAAAATTTTATTCACAGAGATATTATGAGCTATTTTGGATTGAGCACATGACAACCATACACTTACATAATATCATCTTTTACAGATTTTAAAAATAAATTCCAATGGTAATTGATGTTTAAAGTTGTATTTGAAAGATTGCGTTAGTATCTAAAATGACTACTATTTGAAGTACGAAGGGAGTAACCTACTTTAAAAATGGAAGTTGAATTACGAATTTGAATCCCAAAATCGAAGACGAAAACGGCACATGACCAAAAGCAAAACTTGGGCCTAAGAAAGAGAAGCAAACATTGGGCCTTGGGCTCTTCGCATCCACTTCTAGATGGGCATGCTTACTTCACCATTCCACCGGACTCCATCGTGAAGACTAAGGCCTCGCTTGGAAGCCCATTTCCCTGCAGGGATCCCAGGATAAAAATATTTTATTATATTTTTTAAAATGCTTTATACAAAAATAATCGACGGTTCAGAGATTAAGCAAAAATAGGCGTCTGTCGCGCTTTGGATGCACGATTGATATAAAATCGTCTTCTGAACGCGCGACCGACCGGTGCTCGAATAGGTACAGGAGTCGTCGCTCCTTCAACGGGCGACAGGGAGTTGTCGCTCCTCCAACGAACGACGAGCTGCAGCACAGCCAGCGATCCATTCCAGGAACAGTACCGAACCGATTTTCGATTTTCTATCAATCGTGCATCCAAAGGGCGACAGCGCCTATTTTTGCTTAATCTCTGAACCGTCGATTATTTTTGTATAAAGAATTTTAAAAAATATAATAAAATATTTTATCCGAGATCCCGGCCTATTCCCGGGGTCGCGGCCCGCGTGGGTGATTTGCACCGGGGCAAAAGGGGACCGTTTGGAAGCCCATCAACCCAGGGAGGCGCGGCCCATCCCCCGAGGAAGTCTTCCTCGCAAGAGGACTCGTGGTGAAAAATCGCCTCGTCCTGCACCTCCGCCTCCACCTCCCCCTACATCTCTAGCGCCGCCTCCACCTTGCCCTGCACCTCCAGCGCCGCCTCCCCGTCATCTCCACCTTTGCCTCTAGAGTTGTCATGGCCTCCGCCTTCACCTCCAGTGTCCCTTCCCCTCTGCCTCCATAGGCGTAACCTCCCATCCCGTCCGCCTCATCAAACCTAGCGCCATCTCCGGGGTCGTCGGTGCTCGCCAGATCTGGTTCTCTCCGGTGTAAGGGAGGAGGAGCTCAACTTTATGTTATTTTTTGGTAGATGAATATTGTACTCAGTGATATCTTTTTTTTAGCATTTTCTGATATTGTTCTACACAACATTTTGATTGGCACAATGTATTTTTCTAAAAATTTTAGAAGTTCGGACTATGTGCTATTACTTTCAATTTTTTAGATGTTGAAACTTTATTAGCACTTGTAGTTGTGCTGCTACTTTTAATTTATTAGATAGCAAAACGCAGTACAAGGGAAACTTATTTCCTTCTTATTCCATCCTTCTATGGGAAGCATGCAAATATGTTGGTTTTCATCGCATTTGCAATTTGTAATCTAAAACCCAATAATAAATATTTTGTATTCTGGATGCATGGCAGAAGGTTGATCCAGATGAGTAGTCTTATGAGGCAAGTTGTGTTTCTTTGATTTATCCTTTTGGTGTCTACCCTGCTTCTTTGGTTGCACTACCCGGCAAGCATTCATTCCATCCAGAATGCATAAACCAGTGGCTTCAAGTAAATAAAGTATACTGCAACTAATGAGCGCGGGCGCGGGTCCCGATCTTCTGGTGAGAGATGAAGAGGATAATTCGGTAGGTATCACAGAGACCTAAACAATCCGGCTTCCAACCCCACAAGGAAATAGAAATCTCGGCGATCGCTAAACCACCACGACGATCTTATCGACTGAACCAGAGGCACAATCGACCTGTCCACAAAGGACAGTTCCTGAAAGCAACCGAAGAACGAGCAAGAACACAAGATAAGCAATCACAATTACGAATATAGAATAAGATCAACCGGAGTTCAAAAACTTGGTCTTGTTGGTCTGGCCGACACGAGAAGAACAAGACGACATCTCACACAATCATGGCGAAATCAACTAAACAAGCACAGTGGGGGACTTATATAGGGCGGCGGCCAGAGGAGGGGTGGCGCCCAAACAGGTGCCCACATACGCATAACCCTAACACTAGGGGTACACGAGCCTTGGGTCAAAAAATACGACGACGTAGTGCCGGGAAGTTTCTGTCCCTCAACTTGTTTTCGCGATTTCCATTGACTCGGATAGAATTTGGAGTCATGGCTAGATCCGTTGGAAATCTTATCTCGTAAGCTTTTTGCAGAGTCCTTATTTGCTATATTTGAACGTCGTATGTGATCTGGGCGTCCGTTTAAAAGTGCATTGGTCCTGGATGGCCTAACCGGACTCGGCAGCGACTTCGACGTCCTCTCGATTTGGGCCCGGTGGTCAGGGACTTCTTGAACCTCGTCAGGGACAGCAAGCTCGTCAGTGATATCCTCATCATCCACCTTTCTTGAATTTGAGTCGTTCTTCACTCGAGCATATTCTCCAGCAAAAGGTTAGAAATAACAGGTGGCAAAGCAATAGACAAGTTATTTAAATCATTGCATGGTTTTTTAGCTAACTCAACATTTACACAATCCTTCGTAGCTAAAAGAACATGACCTTTCAATTTAATTGTAGAATTCATCTCAATAGATTCCTTCTTTTGTGTTACACTTAGTTTATCATTGACACCACTATTTTTTTGTGATTTACAATTTACTTTTGCTAACTCAGCCGATGTCATAAGTTGTAGCAAATATTTCTTCCCTTTAAACACAAATTTGTATTCAGACCTACCATGATGAACACAATCATATATCCATGGTCTACCCAGCAAAATAGAGCAAACATCCATGGGTGCAACATCGCAGCCTATGTAATCACGATAAATACCAAGAGAGATGTGAATTCGAGCAGTTTTAGTTAAATTGAGCTTACCACAAGAATTGAATCATTCAATGCAATATGGATGTGGATGCGGATGTGTGGTCAAGCCAAGCTTCTCGACCATGTCAACACTCGCAAAGTTGTTGCAACTTCCTCCGTTGATGATGACAGGGACTACATATTCGTTGACAACCATCTTGGTTTGGAATAGATTATGCCGCTGACTTTCTTATGACCGTTCTGGTTGTGCAGTCAATACACAGATCACGACAAGTGTTGGATAAGCTTCTGTTGTCGAAGTATTAAACACCTCTCATTCGGAGTCTTCGGTGCCTGCGTGGTTAGCGGCAACTAAAGTAAGATCATCCTCATGTTCACTAGCAGAAGAGTACTCACCATCCTCACGAATAATGAGAGCACGTTGACTAGGACAATCACGCTTTGTTTGTCCAAATTCCTTGCAACAAAAAAATTGAATGTCGCAAATACGGCCTATGGATGGGACAGAAGAAGCACTTTTGGCAGAGGCTTGCACCGCGGAATTTTTGCTTACACTCGTAGCTCGTGGCGGAGCGGTAGAAGGAAAACGGGTGGAGACGCTTGATGAAGTATTGACGATGGAACCTTTACAGCCTCATGGTTTGATTTTTATGAATCATTGAAACTTCCTCGCATCCGAATTTGTCGGCCCTGTACTTTTTTCTGTTTTGAAAGCAAGATGGAATAAACGAGTGATAAAATTATATTTCTTATAATCAAGTATATCCTGAATCTCACGGTTTAACCCACTGAAGATTCTAGCCATTTTTGCATCCTCACTCTCTTGTAAACCACAACATACCAAATTTGTAGTTCTTAATAATATTCCGTGCTGATTTGCTATCTTGATTTAAACGTTGCAACCTATTAAGCAAATCTCTCTGATAGTATGAAGGAATAAATCTAGATCGTATGACACGTTTTAAAGCTTGACAGGTGCTAGGTTCATTTCCTCTTCTATAAATTTCATGACATCAAATAGATGCAAAATCAATGAATTCACTGACAGCAACGTTAACTTGGTTTTCAGGTGAAACAGAAAAGTATGAAAACTTTTGATCTACCAAACATTCCCAATCAAGGTAAACGCCAGGATCATATCTACCAACATAAGGAGGTATTGTTATTTTAACCTTTGCTAATGAGTCATCACGTAACTCACGATTAACTTGACAATTTCTTGCCATACCTTGCCGATTGTGACATAGTATTCGATGATCTCGATCATTGTTCACATCAAATCCATCGTCCACCTCGGAATCAGCAATGTATTCATTCTCAGCTTGTTCAACCTCATCATCCCAAGAGCGACGGTTAGCAGGGGCAGCATGGGGTGCAGAAGGCACACAGGCAGCAGGGGCATGTGCTCCTCTTTCAATGTTTTACATCCTCGTGATCAAGTTGGCAACCCTTCTCTCAAGCCACTCCATCTTGTGGGCATTTGTATTTGCCAGTTGAGTGATACTATTGGTCATATTAGCCATGGCCTTTTGCTGGTCCTTCAGATACTTCGCGAACTTAGCGTGAAGCACAGACTCGTTATTACTTGCTCCTGACATGGTTAGTGGGAGCAAAAAGAACACACAAGAATATATATACTGTATGCTACTGTCGTGTGTGGGTGTTAACAGCTCTCTCTCTCTCTCTCTCTCTCTCTAGCCTATCATTTATTCTTACCGTTCTTACCGTGCAAACAATAGGTACAAATGGCAACTGGTCGGCGGTAACTTCAACGCACAAGTTAGTAAAGCGATGGCTAGGATCCTTCCCTACTTGGTTAGTAGATTGTGGAGCTTGGACAGGCTTACATATATAGCAAAGGATAAACAATTGTTCAAACAGTAATGCAAAGTTGAATATTAGCTCAAAGTAGAACAATTGCTGGAACTAGCCTAGCCATAGAAGTACGTCAAGACGGAATATAAGGATGGCGCAAAAGGCTAAGATCAGGCTAAGCACACTGTAACTGAACACAAGCACAGATAACTCTCTTGCCAGCTTTTTTTTTCATAATTTTTGCGCGGCTCTTTTCTATGCACTGTCTTTTTCTTTCATAATTTTTTGTATGATTTTTCTGATATTTTTTCAACTTCAGCAACACAGATATATAAATACAAAGCAGTTTTCCCTCAATTTGGAGGTTTACGAGTGGCTAATAAAATTTCTGGAGGGTGCTCTGAAAACTGTGCGGGAATTTCGGGGGCCGGATAGGTGGTCTTCCTGAGGGATTTTTGGGATTTTGATTAGACCAAAACATATGGAGTGAGTTTTGGTTGGATGCGTCTTGTCGAGATCTTTCCATAGAGTGGTCATGGACCCAAATCGGAGTTTGTATGAGAAATTTATGGTTGTTTTACCGAAGGGTCTCCGAATCAGGGTTGTTGGATAGGCTATTTTGTTGTTTTTCGACGATTCGGCGTCGAGCAGTGGGTATGCGGTGGGTAAATTGGAGGGCTAGCGATGCAGGTTGATTGATACAAGGCGGTTTGCGACCTAACTAGGGGTTTGCAACGGCGGGACAGTAACACGAGGCGGCTGGCGAGGGCAAATCGAGGCAACTCGACTTGAAACAAAGACAGCTAAACCGATCTAGGACTCGACTGACCAGCAGCACGATGAACTGTGGGTGAAAACTCAACGACGCATACAGTGAGAACAATTGCAAAGGCTAAACGTGGCTCGGACAATAGTATATGCAAATCTTCTTGTGTGTGGCAATTTTCTGAACTCTAGGTATGAAACCAATCTACTAAACAGAAAACAAAAATTCTCACCAGGCAACCGGATGCTCTGATACCACTTGATGAGCGCGGGGGCGGGGTCCCGATCTTCTGGTGAGAGACGAAGAGGATAATTCGGTAGGTATCATGGAGACCTAAACGATCCGGCTTCCAACCCCACAAGGAACTGGAAATCCGAACGATCGCTAAACCAGCACGACGATTGTTATCGACCGAACTAGAGGAACGATCGATCTATCCACAAAGGACGGTTCCTACAAGCAACTGAAGAACGAGCAAGAACATAAGATAAGAAATCACAATTGCTAATATAGATTAAGATCAATTGGGGTTCAGAAACATGGTCTTGTTGGTCTAGCCAACACAAGAAGAAAAAGGTGATATCTCACATAATCGTGATAAAATCAACTAAACAAAACCCAACTAAAACGAAGCACGGTGGGGGACTTATATAGGGCGGCGGCCAGAGGAGGAGCGGCGCCCAAACAGGTGCCCACGCACGCACAACCCTAACCCTAGGGGTACACAGGCATTGGGCCAAAAAATACAACGACGCGGTGCCGGGAAGTTTCTGTCCCTCAACTTTTTTTCGCGATTCCAGTTGACTCAGATGGAATTTAAATGCGTGTCCATATTCCTTGGAAATCTTATCTCGTAAACTTTCTGTAGAGTCCTTAATTTTTCTCATTTGGATGTCGTATATGATCTGGGCGTCTGTTTGAAGGTGCATTGGTTCTGGATGGCCGAACCGGACTCGACAGCGACTTCGACATCCTCTCGACTTGGGTCCGTTGGTCTGGGACTTCTTGAACCTCATCAGGGACAGCAAGCTCGTCAGTGATGTCCTCATCAACAACTTAACTTAGTCGGCTGAAAAATACTATGTAGAGAACAAAGTTTTTTCACCTGTTACTATGTCAGTTTGTGCCTGACAGGCTAACAGTCCAACGCCATTTTAGCACATAAAGGTTGACAAGTGCTTATTTCGTGATGTAGCAAGATTTTACTTATGTAGTGATGTTGAAGTTCTATTTCACAAATGTAGCAAGGTTTTAAATTGACGCAAAGTGAGTTACATAGATGCTTTTTTTTAAAAAAAATATTTCTATTAATAAATGCACGAGATGGATCTCGGGAGAGCCGTTGGTGCACGGGAGATAGCTCTCAGGAGAGAGCTTGAGTAGATCCCCTCCCACAGATCCAGGATAGATGATTGGAAGAAAATAGTTGATGAATTACATCAGGTGAAGCTTACTGATAGGTGTGATGAAATGATTTGGCATGTTGATAAATTAAAAAGTAATATCTGTTATCTTCAAAACCTCCCTTCACGGAGAAGTATTTCATCATATTTTTCAATTGCCCAGTCCTTTGTTATTTTGAGAGCATGGATCGTCTTGCCAGTTTTGACATATGGAGAACTATTGGATGTGCAGTAAAAAATACTTGCTAGCCAATTGCTATTTTGTTGCTAGGATATAGCTTAATGCTCCTGTTTTGTGTATTTTTTGCTTGTTTCGGTTACTCTACATATTTGTTTGTATCAGGGATAAACAAATTTAGCATCTTTGATATTTGAAAAGCAAGCTATTTATATTTTTCTTTTTGATGCAGGGTTTAAGCTCTCGTCCAATATCAATTACATCAAAAAGCTGTGGAAGCATTTGGTGCTTTGCATGTACTAGTTTATTAAATATAACCAAGGTTCTAAAAATCCTGATTAATCCCCGATTAGTCCCCGATTAATCTCTAGTCGATTGTCCTCCGATTAGAACCGATTACCGATTAATTCCGACTAGTGCCGATTTATGTGTCCGATTAATCCCGTTTAATCCTAGTCCCCACCTCGCAGCCCGACTAGCGACTAGCGACTTTTAGAACCTTGAATATAACATTGTACCGCTACTCACTTATATTCTTTTTCGGTGGACGAAATTGTTGTACACAATATCTTGATTCGCATTCTCCTTTCTGCTGCAAGATTCCTATTCACACACATAGTGCTTATTAGCAACAACAAATTCCCTGCGTGACTGTTTGACTGCTGCCTTAAAACCTGGGCGGGTAAAGTGCTGGGCTGATATTTTCACGGGTTCCAATTGAACCATAAAATCCCCTCCAGGGAATTCTTCCGCAGGGAATTTATTCTCCAGCTCCCAAACAAGCCCTGAAGAGGAACACGACGCCGGGGAGCTCACACCCGTGGAAGACGAAGCCGAAGCGGAGGCATGCTGTCTCGGCAGCGGGAATGATCCGGCGATGGATCCGAGATCTTCGTCTGCCAGCCCCAACCCCCCACCCGCCGCCCGACCTGTGGGCCGTCGCACCGGGCGGCGACGTGGTGGGGGCTGACGCGCCCAAGGTCGTCGAGTGGGAGGAGCTGTAGCAAGAGCTCGCCAGCGTCTGGAGCCTCTCCGCCACCTCCGCCGCCGCTGGAGACCGCAGGGCACGCGTTGTCGCACGCCTCGAGCCCGCCCTCGAGGTGGTTGGCTTGGTCCTTTCAACCTAGGGTTCCTCGTTGCTTTGCTCCATCCCTAGCTTAATGCCCTGTTTGGATCTCGTGTTTGTAGGTGCATTCTGCATGTTTAATCTGTAGTTGTGGAATGTGGAATGAAATTAGGCATGTCTGGGATGACAACATGGATCAATATGGATGCATGATTGTTTTTAGTTTTACCATTCTTGTGGACAGGTGAGGAAGGCGTTTCTTCAGCAGGAGAATGAGTTGGCCGAAATGAGGCAAAGGCTGCAAGAATATGTTGATCTCTTGGGTGATTTGAAGATGCGTAGGAGGAGGTTGTCCGTGAGTGTTGAGGTTCGAAGGGACAAACTTCATGCCATGATCAGAAACTTGTCACTAGCAGGCAAAATTCTTGAGACATTAGAGCATCTCCAAGAGAAGCCCTTTATGGGTTGCTATCTCTATATTTTGGGATCTTTAAAAAAAATCAACTCCAACAATGGATCCTATCTCAACAAAAAGCCCTAAAATAGTTTAGGGCTCTAAGAGAAGTTGCTAAACATGGCAACTCAATTGTCAAGCCCTATATTTGGTTTCACTATGTTTTTGGAGCAATAAATGGACATGTTGGTTTAATTAAATGAATATATATATGTTTTAGGACTGATTGTTGGAGTTGATATATTTTTTGAGGCCCTAAAACATTTTACGGAGTACCTATGATGTAACATGGGCTTCATTTTTACTATTACTCTTGGAGATGCTCTTAGGCAGTAAACTGTAGGTATTTAAATTTGCACCTGAGATAAAGAAATGGTCTCACCTTCTTTCATCATGTGTGGACTATGTCAAATAGCTAGCCTTATAGTATAATATAGATACTGTTTACCAAACTATTATTTTTTAATCTGTAATTGGCATGTTGGCCATGTCCTCTATTAAAGCTATAGATGTCTACTGCATCAAATTTTCTACCGAAAAGTATCTACACCTTACATAGCTTATTTTTTATTACTGGTCTATGTGAAATTACTGAATACTGCTCATTTTCATTTTTCTTGGGCTCATACCTATCATCCTAACTCCAAGTACCACTGTTGCCTTTGTGTTCGTAGATAATGTGCAGACTAAATAATATTTTATCAAACATATTAAGCTTGTGTAAGATATATTCTTCCCTTCGCTTTGTTACCCAGTGTCTATGTTTTCTCAAGCTATGGTAACAGAAAGAAAGATTTATTTTAACAAAAAGAAATTTTAATTTCATGTTTTCAAAACTGGTTTAGATGCAGTTCTTCTATTCCATTAATCTCATTTTAACATTTTTCTTGGGGTTACAGGAATCTAATAAACCACTGTCCGCTGAAATTGGTCATGGCCGTCTTAAAGAACTGAGAAGGATGTTACGGATGTGGCAACAAATATATGATAGCACAAGTTACTCAGATATATCTTGTGAGGCCTTTGCATGAAAAATCTACGGTTGAGAAGCCTGACTTAAACTTCAGTATCATCATAACATGTTTTTCAATATTTCACTATATCGCAACTTTGAAGGATATTCATTTCCATTCACTTGCTTGCTGTAAACTTCCATGCCTATGTTTTTACAAATCACTATTCTACTACTGATGTAGAAGAAATATATACTGTTTAGTTTTGCACTGCCTACAATATTTTCTACTGATTTGTCCATGAAACTGTTTGTGAATGCACTGATATGCTGATACTAATAATATTTACATGTGCTTGATGCCTTGATGTAAATTATTTTTTAGGACTTACCTTGCCAGACATTTGGGTCCTGTTTTACGTGACTTATCTCCTAACTTCGAGAGTTTCCTAAGGTGGACTCGAGAGCCGGGTACCCTTTGTTTGACTTATTTTAGAGAGCTTTTAGACACACGTTTAGGATAGAAAATGACGGATCAAAAAAACCACATTATTTATATTTTAAATAAAGATGAGAAATTAAGCAGATAAGTCAAATGAGTTGAAGAGAACACGGCCTTAGCTTCTTATTGCCATGAACATGCTTTATATTTTTACGAGATTCCAGATAAACTTATTTTGCTACATTGTTCACTTGATTGAGTTGATTCTTCAATGTTAGATTTAAGTTTTTTTCCCATAGAATAGCATTGAAACACTTAACAATTTTTTTTTATTGACTAGTCATGCTCATGCAATAATACTTTACCATGATGGAAATTGGAAGGTCAGCATGTAACATTTTCACTTACATACCAATCCATAGCATGACATATGAACTCATTTCAACCTTTTAATTATCAATTTTGATGAAATAATAGGCCATTTTGGGCAAGTCTTAACCTAAAGAGATTAAGGGCTAGAGTGATCATTGGCCATTTACCTTCTCCATAATCAGTTTTAAGATTCTTCATTCTGAAATGGTTACTGTAATGTTTTTTTTAACAAAATTTTAATGCTTTAGGCAATATCATTTTTTTCAGGAGATGCTGAATCGATGTCACTGAATGGCTCTCGAACTGGACAGATAACTTTAGCCATTTTAGGCCTACAACTATCAAAACTTTCTATGAAAAAAATCGGCTACTTCAGTGACAAGACATGGATTCAAGAATCTGCTACTGCTTTAGGATATGTTGCACATGTATGTATTGCTTACACTGATGAATAAAAATTAAATGGCAATTGACGTGAGCATTCAATTGAATTTGCTTCTATTTTCCTTTCTATAAGAGCTTCCAATTCTATTGGTTCATATTCGGTTGTAGAATGAAGAGACTTTTAGACCAGCTTGACTTATAGCTAAATATTGTTCATAAATATACATGGCTTTACAATGTTATAAATGCAACCATGAGTATTTCCATTTTTTTGTACATGCTGCTGATTTTTTATTTTCTTTTTGTATTTTGAATCATAGGTTGTCTCCCTTATTTCATCGTATCTCGATGTTCCTCTTTGATATCCACTGCAGTTGGGAGGTTCACATTAATATGTTCTTGATCATGTGCCATCTGTTGAGCCATCATTTGTTACCTCAGGAGTAAGTTCTACCGCTATGGGCATGAGCACAAGGACAGTGGAATTCCCTTTATTTTTTGATGGACAAGAGAATACAAGATCAGCATGCTCCATATTCTTGTTAAACAAGATTGCTATCCTTGCTATTTTTTAGCATTTATAAAATGAGTTGCATAAGTAGCTCACTTTTTAGGGAGTTGTTGATCATAGCATCGTAGTGAAGTGAAGGAGCAGGAAGAACACACACCTTTCTATTGAGTATTAACACCTTGTTTGCGTGTTTGACACATCTGACCTTTTGTGTCCAAACTATTAGATAACTAGAAAAGTTTAAATGCAACTATCAGATATCAATTATGATGCGCCAAAGATGACTTCAAAAAAGGCCTGTTTTTGCATCTTTGCAATTTCATTGAGTTACCTCTAGATAGAGATAGGTGGATGCTTATTGTTTGGTAGTGGATGAGTTGCTACCCATAGATTAGGTTAGGAGAAGTGATCATTGATCAACCCCTAAGTGCATTTTAGCTAAGAAATACCAAAAGTGGCATTTCATGAAAACATTGGCCATATTTTAAGACTAGTGGAGCTGTGAGAACAAATAATGAACAGAAATATTAGTGATGCATGTAAACTTAAAGGTTGTGATGGAAAGTAACGGAGTTAATGTGTTCTTGCTGTCGAGTAAATTATAGTGCATTTCATATTGTAGAATTGGCACAGATTTTTGACTAAAAAATTTTCAAGAGTAATTTTAAGTGAGCTATTCTGCAATTTGAAATCTTTGGATACTAAAACTCGTATGGGTGTAAAGTGTCCTTCCATGTGTCATTAATTTTTGTGGACTTGAACCATCCTGTTATGTTTCCTGGAGGGACATTGAACAACTTCTTAATCACATTGGCGCTAAAAGTCTTGGCCCAAGACATGTATTAGCTAACCTCAAGCAGCTAACTGACATCATCCAGTTACCATAGCACATTTCTGATTGAGTTACCCCAAAGGGACAATTTTGGAGTTCGGAGATAGATTGCTTATAGATGAGTCCACATGCGGCTGGTGCTATTTTTAGCAAGCACCTTTTTCTTTCCCAGAACACCAATGAGTTCAGTTTTCTATTTGTTGATATGTTCACGTTGATGAGTGGATCGATTTGTCGGCGCTCGCTTCCAGGATACATTGAAGAAATATATGAGTACAAATGAGATATTGGTGCACAAATCTGGCAGTTTGTTCTTGTCAGACTTTTTTTTGTCTCGTTATCACTTAGATCTTAGTGCAGATGTAAGTAGGGACTCCCTTGAGGACATGTGCTCCTCTCAATTTGATCTATCCTAGGTTTCAGCACTTGAAGAAAATTCTATTAAATTTGGTTTTCAATGTTTTTAAAAAATAAAGCACTATCGCTTACATGTTGTATAGTTGTCTCATTTTTATTTATTATTTTTAGCTATTTTATAACATCTTGGGCTGTTTCTTTAACTAGTCTGGAAAGAATAGAGGATCACTTTTGCAAAATCTCTATATGTTTATAAAAAAAAAGTGAAAGCTGCCGTGTAGAAAAACAAAAGGGCAACGTTTGGGTTCTTTGCCAAATGTCGTTAATTCAATTACGATCATACAATAGACTTGAGGTGTTTATGTGAAAATTATCATCCCAGCGTAGCTCCAGCCCCGTCAATCATAACCGATTGATTGTATAGATATCCAGGGGCCCTTCATTTCGGCTTATTGACTTATCGCTGTTTCGAAAAAAACAAATGATTTCATTTTTTTAGTTTGTTTTTTCTCTACGATTTAAAAAACAAGTCAAACGAAATAGATCCGAATCTCGAGATTATCTTTTGAAGCACTCAAAATTCAGTCAATTCAGTCGTTCATATCAGCCTAAAAGAACGGGACCTTAATGTAAAACACCATGAAAAATGTATGAAATAGTCATAAAATATCATATTAAACATATCATACACAAAATGCTCATAAAAAATACCACATAAAATATATGAAACATCATCTGAAACAGATGGATGGATTAAGCGTACATTTCCTGATCGAACGGGTAAGTTAAATGTCAGGAACCCATTTCACTTGCCCCTACCGGATACAGTAAGGCGAGAATAGCCGCGCGGCCTCCTCTCCCAGCTCCGGCAGCGGCGGCGCCGGAACAAACTCCAAGTAAGTGTTTCCTTTGTCCCCTGCCACCTTCTCTGGGATTGTTTTGGGGGCAGGTTTCTCTGTGTAAAATTGCTGCTAATTTTTCATAGTTCGTTGGTGTTTCTGGTACATCTTTTGCATCGAAGAACAACGACGCCAGCTGCAATCGCTACTAATGTTATCCAAGCAATGATCTTGGGAACACATCATGGCCGATGAGTTAAGGGTCCATTCATGGGCTGTAGTGCTGTACTGGGTTCAATGTGTTTAGCATTGCCACATGATTCACCTCAACCCTTGACCGTACTGTTTCATGGTGAATCAGTTCCTGAAATTTTCCTCTGAGAAGTTGTGAATCAGCTGTTGATCGTTCATGTGTCTACCAGCTAGTCGAGGTTTAGCGCATAGCAAACCGGCCTTCCCTTCCTATGACAAGTGAACTGGCTACATGTCTTGACTAATCAGTGCTAGACTCACAGATTCATATATATCTCTCTTCAGTAATCAGCGGTGTTTGCCCGTTGATGTCTTCAGTAATGTGGGATAATGTCGATGTCTTCTGTAATGGGGACTCTGATTGGACATAAAATTCAGGGGTGTCTTGTCTGGTCTCATGACATTTAAAAGGAGGAGGCTTTTTCTTTCCACTATGGGTTCAGTAGTTCAACTCAAGTGATTCATGCGTAGCCCGTCCTGCCGGCACTGCTGTGGACAACGTCAGGATGCAGTGATACCTGGATGTTGTTCTTCCTTTGCATGAACTCAAGCTGTGCCTGGTCTGGAATCCATAAAGTGAGGCCTTGGTTGATGTACCACAACTACGTACACAAGGTGAGTTGCCTCAATGAGTGGAATGATTTTGTCGAACGGTCGTGAATTCCATCGCTTGAGTTCGAGTTCCTACGAGAGCAATGAAAATTCAGGTCTCACTCAACTCAGTTCGTTGATATGAGACTGAGAATTATTAAATCGCTGCAATGATCCCTAAAAGATTACATAAGGTGAGTTAAGACGAGTTGACCTCAAACCTACCTTCTGTAGTTGTGTGGACTGTGGCCCAACCAAGGTAGGGCTATTTTTCTCCTCTCTCTTTATTTTTTCTTTGTACCCTGCGGATACTTGAGGTAACCGCGCTTGCTTCGGCCGGAGTGGCGCCGCCGCCGCCGCCGGTGGTGCGTGTGTCGTTCGTCGCCCGGTTCTTCTTTGTGCGGTGGTGCGGTGGCCTCCTGGTGCTCTGCGGCTAACATGGTCTTGTGCCAGCTTCCATTGCTGACTTCTTGCCGGCTGTGAATGTGGGGAATATCCTTTATGTTGTGGTGGTTCTTGATTTAGGAAACTTACCAGTGTCGACCCGATCAACCAGTGTTTCTTCTTAATGATCCTTAAACCCCTGTTTGGTTTTGGTCTTGCCATCAGAGTAAACATTTGCTTCTGTTTTTGTTGTCTTTGTTCTTTTGGGCTTAATTCTAGGCATTTATAACTAAACAGTAGTAAAAGAATTAACTTTGCTACTTGCTAGTGGATTCAGAAACCTACCTTGCAGTGAAGGGCTGTGTAGATGATAGAAATCAGTTCCCTTCATAGCAGCCATATCTTATATGTTAGACGATGAAAGATATATGTGTTTATATGAAGGGAAACATGTTGTTTCTCTTGATCTGCAACTGAAAATGATGCTGGCATGGTCACCTTATTTGAACATTTTGATTAACCTTGACATGCACAAAACAGAACTTGATTTGAATCGTCGCCATAGTATTACAAATATTTATCTGTTTCTCTCTTTACTGTCACCAGGTCAAGTTTCTGTCTCAAGGACAAGTTCAAGGTGAAAAATATGGATTTTGATATAACAAATTTTGTGGTGCACATCAAGAGACTAGTGTATTCATCTATCAGACTTGGATATCAATCTGCTTGTGATAATCCCGTAGTTCTCGGTACTGGCCTTTTGTTGTTTCTACAAACTCCTGTCTTCCTGTTAACTGCACTTCTTCTTGGAGCACTTTTGAGTTGTGGCAAACGTAGTTTTCCAGTTATCAAGGAGGAGACATTGGATATTCAACAAACTTTGTCCTCTCAATCCAAGATTTCCATTACTGACTGCTCAATCAAGGAGGGTGGCAATGTTGCTGTTGAGACTCCCTCTAAGACAAGAACTAAAAGTGGTGAAATACATATAGGGGAGAGAATTCCATATGGTAATATCCCTCATACTCATTGTGAAGAAAGAAGTGTCGCATATATGGCAGCTGATACTATTCATAGTGAAGAAGTTTATGTCAAGGACAGAACTTCCAATGATAATTTTCTTGATAATGATAGAGAAGGAGAAAATGCCACATATATTTCAATTGATAATGTGCTTTGTGTAGAGTTTTCAAATTTTGCTACGAGCAATGTCATTGTGGAAAGACAGGAGCATGTTGGGGAAAACAGAAAGAAGGTTGAGCTAAATTCTCAGAAGGTTGAGCTGCAAGAATTCGAAAGCACCAATCCTGAAAGTGGTAACAATAAAATGCAAAATCAGTATCAGTTGGGTGAGTTTATGAGTTCATGTTGGCAACCTGTTATGAGGCTGGATCCTTGTTCTGATTCGGAATCTGGTCTTACTGAGAGTTCTTCCCCTGATGCATCAATGACTAACATAATTCCGATGCTTGAAGAGTTGCACCCACAAATAGACTTGGGGACTAGCCACCCTTCCTCAGCCGTCACAGACAACTTGAATTCTTCATCAAACAACGATGAAGATAACCTTGAGGAGGACGAGGAGGAGGATGTTAGTTCAGATGAAGAAGATGGAACAGAATGGCAGAAAGATGATGGAAGTGAATGCAAGGGTGTTATTAATCCAAATAATAGTAAGCTAGAGAGTGTGATGGAGCTTCAGAGAGCAAAGAACATTCTGAAGTTTGAACTTGATCAGAGGCTAATGGATTTGCAAGCTGCTGATGCAACTCGAAAACTGAAGGAGGCTTCACGCTTCCATGTTCAAGTTCCCTCCATTTCTGCACCAAGGAGGAGCCCATTTGATCTTTCAAATGATGCAGAGGACATGATAGAGTTACCCCAGTTTCCTGATTCAGCACTATCAGTTCTTCTTAGAAGGAGAAACCTGTTTGATCTTCAATTTGACCAAAATGTTGGCCATGATAGTCAATTGCGAGAGACTTGGACTCCCCATTCCTTCTTTCCAACACACAACATAGAAAGCACATGAACTTGTACGGACAGCATCCTAGTTATCTGCAACATCCCAATGGTATGAAACTAGAGAGAGATGAAATCAGTGGAAAAGATACTTGTGATAGTCAATCAGACAATGATGGCGAGCAGGAAGAGAACAATGTAAAGTTATTTGGTTCATTGGAAGCACACATGGGTGAAGAGATTAAAATAATAAGTGCGGCAATTTCAGATGTGGGTGTGCTAGACTATGCAATGGATGAAGGTGATAAAAATGAATATTTCCGTAATGATATAGATCCATTCCCTATCATGGAATCCATGCCTAGCACTTTAGAAGTGAATGGTTCAGTTCATGCAGGTAAAATTGTTCATTTTTGCTCTATGAAATTTAATGCAATTTGTGTAGTGAAAATGTTTTCTCAGTTGAGGCTCATGTCATGCAGGTAGTGAGCAATCGATATTGTGTTCTCTATCCAAAACAAATAATCCTGAGCCACATATGGTTCAAGCAGGCTCCATCGATGAAGTTAACTCATTATTTAAGTGTCGTATGGTGGACGCATTAGTGCAGTCCATTTCAGAGCACAGTATCGATCAACCCTTGGTGGTTAAACTTGAAAATGAATTGGATGACCCATTATCTTCAAACTTTGGGACACATCTCATTGAAGCAAGTTCAGTTGAAGGATTGGATTTGCAGTTTTCACGACTCAATGAAAAAACATGTGCTGTTTCTGAGTCCTCTTGTCATAATGAATTGATACAAGACAGATCATTCAAAGAATTATCTTCTGGAATTGTGCATAGTTCAGAACTTCCAAGGGAGGATAGGTCTACAGAGTTGTTAATAGCAGGAGATCAGCAGAATGCAGACAGTTCTGAGCTTCAAATTATCGAGGAAATGTTTATGGAGGATATCAACTCATTTGTTTAGCAGCATTGTGAAGGAGCACAGAGAAATGTCACCTTGGAGTCACCTGTGCAAATTGTCCAAAGACCCACAACTGACAATTTTTCTTCAAACCCTGTGCAACCTGGATATTTTTCTGAGATTTATGTTCTTGAGACAAGTTCGGTCCAAGACTTGACTGCAGTGTTTTAAAAAAACTCATGCTGAAGTGGAGATACATAGTGCACCTGATCCCACCGGTAAGTTTGAAGACAGATCGAGTTCTGAACTACATGTTGCTGAAACAAGTTCAGTAGAAGTAAAAGATGGTACTAATCGAGTTAAGCAACTTGACAAAGAGTCGTAGGTGGAAGCTCTTTCTGACTGTACAATTCATGAGCTAACGGCTGTGAAGCTTGAAGGCAAGCCAAGTTAGCCATTGACTGAAGATGCTGAACCTCCTCCTCTAGAAGCAAGTTCGGGTGATAAGATGAACTTGCTAATTGAGCAACATGAAGAAGAAGCTCAGGCACAGATTCCTCAAAGTTCAGAGCACAAGTCTGACCAAGAGACTGGAGAGAATGCTTCCGATATGCTAGTTCTTGAAGCAAAGTCTACCAAAGACGTCAGTACTGTTTTTGGGCAGTTAAGCAATGCCCATAGCAAAATGAACTTGTCTGAAGATGGTGAGGTGGAGCTGGATCCAGTTGAGCTTAATTCTGCACTGCAAGTTTTAAAGTAACTGAACTCAAAATTTCTGTTGAGAAGTGTACTGTTGCTGAGGGCGGCCTGCTGAAGACAAGTGAGTTCGCACGATGTATTCAGGCATTCGGTTATGAGTTATGTATAAAAAAACACTTTGCTCAAAAAGGGAAAAAATGTTCTGCCTCCTGAGGGGTTACAAATAGATTTGAGATGAGAAATTACACTAGAGAAATCTAAATCAACTCCTCGAAAATATTCACAGGTTTAGAAAAGACCCGTGAATATTTTTGATGTTATTTATATTTGAGAAATATCAAAATAGTCTTACAGTTTTTCTAGTTAGTAACTTAGTATGTTTGAGCGGTTGTTCCCTATATAATTTTTTAGATAACACATCACGTCGTCTGTTGTAAACAGTTTTAAAAAGCATGACGTTTTAGACATTGGTATGATCTTTAGAATACATCTTTGACTACTAATTACACTTGCAGTTTACATGTAAATCCATAAAAAACTATGATGTTATTGAAGCGCTTTTCAAGACAAGTCTAAATATATAACTTTTACGTGCCCAATCCAAATACTTCAAGATAATTTCATAGATAAAGTTTTAAAATTTTGACTTATGACATATCTAAAACATTATGTCTTCTAAAACTAGAGCGATTTTTATTTAATTCAAACCCTCAAAATCCTTTAGAGGTACAACCAAAGTATACCGTGCGCTAGCCTTTGCTACCATTTGTCGAAGCCACGGGGTATGATTGTGTAGCGTGTCAAGTGGCAGGTGTGTAGCATAAATCATCCATAGGGTATGATTTGTCACATGATGTTGTGGTGTGCGTCTCCGATCACCCATGAGCGAAGGTGAAGGCTCCCTAGTAGCCTTGACAATGAAATTATGATTTTTCTCATAGCAAAGGGCTAGTATCTTACCGTGAGTGATGAATCTTGAATCCTACTACATATCCCAGTAAACCAATCACTTTCATCCAATAGCAAGGATAGCACATTGTATTTTTTAAAAAAGCTTTTGATTATCTAAAATGATTTTGATTGATTTGATTTTGTTTTATTATCCTATTTTATTGTATTTTATTATTGGAAGGTTGTAGGGACAATCATGAAATATAGTCTGAGGCTCAGGGCTATGTTGCAGCCATTCTCATAGGCAACTATTACCGTACACTCCAACAAGCTCCTCACTAATCCAATGACCTCACGTACACTTTCATCTCCTAGCCTGTTGACGCCCATCCTCAACTTAGGCCTAGTTCTTTTCAGCTTAACAGCTTAACGTCTTAACAGCTTAACGACTTATCTACGTTTTGAAAACACATATGCTTTGAGTTTTTTGAGTCCGTTTTTTTGCTGTTTTGAAGGTGGGTTCTAACGCTTTAAAAAGCAAGTCAAACGAAATGTATCCGAATGTCGAGACTATCTCGAGAAGCTCTCGAAGTTCATTCATTTCAGCCGTTCAGCCGTTCATCCGTTCAGATCAGCTCAAAAGAACAAGGCCTTAAGTTGCAACTGGTCAACTACAATGAGCTAGGGGGACTTCCGCTCATGTGAATCACCCTAAAAAATATTTGAAGCATTTTTTTGTTTTCTTTGTAAAAAATGTTGTTGGCTATTGTAAAACACCATAAAAAAATATAAATGTTTTTATCTCTGTCATTAAAAATCTCTAGTAGTGAGTGATAGTACGTCGTCCATCTCCACCAACCTTCACTAATCTAACAATTAAGACTCGAGAAATTATAAGCCTTCATTCTATTTAGATAAAAGTACTTGAACCATGCTCTCTATACCAAATTGGTACCTGACCAAAATAACGAGTTTAACCGATCCTTGAACTATCAAAACTAAACCAAAATGGTCCTCTGCTCGATCAAAACTGCTTTTGGAGGTAGTTTTATGTCCACAAGCATGTTTTTGTTGCCATGGCATCCACAAGACCATCCCACACGCTCTATATGTTCTTCCTCTCCTCTTTATGTACCCACATGTATAGAAGGCCACCTGTCAGACCCGGCCTAAATGACCGACTCCTAATGTGTACAGTACTAGTCCCAGAAGATCATGGCTAGTACACACATAAACAGAACTGATACATTGCCTTCGAATAACATTATTACAACATAGGGGACCACGGGTCCCATACAGAGTCACAATTCAGAACATCAAGCACGGCACGCAGGCCGAGATACAGAGTTACACAGACGGTCACACAGGGACCTAGCATAGCGCGACTTTATTCTAGCTAGTAGGCTAATCCACAGGCAACGGCGGTAGGCAGCACGCAACCCTACTCTTCGTCTTCGTAGTCCTCCTCCTCCTCGTAGTCCGAGTCCTCCTCGAAAACAGAGTCGTAGGGGAGCTCCGCGGCTGTTGAAAGATTTTTAAAGAGGGGAAGGGGAAAACAGGAGTGAGTACAAAGGTACTCCGCAAGTTCGGAATTATGCAAGTGTGGGTTTAGTACAAGGAGAGCTTAGGATATTTTGCAGAAAAGCATTTATTTATCCTAATTTTGACAAAGCAAGTTCGAAACTTTCAATCTCAACATTTTCTTTGGGCTCTTTCCAAACACTACAAGATAGCATGCTAGCGCTAGCTGTAGTACCGCTTGCAATAGTCTTTTTAAAAGCTTCTCTACCGCTGGGAAAGCCGATATCTACTGCTTTCCGTTCGGCTGCTTCTAAAAGTATTCCAAGCGGTAGATACAATAGAAGCAGTATGTCAGCTTGGAGAAATTAATTGAGAGCGACAGTACCGCTTGGAATATTCAAATTTTCTGCAGCAGTACTTCTGTCTTAAATACAATTGGAAGCTGTACCAGCACTTCCATATATCATGATAGGCATTTGAGAAACAATAAAAACCAGATTAAGAAGTACCGCTTGCAAAAGTATTTGCATTAGCATAATCAGTATACCATGATAATGATCTTGTCAAAATATTACAAGTGAAACAGTAGATTATTGCATCCATAATATCAAGTCAACTTGAAGCATAATTTTCATTCTATTAAATATGGTCAGATAGCAAATATATATGACCATATATCACCAAAACACATGTCACTGCATGATCGTATTCTCACATGCATTCTCACTATATACAACCAAACTATATATAGGAGTGCAAGAGGTTTTGCCTTTTCGATCACAGACATACACATTTTTACACCAAAAGAATGAAAGGCCATGCCTTCTCACAGTCATGCATATTTGTACACCAAAAGAATGCCCACTAACTAAGGCAATAAACTTCCTAACTACTTAGTAACAAAGTCTGAAATTTCTGGATTTATAGATTTAGCTCTTCTGGAAGCTTTAGCTCTCTCTCCTCATCCTTTCTCTTGCAGAAAAATAAAGCCATATCAAAATTAATGGGTATGCATAGCTTGTCTCACATGTTCAAACAAACACATATTCCATAAAAATAATTGCCAGCTAGAGTGATATTTAAATACCAGAAACTTGATTCCTTTCTGCATGAGTTGAACCTCCCACACGAACAACATCATCCTCCATCTACAAAAAACCATGTATTTTTTGTTTGATTTATGTGACATGGCTAAAGAAATGGATATTGAACATGGATTACCCTTTCATATGGCCATGCAATGGTACGTCCTTTGGTATGACCAATTTTTGTAAG